>CM036754.1:44894083-45279083 GCA_020796225.1 Arion vulgaris
TATGTAGCTCTACCGCGTACAGTGTGCACACTGAGAATGTTAGATCTGCAAGTAAAGTGTGCACACTGAGAATGTTATATCTGCAAGTAAAGGTTCAGGGTTTTATGTAGCCCTACCGCGTACAGTGTGCACACTGAGAATGTTATATCTGCACGTAAAGTGTGCACACTGAGAATGTTATATCAGCACGCACAGTGTGCACACTGAGAATGTTATATCTGCAAGTAAAGTGTGCACACTGAGAATGTTAGATCTGCAAGTAAAGGTTCAGGGTTGTATGTAGCCCTACCGCGTACAGTGTGCACACTGAGAATGTTAGATCTGCAAGTAAAGGTTCAGAGTTTTATGTAGCCCTACCGCGTACAGTGTGCACACTGAGAATGTTAGATCTGCAAGTAAAGGTTCAGAGTTTTATGTAGCTCTACCGCGTACAGTGTGCACACTGAGAATGTTAGATCTGCAAGTAAAGGTTCAGAGTTTTATGTAGCTCTACCGCGTACAGTGTGCACACTGAGAATGTTATATCTGCAAGTAAAGGTTCAGGGTTGTATGTAGCCCTACCGCGTACAGTGTGCACACTGAGAATGTTAGATCTGCAAGTAAAGGTTCAGAGTTTTATGTAGCTCTACCGCGTACAGTGTGCACACTGAGAATGTTTGATCTATCCAGTCTCCCTAATGGCGTTAAAGATATCAGTACCCGTCCTTTGCTTGACATTTTGTCACTGTAAATGTGCAAGCAAGGTTGTCTGTTCTTGTGATTCCAGTTCTCGATCAGTCATCGCTTAAATTGAATAGTCACTTTTTTTAATTTTCCTCGTTATATTAATTCACTATATTTGTGGACCTCTGAGATAACGGAGGCGATGATAAACACTGTTTTTGAAGCGCACACAAAAGTCCGTTCTAGAAATCTCTTCTTACCCTAAAGCTGGATACGAAGAAAATTCAAAGAAAGAACAAACATAAATTTAAAAACTAAAAATAGTATGGAATGGAACTGATAGGAAAACAAAGATCAAAATACTGCAACAAAAGTTGGACTGCAGATAAGCTATGAAAAGACAAATATAATTAAGAGACTTATGACAAGTAAATAAAAAATTCCGTTTGAATCCAAAATGAAAGAAATAATAGTGCATTTCCCTATATGTGCAGTAATTATGAAACAGTTAGTTTTTCACAGAAGGTACTCAAGAAATTATGCTACGAATTGGCAAAGCAACATCAGCTTTTAAACGTCTAAATATAATATGCAACTCGGCAAAGCAACATCAGCTTTTAAACCGTCTAAATATAATATGCAACTCGGCAAAGCAACATCAGCTTTTAAACCGTCTAAATATAATATGCAACTCGGCAAAGCAACATCAGCTTTTAAACGTCTAAATATAATATGCAACTCCAAACTAGATAGTTTTAAAACTAAATTAAAAATTGTCAATTCCATTGTTATATAAATTCTAACATATGCCAACGAGAATTGTTGTATAAATCCTAACATATGCCACCGAGAGTTGTATTTTTTTTTTTTCGATCCAGAAGCACTTGAGCTGAAAGCTCTTCTGCTCGGTGCCATGGACATCGTAACCCTTCGGTTCGTTGCCACGAACACCGTAAGTGTGGAGAACCTGTGGCTTTTCTGCAAGTCCACGGAATTGAACCCGCACTCACATAGGACTTGTCAACCGCAGTCCAACGCGCTACGAACACGCTGGGCAGGCGGGCAACGAGAGTTGTATAAATGCCAGCATATGCCAGCGACATTTGTTGTATAAACCCTAACATATGCCAGCGAGAGTTGTTGTATAAATCCTAAAATATGCCAGCGAGAGTTGTTGAATAAACCCTAACATATGCCAGTGAGAGTTGTATAAATCCTAACATATGCCAGCGAGAGTTGTTGTATAAACCCTAACATATGCCAGCGAGAGTTGTTGTATAAACCCTAACATATGCCAGCGAGAGTTGTTGTATAAACCCTAACATATGCCAGCGAGAGTTGTTGTATAAATCATAAAATATGCCAGCGAGAGTTGTTGAATAAACCCTAACATATGCCAGTGAGAGTTGTATAAATCCTAACATATGCCTGTGAGAGTTGTTGTGTAAATCCTAACATATGCCAGCGAGCGATGTTGTATAAACCCTAACATATGCCAGCGAGAGTTGTTGTATAAACCCTAACATATGCCAGCGAGAGTTGTTGTATAAACCCTAACATATGCCAGCGAGAGTTGTTGTATAAACCCTAACATATGCCAGCGAGAGTTGTTGTATAAACCCTAACATATGCCAGCGAGAGTTGTTGTATAAACACTAACATATGCCAGCGAGCGATGTTGTATAAACCCTAACATATGCCAGCGAGAGTTGTTGTATAAACCCTAACATATGCCAGCGAGAGTTGTTGTATAAACCCTAACATATGCCAGCGAGAGTTGTTGTATAAACACTAACATATGCCAGCGAGAGTTGTTGTATAAACACTAACATATGCCAGCGAGAGTTGTTGTATAAACACTAACATATGCCAGCGAGAGTTGTTGTATAAACACTAACATATACCAGCGAGCGATGTTGTATAAACCCTAACATATGCCAGCGAGAGTTGGCTCAGTGCACGTGCAATATTAGCAGCAAAAAAACAAGGATGTATATGCCATGAATTTGAGCATTCAAAACAAAATACCAGGCGAAGTGATAACGTATAAGTCCATCGATACTGTAATGAATCAAGACGAAGTTGTCAATTATCCAACTGAATTCTTGAATTCACTTGATTTGCCAGGCATGCCACCACGTTATTAACATTGAAAATTGGCGTGCCTATCATTCTTCTCCGAAACATCAATTCACCACAACTTTGCAACGGTACCAGGCTTTTAGTGAAAACTATGATGAACAATATCATCGAAGGTACAATTTTAAATGGAAAATTTAAAGAAGATATACTATTGCCACGCATCCCAATGATTCCAGCCGACATGCCATTCGAATTCAAACGCTTGCAGTTTCCGGTGCGACTCGCCTTTGCAATGACCATCAACAAATCACAAGGACAATCTCTACAAGTGTATGGACTACATTTGGAAAATCCAAGCTTTTCACATGGACAGCTATATGTGGCCTGTTCACGCGTCAGAAAACCTTCTGATTTATTCGTGTACGCACCAGACGGAAAACAAAGAATATTGTATATCAAAGAGCACTTCAATAAACAGAATTAAAATGAAACGTTAAATTGTAAGTTTTTTCCCCAAGAAAATGAACAAAAGGACAATGATCCAAAATAATTATTAAATATTGTTTTACCGAGTTTCCTTTAAATTCAATTTCTTTTGGAGGCGTAGCAACGCGCGTAGGGTACATCTAGTTGTTGTATAAACACTAACATATGCCAGCGAGAGTTGTTGTATAAACACTAACATATGCCAGCGAGAGTTGTTGTATAAACACTAACATATACCAGCGAGAGTTGTTGTATAAACACTAACATATACCAGCGAGAGTTGTTGTATAAACACTAACATATACCAGCGAGAGTTGTTGTATAAACACTAACATATGCCAGCGAAAATTGGTGGAAAATGACTAAAGATAAAATAAGTTGGATGTATTTAAAAATAGATGTCTGCGAAAAACAATGAACAAAATATGGGAAGAATTCAGGAGAAGTGATGAAATCACATAAATGTCTGATCAGCCACCAGTAAGTAACAACCGTTATATAAGAAAGAGAATATGGAGATGTGTTGAGCATGCCTTGAGTAGAAATGATCAAATAATCAAAAGCAGATATTGAAATGGAAGACAAAGGGTTCCAGAAAAAAATGATCACAGAATTACAAAGCAGGCATTGAAGTGGGAGACAAAGTGTTCAAGAAAGAAATGATCAAATAATCACAAAGCAGGCATTGAAGTGGGAGACAAAGGGTTTAAGAAAGAAAAAACGCAATAGGAAAACACTGAAACAAATTTACTGAGAAAGGTGAGAAATCTTGAACTCAACTTAATTGAAGAGATTGAACAAGTTGCCCAGGACAGAGCGGTATGGAGAAAGTGCTTGCACGCCCTATGTGACGTATAACAGTACTAGAGGAATATAGTTATATATAATTAAATATTGAATGATATATATATATATATATTAACTCACAGCAGACGCATACAAAAAAGTCACGTTTCAATTGTTGTTATTTAGAATACAATTTTCAATAGAGAACCAGACTGCTTTGTCATGTATCAGAATATAGAGATATGAAAGCTCTGCTTTATAAATTGAATTGTTCTATTCTACAAGTATCATCAATTAATTGTTCTATTCTACAAGTATCATCAATTAATTGTTCTACTCTTCAAGTATCATCAATTAATTGTTCTATTCTACAAGTATCATCAATTAATTGTTCTATTCTACAAGTATCATCAATTAATTGTTCTATTCTACAAGTATCATCAATTAATTGTTCTACTCTTCAAGTATCATCAATTAATTGTTCTATTCTACAAGTATCATCAATTAATTGTTCTATTCTACAAGTATCATCAATTAATTGTTCTATTCTACAAGTATCATCCACTGGATCATAGGAATAATTTTGATTATGAACAAAAATACTTGAGTATATGAGATATCATCATCATCATCAAATAGCTTGTCCTGAACAGAACTTTGTCACCCCAACAGTCCTTCGGAATTTATCTCTCTTGTAGGCCAGATGTCCCACCTCTGTAGCCGTCATGTTCAAACCATCAGTTACATCCTGAATCCATTTTCTCCATGGTCTTCCTCTTCTCCTCTTTGCTGGTATGCCTCCTTCCATGATGATCTGATTTTATGTGAGATAACTTATCGAAAAACAGGTAATGCCTGAATGGTTTGTCAGGGGGTTTGCCGTATTCTAGGAGTTAATGTAATACCTACTGCAAACAACGTAAACAAAAAATCTTCATCTGACAGAACTCATACAGTACATTAAACAAATGTGACCAGAACTCATTAACGTTTAAGGTATGGTACGGGTTAAATAATGGAGTTTTTGTTTTTAAACAACCAGAAAACGTGTTCTGTATAAAAAAAAAAAAGATTTTGACAAAACATTAAAAATTAAACCAACACACTTAGTTGTTGTTTCTACAATTTAAAACAAAACAACAAATAAAATGTATTTGGTATTGTTTACTTATAGAAGTGGTTGATGCTATGCTCTAATGGATCTTTCCACACATCATCAAGTGTTTATGTTAGGTGTCTTATCAAGTGTGTCTTGTCAGTTGTGTCTTGTCAGTTGTGTCTTGTTAGTTGTGTCTTGTCAGTTGTGTCTTGTCAGTTGTGTGTTGTCAGTTGTGTGTTGTCAGTTGTGTCTTGTCAGTTGTGTCTTGTCAGTTGTGTCTTGTCATTTGTGTCTTGTCATTTGTGTCTTGTCATTTGTGTCTTGTCAGTTGTATCTTGTCAGTTGTGTGTTGTCATTTGTGTCTTGTCAGTTGTGTGTTGTTAGTTGTGTCTTGTCAGTTGTGTCTTGTCAGTTGTGTGTTGTCAGTTGTGTCTTGTCAGTTGTGTCTTGTCAGTTGTGTGTTGTCAGTTGTGTCTTGTCAGTTGTGTGTTGTCAGTTGTGTCTTGTCAGTTGTGTCTTGTCAGTTGTGTGTTGTCAGTTGTGTCTTGTCAGTTGTGTCTTGTCAGTTGTGTTTTGTCAGTTGTGTCTTGTCAGTTGTGTCTTGTCAGTTGTGTTTTGTCAGTTGTGTCTTGTCAGTTGTGTCTTGTCAGTTGTGTGTTGTCAGTTGTGTCTTGTCAGTTGTGTGTTGTCAGTTGTGTGTTGTCAGTTGTGTCTTGTCATTTGTGTGTTGTCATTTGTGTCTTTGTCAGTTGTGTTTGTCAGTTGTGTTTGTCAGTTGTGTCTTGTCAGTTGTGTCTTGTCAGTTGTGTCTTGTCAGTTGTGTGTTGTCAGTTGTGTCTTGTCAGTTGTGTCTTGTCAGTTGTGTGTTGTCAGTTGTGTCTTGTCAGTTGTGTGTTGTCAGTTGTGTGTTGTCAGTTGTGTCTTGTCAGTTGTGTCTTGTCATTTTCAGTTGTGTGTTGTCAGTTGTGTGTTGTCAGTTGTGTGTTGTCAGTTGTGTGTTGTCAGTTGTGTGTTGTCAGTTGTGTGTTGTCAGTTGTGTGTTGTCAGTTGTGTGTTGTCAGTTGTGTGTTGTCAGTTGTGTGTTGTCAGTTGTGTATTGTCAGTTGTGTGTTGTCAGTTGTGTCTTGTCAGTTGTGTCTTGTCAGTGTGTGTCAGTTGTGTTTGTCAGTTGTGTCTTGTCAGTTGTGTGTTGTCAGTTGTGTGTTGTCAGTTGTGTTTTCAGTTTGTGGTCAGTGTTTGTCATGTGGTTGTCAGTTGTGTCTTGTCAGTTGTGTGTTTGTCAGTTGTGTCTTGTCAGTTGATGAATTTGTTTTCTGGAAAAGTTAGATTTGCTACATCTTCTTCTTCAAGCGCTCCATATCAACCAATTGTTAAACCATTCTTTGTGATTTGTATGTGATCTGAGCCTAATAGCGATTGTACGTTGTGTAAGTTATATGCCTACAAGTAGGCCAGCATATCCGATTTCTGCGATGCTTTTATTTACTAGGTAGCTTCCTAGGCACCTACCTCAGTTGCCTCTTACGACATGCCTTGTAGGTTGCAGTGTTACTATTCTTTGTTTCCCCCCGTGGGCCTGACAACACACGAGCGCTGCTACATCTAAATTGTCTGACTTACACTAGCTTTCCTAACCAAAGTGAAGAAGATGAAGTTGAACATTGGAACCCAAGACACGAGCACTTTGTTTGAGACATGCAAGATTTGATGAATCAACACAGAACAAGTGTGTGATTAGTAAACACATTGTTAGAGACATGCAAGATTTGATGAATCAACACAGAACGAGCATAGACCACAGTCTTCAGACTTAGAACGGGACACTGCAGTCTCAGAGCACACCCCAATAAATGGGTCTCAGGGACTCGACTGCCTGCACCTATGGAGCACCCAAGCAGTCCCCAGAACGCATCTTGCAAGACTGCTCCAGCCTGAGTAGTATGAGAATGGAAATATAGCCAACAGAAACAACCCTTCAGAACAAACTATGGGAGACCGGTGAAGACCTCCAGCGCACCGCCCTGTTTATCCCTTTCGCTGCTACATACTTTCTGAAGGCTGAGCTAAAAATAGCTACTCTTTGTATCTAGGTCACAAACGTGAATGTACGTCTATAGCAGTGACAGTGGCAATGTATAACGTGTTAACACGTCTTTAGCCCACAGAGGAGAGATAATAACAGACGTGTTAATGCGTCTTTAGAAATGAATGGGGAAAACGTATATATACGTCTTTAGCAGCTAAAGGGTTATGACACATACCGGAGTAGTCGCATAGCAGAAGTTGATCGCAGAAGAAGTAGAACAGGCTTTTGTGTGCGCTTCGTAAACCATATTTGTTCGTTATCTCTGTTAACTTTTCGTACTGTGTGCTATTATAATCTCTTATTTCCACCCCCTCCTTTAACTTTCCAATCTATTCCGATTACCTTACTGTGGGGACGTACTCCCCGCTTTGAGAAGCACTGATGTACACAAACGAAATTATTGTCTGGCTGTTTCCTGTTTCCATTGCTTCTTAAAATACCTCAAACTCGTTCAAACACAAAAAAAAGTTCCAGAATTGAAAAACGGGAGAAACTTTAAAAACAAAATGTCACCAGTTTTTTTTTCCAGTAAGATCCATCGTTCCAAATAAGAAATAAAAAAGACCAGTGTGGATTAGGTTTTCCATGAAGTTAATGACAGCTTTAATAAACGTTAGCGTAGTTGAGTAAACGGTCGCTGCTGGCTGGATGAATAGCTTCTAGAAAGGTGATTAGGTGACAGGCCAGACATCTTTCTGGAACATCTTCTTGCTGGGGGGACTCGAACTTAAACATTTTATGTTGTGTCTGACAGGAAACGATTTATTGATTTATTGCCAAATTTACAGCAACGATATTGTTGTAGCTTGTGGCTTGTCTAACGTGGAAAGTGGCTTGTGCGAATGTTAGGATTAGGAGTGGGGTTGAGAAAAAAAGAAAGGCCACCAGAGGAGTAGACATACTGATAGACAGGTAGATTCGTTATTCAGTCGATAGATAGTTGCACAAACATACTGACTTGACAGACAGACAGTGTATCAGACAGACTCAAACTAGACTGACTGGCAAACAGACTGACTTGACAGACAGACAGCCAGACTCAAAGGCAAACAGACACATCGATAAAGCAAAACTATGTTTTTCTTTCAAGTGAGCATTTTCTTTGTCTTATTTAGCTATACATCTCTCTCTCTCTCTCTCTCTCTCATGCCTTTTTAACTCCCGATTGGGCATATGCCCTATAGCTATACATACTGTCGTTAATTGTTTGTATTTCTCAATCTCTTTCTTTATTATCCTTCCTATTTCTCCGACTTTCTTTCTCTCTCTATCTCTCATGATGTCTTGTCTCTTTTTCTCACTCCCAAACTTCTTCTTCTTCCGTTCGTCCGTTATAAATTGTTTGCCCGCGTAGTCAGGTTGCCTGGTTTGGCGCCTTCTGGCTGATTTTTGCGTAAAGGCCTTCCCTTCCTTTTTTATCAGTGTCCCCGCTATACAGGCGTGCCTTCTTTATTTCAGAGGCGACTCTCCCAAGTTTTCCCTGTTCTCTTTCTCTCACTTTTTCTCGCTCTCTGTATGTATTTCTTTTCCTCTATCTGTCTCAAGTTCTTCTCCTGTCCCTCCTTTTCTCTATCTGTCCGGCTATCACATTCTGTCTCCCGTTCTCTTTTTATCTACTTTCTTCCTTCTCTCTTTATCGATTTCTCCTTTTTTCTTGTTCTATTTTCTTCTTTTCTCTTCTCATGTGTGCTATCTTTACTTTCTATTTTCTATTCTCATGTGTGCTATCTTTTACTTTCTATTTTTCTATTCTCATGTGTGATATCTTTTACTTTCTATTTTTCTATTCTCATGTGTGATATCTTTTACTTTCTATTTTTCTATTCTCATTTGTGATATCTTTTACTTTCTATTTTTCTATTCTCATTTGTGATGTCTTTTACTTTCTATTTCTCTCTTCTCATGTGTGATATCTGTTACTTTCTATTTTTCTATTCTTATTTGTGATGTCTTTTACTTTCTATTTTTCTATTCTCATGTGCTATCTTTTACTTTCTATTTTTCTATTCTCATGTGTGATATCTTTACTTTCTATTTTCTATTCTCATGTGTGCTATCTTTTACTTTCTATTTTTCTATTCCCATGTGTGCTATCTTTTACTTTCTATTTTTCTATTCTCATGTGTGATATCTTTTACTTTCTATTTTTCTATTCTCATGTGTGCTATCTTTTACTTTCTATTTTTCTATTCTCATTTGTGCTATCTTTTACTTTCTATTTTTCTCTTCTCATGTGCTATCTTTTACTTTCTATTTTTCTATTCTCATGTGTGCTATCTTTTACTTTCTATTTTTCTATTCTCATGTGTGATATCTTTACTTTCTATTTTCTATTCTCATGTGTGATATCTTTTACTTTCTATTTTTCTATTCTCATGTGTGATATCTTTTACTTTCTATTTTTCTATTCTCATGTGTGCTATCTTTTACTTTCTATTTTTCTATTCTCATTTGTGATGTCTTTTACTTTCTATTTTTCTATTCTCATGTGTGATATCTTTTACTTTCTATTTTTCTATTCTCATGTGTGATATCTTTTACTTTCTATTTTGCTATTCTCATGTGTGATATCTTTTACTTTCTATTTTGCTATTCTCATGTGCTATCTTTACTTTCTATTTTCTCTTCTCATTGTGATGTCTTTTACTTTCTATTTTTCTCTTCCCATGTGTGCTATCTTTTACTTTCTATTTTTCTCTTCCCATGTGTGCTATCTTTTACTTTCTATTTATCGTCTTTTAAGTCTTTTCTCAGTTCAATTTGTTTTTCTTACTCTTTTCTCATCCTTTCATTTTTTTCATTTATTTCAATTTCATTTTCATTCTATATTTTCTCTCACATTCTCTCTCTCTCTCTCTCTCTCTCACTATTGTTCTATCTTTCTTTCTTTTTTCATTTCTTCTGGTCTTTTAGTTCTCCTTGCTATTTCTCTCTCACTTTTTCTCTATTATTCTCTCATACTTTCTCTCCAAATGTATCTCTTCATTTCTCTTTCTCTCTCTCTTGATCTTTCTTCTTTCCTTACTCTATTTTGCTTTCTTTCACCCTCCCCTTTAATCTTTTCCTTTCTTTATTTTTATTTTCCTTTCCTTCTCTTTCTTGTTCTATCTTTCCCTTCATGATCAGGTACCGTGCCGGCTGGCGTAGGCAATCATGGATTTCCACAAAATTTTATCTTTCGTGTTTTGCTATCAACTCGGACGTTGACGCTCTACCGTGCCATGAAGTCAGGCTATCCAAAATTTTCTCTCTCTGTCTTCTTCTGTCTCGTCTCCCCTCGATTTTACCGGTTGTCACAATGTGTTATAAACCTCCCTTCCTCATCACATGCCCGAAAAATAATGACTGCCTCTTTCTTATATTGATAATACGTTTTCTATCTGTATTGACTTTATTCAATACCTCAACATTAATCATCTTTCAATTACCCTTGTTAATTTTTGCAAGCTTTCACTCATTTTTCTTTCTTTTTCTTCCGTCTCTTTATTCCCCCTTTAACCTCTCTTTCTCTCTCTCTCTCCTCTTTCTTTTCTCTCATTATTTGACTCGCTTTCTTATTTTGTTTTGTCCTGATCTCTATTTTGCTTTCTCTCTCTCTTCTCTTGTCCTACATTATGTAATTGTCACAAAATGAATTATTATTAATATTGTAACAATTAATGAGACAGAAATGTGAACAATTAATGAGACATAAATGTGAACAATTAATGAGACAGAAATGTGAACAATTAGTGAGACAGAAATGTGAACAATCAATGAGACAGAAATGTGAACAATTAATGAGACAGAAATGTGAACAATTAGTGAGACAGAAATGTGAACAATCAATGAGACAGAAATGTGAACAATTAGTGAGACAGAAATGTGAACAATTAGTGAGACAGAAATGTGAACAATTAGTGAGACAGAAATGTGAACAATCAATGAGACAGAAATGTGAACAATCAATGAGACAGAAATGTGAACAATTAGTGAGACAGAAATGTGAACAATCAATGAGACAGAAATGTGAACAATTAATGAGACAGAAATGTAGAGACAATTAGTGAGACAGAAATGTGAACAATTAGTGTGACAGAAATGTGAACAATCAATGAGACAGAAATGTGAACAATCAATGAGACAGAAATGTGAACAATCAATGAGACAGAACTGATCAAATAACAACAGTTTTAAAATAAATAAAAATAGGAAATGTCACAACGAAAACAAGCAAATTTGTCAATTATAATCTTCATCATTTTCTTGTGCTGTTTCTAAGCTGTTTCATGCTGTTACTAAACTGTTTTCTATCTTTGAACTAAAGGTTATTGTGTAGCAAAGTTATGTTGTTCGATCAACGTCATGGCACATTGGACATTATCATGCTGGCTTTGTCCTTCGCATCAGAAGACGCTTATTGTAGCAATATTAAGACGATTAGAAATTATGCAAGAATAACAAGTTACAGAAAAATAAATACAATTAGAAAAGAAAATATTAGGAAAGAAGAGAAATTAGAAAGACAGAGAAATTAGAGTAAAAAAGAAATTAGAGAAAGATGAAAAATTAAAAAAAAGAAGACATTAGAATATAAAGAGAAATTAGAAAATTAAAAGAACTTAGAGAAAGATAAGAAAGAAGGGAAATAAGAGAATTTTGAGAAATAAAAGAAATTAGAGAGAGAAAAGCTAGGGACTGACGAGAAATTATGGGGAAAAAGTAAAATTATAGAAAGGGTAGAAATTATGGGAAAAAAAGGTAAAATTATAGAAAGGGTAGAAATTATGGGAAAAAAAAGGTAAAATTATAGAAAGGGTAGAAATTATGGGAAAAAGGTAAAATTATAGAAAGGGTAGAAATTATGGGGAAAAAAGGTAAAATTATAGAAAGGGTAGAAATTATGGGAAAAAAGGTAAAATTATGAAACGTGAAATAGGAAAAGGTAAAATTATGAAAGGTAGAAATTATGGGAAAAGGTAAAATTATAGAAAGGGTAGAAATTATGGGAAAAAAAAGGTAAAATTATAAAAGGGTGAAATTATGGGAAGAAAAGGTAAAATTATAGAAAGGGTAGAAATTATGGGGAAAAAGGTAAAATTATAGAAAGGGTAGAAATTATGGGAAAAAGGAAAATTATAGAAAGGGTAGAAATTATGGAAAAAGGTAAAATTATAGAAAGGGTAGAAATTATGGGAAAAAAAGGTAAAATTATAGAAAGGGTAGAAATTATGGGGAAAAAGGTAAAATTATAGAAAGGGTAGAAATTATGCAAAGATGAGAAAGGAGATAAAGAGTAAAATGAAAAGAAAAGTCCTCTCCTGGGGAAGCTGAGAAGCAACATGTGGCCACACCCAGTCGACCTGAAAACTAAGCTTTGGGAAACCTGACAGACCTGAAGCTGACTGCCCAGTTTGTGGTCACAGTAAATTAAGCGCATGACCAGAGATCGTGAAGAAGAAGAAAGAGAAGAGAAGCATAGAAGGAATATGTCAGGGTAGAAG
This sequence comes from Arion vulgaris, assembly GCA_020796225.1. Lineage (NCBI taxonomy): Eukaryota > Metazoa > Mollusca > Gastropoda > Stylommatophora > Arionidae > Arion > Arion vulgaris. The sequence continues at coordinate 44,906,769 of CM036754.1, forward strand.
TCATTGTATGTAAACAATGGAAGGCCGATACAGAAGGGATAGTAAGAGTGGTTAATTAGGATATAAAGTACACACACTCCCACACACATACACTCCCACACACACACACACTCCCACACACACACACTCCCCACACACACACTCCCACACATACTCCCACACACACCTCACTCCCACACCTCCCACACACACACACACTCCCACACACTCACACACACACTCCCACACACATACTCCCACACACACCTCCCACACCATACACTCCACACACACTCCCAGACACACGCACATGTATGTATATATGTATATACACTTGTACATATACAAACGAGAGCCGCAGGTGGAAGAACAGATGTTAGGGAACTCACTTCTTAGGCTTGTGGTCGGGGTTCAATTCCACAGTCAGCATGTCATTTGTTCCGACCGTAACGGCTCTCAGGTTGACCCAGCCTCAACTAGGTACCAGGAAAAGCACGTAACTGAATGAAGTATCAAAGGACGGTGGGTGCAATATTGACCAGATCATCCATCAAGTACCGACGGTCAGTTAAAAATACGGACCTAACACCGAATTACATTATAGATCTGGACGTATAGAAAGGGTTACTTTACACACACAAACACACTTACACGTATGTAAATGTAAACACAAACACACTTACACGTATGTAAATGTAAACACAAACACACTTACACGTAAAGTAAATAAACACACTTACACGTATGTAAATGTAAACACAAACATATATAAACACACATACATGTCATGAAATAAAAGTTGGAAAACAAAAAGATTAGAGAAGACCGACAGACAATGAAGAAACCCCAAACTGATGAATGACGGTAGTGATTGCAAAGATTGAGTTAAGGATGAAGACTCCACGTGGAAGCTAACATTTAGTAAGGACATTAGAGTCGACAGGGGAAGGAGGGTTTAAATGGTGAAAGATAGAGGAAGCCTAAGCAAGACAGAAATTCGGTTAGAATAAAGCCTGCTTCATTCAAGAATCATTTGTCAGTAGTGACTACTTCTTTGTTCATTTTTCCAGTCACAACAAAATCCCTGCTCTGTTAGAGAACGATACACATTTACTGCCATCGTGTAGTGAAGTGACACAGTTACTGTCCATCGTGTAGTCAAGTGACACAGTTACTGTCCATCGTGCAGTCAAGTGACACAGTTACTGTCCATCGTGTAGTCAAGTGACGCGGTTAACACACTTCTTGTACTCCAGTATTCATATTGAAAACACACGACCGCTTTGTCCGCGCCTGCTTAATCATCTAGTGTGTATTATAGTCTGTCCATTAATTCGTGAGCACGTTTGAAATTGATTTTCTCGAAAACTACCTGTTGGATCTCAGTGATTTTTGCATGCAGCCTTAGAATATCCATGACGCTAAAATAAAGCTAACCAGTAGTCCATAGATGCTACGGATTTTGCACATCGGCGAATTCCTTTGATCTTTTATGACAATTGCAAATACGGGGCTCAAATTTTAGATTTTACAGTATCCCAGAATTTGTCCATGTCAATTCTATTCATAGGTGTATCTCCATATTAACTTGATAGGTCAAGTAATTAATTGTGTTACCCTTTATGTGCAATCGTGAACTTGGATACAATATGCAACAGTTAGTCCTCCCTTCGGTCACCATTAGACCCCAGGGTGTCTTAACTTCACCACAAATTGTATGATGGTAGACGCATTTGGATATGGAAATGTATACGTTGCTATTTCTCAGTCTGTAATCAAAATATGATTTGTATCATCCCGAATCTGACGATTCCATGAGGTTGATAATTGTTACTGGCTGGACAAATTGTAATCCATCTCGGTGCCAGTACTCGTCTTCCTCTCGGAGCACATGTTCAACACACTTCTTCCAGAACTGCATGTCTATCATTGAGAAGGACTCACGTGTCAGAACTTCAACATCACACATTTTAAACGTCCTGTTCTGTTCGGCAACTTGCCTTTTACTTTAGCCCAGACAAGCTCTATCGGATTGAGCATGATATGGAGGTAGTCGCAAAGACGTGTGGGCGTATTCCGCAATGATTTTGTCAATATGAAACACCTGTGTCTTATTTGTCATCCTCACCAGGTGCAACAACTCGGGTTTCAAATATGTATCATCGAAGCTGACATTTTCCTTAGCAAGCCAAGTCCTAATTTGATCTTTTGTATTTGATGCAGTTGGTACTTTGTCTTCCGCTGATACTGCGTTGTGATAGGATGCATTATCCATTACCAAGCATGATGGTCTGTTTAGAATGGAAGTAGATCTTTCTCCATCCAGTGCCTGAAAATATGTCCATTCATTTCTGTGTGTAGTCCCTACCGTCGGTACTTTTTGATTGGAAAATAAGTCCAGCGTCATGGACAAGACCTTCTTCACTGCTTCCTGCATGTGTTAGTATAATACGCTGGCCTTTGCTGCTTGGTATTTTCTTTTCTGTTCACCGTCTACTGATTGCCATTCTTTAGCATTGGTGTGGTGAGCATGACCCAGGATTCGTCCAAATATACAATATCATAGCCTTGCCTCCGTCGCTCACGGATCTGCCTCAGGTATTTACTTCGGGCAGCAATTAAATGTGGCTTTTCACAAATAATATTCCTGCCGCCTATAGTTTTCTGAAGGTGAAGCCGGCGGCTCTTACAATTTTCCATAGAGTACTTTAAGAAATGTCTATGCTGCAATCTGATTGCAGTTTTAATTTCAGTTTCCTGAGAGTAACAAGTTGATTTGTCGCAAACATTTTCAAGAGCTCCGTCTTATGACATCTATGTCAAAGTCGTCAATTGTTCTTTTCGTTCCTTGCTTGACATTAGTGCACTTTGTGTCCTGTTTAATCCATCGGAAAAGTATTCTCTATTCAGACCAAGCGCCAATTGCGCTCGTTTCTCAGGGTTATGAATATCGCAATATAGATGACCTCTCTTAGATTCCCTACAGAGTGTTGGTATATAAAACTGTAACCTTCTGCATTGTTATAAATGTGCACTTCAGACTCATTATGAATGTGATATCAATGTCAGTTTTGATAAGCCAACAAATATGATACAATAGCTTCATACAAATAGCGAGATACGCCTATAACTATACAACAGTATCCCAATTATAACGTCATATGCTTTCCGCGTTCAAAGTCGACTGGGTTCGGTGCAAGGGATTTCGTGAAATTGTTGTTTACTCACGATATTTCATTGTTACCATAATGTATTTTTAGAACAACGCGTCTGTGTACCGTAGATCTGTTACTATTGTGTACAATCCGGTGAGTTGATTTTAATATAACCTGAAGAAGAAATATTTCAAACTACATCAAATTTTCTTGGAAAAAAATATTTCTCTAGCGTCATGGATATTCTAAGGCTGCTTCAAAAAATCACTGAGATCCAACAGGTAGTTTTCAGAAAATCAATTTCAAACGTGCTCACGAATTAATGGACAGATTATAGTTATTAAGTATGCTGTGTCTGTATTTGTTATCTTGATAATGACATATGGTCGAAACGTCGAGTGCTCTTTATTTTCATATTTACTCATTAATTTGTCTTGACTTATGTAATACTGCATATACCTATATTTGTTCATATCACCCATTTACTCATTCTTACCACAGCCTCCCCACCATTTTCTAGAGATCTAAATTCGATCCGGTCTGATCACCTCAGATTTGTGTCAAACGTTGAGAAAGTAGTTGGAGCATACGAGAGTTTGGTAGTTAATGAAAGTAGTTGGTGTATATGAGAGTTTGATAGTTAATGAAAGTAGTTGGTGTATATGAGAGTTTGGTAGTTAATGAAAGTAGTTGTTGTATATGAGAGTTTGGTAGTTAATGAAAGTAGTTGGTGCATACGAGAGTTTGGTAGTTAATGAAAGTAGTTGGTGTATATAGAGTTTGTAGTTAATGAAGTAGTTGGTGTATATGAGAGTTTGGTAGTTAATGAAAGTAGTTGGAGCATACGAGAGTTTGGTAGTTAATGAAAGTAGTTGGAGCATACGAGAGTTTTATAGTTAATGAAAGTAGTTGGTGTATGTGAGAGTTTGGTAGTTAATGAAAGTAGTTGGTGCATACGAGAGTTTGGTAGTTAATGAAAGTAGTTGGAGCATATGAGAGTTTGATAGTTAATGAAAGTAGTTGGTGTATATGAGAGTTTGGTAGTTAATGAAAGTAGTTGGTGTATATGAGAGTTTGGTAGTTAATGAAAGTAGTTGGTGCATAGGAGAGTTTGGTAGTTAATGAAAGTAGTTGGTGCATCAAGAGTTTGGTAGTTAATGAAAGTAGTTGGTATATGAGAGTTTGGTAGTTAATGAAAGTAGTTGGTGCATACGAGAGTTTGGTAGTTAATGAAAGTAGTTGGTGTATATGAGAGTTTGGTAGTTAATTAAAGTAGTTGGTGCATACGAGAGTTTTATAGTTAATGAAAGTAGTTGGTGTATGTGAGAGTTTGGTAGTTAATGAAAGTAGTTGGTGCATACGAGAGTTTGGTAGTTAATGAAAGTAGTTGGAGCATATGAGAGTTTGATAGTTAATGAAAGTAGTTGGTGTATATGAGAGTTTGGTAGTTAATGAAAGTAGTTGGTGCATACGAGAGTTTTATAGTTAATGAAAGTAGTTGGTGTATGTGAGAGTTTGGTAGTTAATGAAAGTAGTTGGTGCATACGAGAGTTTGGTAGTTAATGAAAGTAGTTGGTGCATACTAGAGTTTGGTAGTTAATGAAAGTAGTTGGTGTATATGAGAGTTTGGTAGTTAATGAAAGTAGTTGGTGTATATGAGAGTTTGGTAGTTAATGAAAGTAGTTGGTGCATACGAGAGTTTGGTAGTTAATGAAAGTAGTTGGTGTATATGAGAGTTTGGTAGTTAATGAAGTAGTTGGAGCATAGAGTTTGTAGTTAATGAAAGTAGTTGGAGCATACGAGGTTTGGTAGTTAATGAAAGTAGTTGGTGTATATGAGAGTTTGGTAGTTAATGAAAGTAGTTGGTGTATATGAGAGTTTGGTGATTAATGAAAGTAGTTGGTGTATATGAGAGTTTGGTAGTTAATGAAAGTAGTTGAACATACAGAGAGTTTGGTAGTTAATGAAAGTAATTGGAGCATGAGAGTTTGGTAGTTAATGAAAGTAGTTGGTGTATATGAGGTTTGTAGTTAATGAAAGTGTTGGAAGCATACGAGGTTTGGTAGTTAATGAAAGTAGTTGGAGCATACGAGAGTTTTATAGTTAATGAAAGTAGTTGGTATATGTGAGAGTTTGGTAGTTAATGAAAGTGTTGGTGTATCAGAGTTTGGTAGTTAATGAAAGTAGTTGGAGCATATGAGAGTTTGATAGTTAATGAAATGTTGGTGCATACGAGAGTTTGGTAGTTAATGAAGTAGTTGGTGCATACGAGAGTTTGGTAGTTAATGAAAGTAGTTGGAGCATACGAGAGTTTGGTAGTTAATGAAAGTAGTTGGAGCATACGAGAGTTTTATAGTTAATGAAAGTAGTTGGTGTATGTGAGAGTTTGGTAGTTAATGAAAGTAGTTGGTGTATACGGAGTTTGTAGTTAATGAAAGTAGTTGGAGCATAGAGGTTTGATAGTTAATGAAAGTAGTTGGTGCATACGAGAGTTTGGTAGTTAATGAAAGTAGTTGGTGCATACGAGAGTTTGGTAGTTAATGAAAGTAGTTGGTGCATACGAGAGTTTGGTAGTTAATGAAAGTAGTTGGAGCATATGAGAGTTTGATAGTTAATGAAAGTAGTTGGTGCATACGAGAGTTTGGTAGTTAATGAAAGTAGTTGGTGCATACGAGAGTTTGGTAGTTAATGAAAGTAGTTGGTGCATACGAGAGTTTGGTAGTTAATGAAAGTAGTTGGTGTATATGAGAGTTTGGTAGTTAATGAAAGTAGTTGGTGCATATGAGAGTTTGGTAGTTAATGAAAGTAGTTGGTGCATATGAGAGTTTGGTAGTTAATGAAAGTAGTTGGTGCATACGAGAGTTTGTTAGTTAATGAAAGTAGTTGGTGCATACGAGAGTTTGGTAGTTAATGAAAGTAGTTGGAGCATACGAGAGTTTGATAGTTAATGAAAGTAGTTGGTGTATATGAGAGTTTGGTAGTTAATGAAAGTAGTTGGTGTATATGAGAGTTTGGTAGTTAATGAAAGTAGTTGGTGCATACGAGAGTTTGGTAGTTAATGAAAGTAGTTGTTGCATACGAGAGTTTGGTAGTTAATGAAAGTAGTTGGTGTATATGCGAGTTTGGTAGTTAATGAAAGTAGTTGGTGCATACGAGAGTTTGGTAGTTAATGAAAGTAGTTGGTGTATATGAGAGTTTGGTAGTTAATGAAAGTAGTTGGAGCATCGAGTTTTATAGTTAATGAAAGTAGTTGGTGTAGTAGAGAGTTTGGTAGTTAATGAAAGTAGTTGGTGATACGAGAGTTTGGTAGTTAATGAAAGTAGTTGAGCATGAGAGTTTGATAGTTAATGAAAGTAGTTGGTGTATAGAGAGTTTGGTAGTTAATGAAAGTAGTTGGTGCATACAGAGTTTTATAGTTAATGAAAGTAGTTGGTGTATGTGGAGTTTGGTAGTTAATGAAGTAGTTGGTGCATACGAGAGTTTGGTAGTTAATGAAAGTAGTTGGTGCATACGAGAGTTTGGTAGTTAATGAAAGTGGTTGGTGTATAGAGATTTGAGTAGTTAATGAAAGTAGTTGGTGCATATGAGAGTTTGGTAGTTAATGAAAGTAGTTGGTGTATATGAGAGTTTGGTAGTTAATGAAAGTAGTTGGTGTATATGAGAGTTTGGTAGTTAATGAAAGTAGTTGGTGTATATGAGAGTTTGGTAGTTAATGAAAGTAGTTGGTGCATACGAGAGTTTGGTAGTTAATGAAAGTAGTTGGTGTATATGAGAGTTTGGTAGTTAATGAAAGTAGTTGGAGCATATGAGAGTTTGGTAGTTAATGAAAGTAGTTGGAGCATACGAGAGTTTGGTAGTTAATGAAAGTAGTTGGTGTATATGAGAGTTTGGTAGTTAATGAAAGTAGTTGGTGTATATGAGAGTTTGGTAGTTAATGAAAGTAGTTGGTGTATATGAGAGTTTGGTAGTTAATGAAAGTAGTTGGAGCATACGAGAGTTTGGTAGTTAATGAAAGTAATTGGGCATACAGAGTTTGGTAGTTAATGAAAGTAGTTGGTGTATATGAGAGTTTGGTAGTTAATGAAAGTAGTTGAAGCATACGAGAGTTTGGTAGTTAATGAAAGTAGTTGGAGCATACGAGAGTTTTATAGTTAATGAAAGTAGTTGGTATATGTGAGAGTTTGGTAGTTAATGAAAGTAGTTGGTGTATACGAGAGTTTGGTAGTTAATGAAAGTAGTTGGAGCATATGAGAGTTTGATAGTTAATGAAAGTAGTTGGTGTATATGAGAGTTTGGTAGTTAATGAAAGTAGTTGAGTGCATAGAGGTTTTATAGTTAATGAAAGTAGTTGGTGTATGAGAGTTTGGTAGTTAATGAAGTAGTTGGTGCATACGAGAGTTTGGTAGTTAATGAAGTGGTTGGTGCATGAGAGTTTGGTAGTTAATGAAAGTAGTTGGTGTATTGAGAGTTTGGTAGTTAATGAAAGTAGTTGGTGCATATGAGAGTTTGGTAGTTAATGAAAGTAGTTGGTGTATATGAGAGTTTGGTAGTTAATGAAAGTAGTTAGGTGTATATAGAGTTTGTTAGTTAATGAAAGTAGTTGGTGTATATGAGAGTTTGGTAGTTAATGAAAGTAGTTGTGCATACGGAGTTTGGTAGTTAATGAAAGTAGTTGGTGTATATGAGAGTTTGGTAGTTAATGAAAGTAGTTGGAGCATATGAGAGTTTGGTAGTTAATGAAAGTAGTTGGACATACAGAGTTTGGTAGTTAATGAAAGTAGTTGGTGTATTGAGGTTTGGTAGTTAATAGAAGTAGTTGGTGTAATGAGAGTTTGGTAGTTAATGAAAGTAGTTGGTGTATATGAGAGTTTGGTAGTTAATGAAAGTAGTTGGAGCATACGAGAGTTTGGTAGTTAATGAAAGTAATTGGAGCATACGAGAGTTTGGTAGTTAATGAAGTAGTTAGGTGTATATGAGAGTTTGGTAGTTAATGAAAGTAGATGAAGCATACGAGAGTTTGGTAGTTAATGAAAGTAGTTGGAGCATACGAGAGTTTTATAGTTAATGAAAGTAGTTGGTATATGTGAGAGTTTGGTAGTTAATGAAAGTAGTTGGTGTATACGAGAGTTTGGTAGTTAATGAAAGTAGTTGGAGCATATGAGAGTTTGGTAGTTAATGAAAGTAGTTGGTGTATACAGGAGTTTGATAGTTAATGAAAGTAGTTGGTGCATACGAGTTTGGTAGTTAATGAAAGTAGTTGGTGCATACGAGAGTTTGGTAGTTAATGAAAGTAGTTGAGCATACGAGTTTGGTAGTTAATGAAAGTAGTTGGAGCATACGAGGTTTATAGTTAATGAAAGTAGTTGGTGTATGTGAGAGTTTGGTAGTTAATGAAAGTAGTTGGTGTATACGAGAGTTTGGTAGTTAATGAAAGTAGTTGACTATGAGAGTTTGATAGTTAATGAAAGTAGTTGGTGCATACGAGAGTTTGGTAGTTAATGAAAGTAGTTGGTGCATACGAGAGTTTGGTAGTTAATGAAAGTAGTTGTTGCATCTGAGAGTTTGGTAGTTAATGAAAGTAGTTGGAGCATATGAGAGTTTGATAGTTAATGAAAGTAGTTGGTGCATACGAGAGTTTGGTAGTTAATGAAGCAGTTGGTGCATCGAGTTTGGTAGTTAATGAAGTAGTTGGTGCATCGAGTTTGGTAGTTAATGAAAGTAGTTGGTGTATATGAGAGTTTGGTAGTTAATGAGATAGTTGGTGCATATGAGAGTTTGGTAGTTAATGAAAGTAGTTGGTGCATATGAGAGTTTGGTAGTTAATGAAAGTAGTTGAGTGCATACGAGTTTGGTAGTTAATGAAAGTAGTTGTCATACGAGAGTTTGGTAGTTAATGAAAGTAGTTGGAGCATACGAGAGTTTGATAGTTAATGAAAGTAGTTGGTGTATATGAGAGTTTGGTAGTTAATGAAAGTAGTTGGTGTATATGAGAGTTTGGTAGTTAATGAAAGTAGTTGGTGCATACGAGAGTTTGGTAGTTAATGAAAGTAGTTGGTGCATACGAGAGTTTGGTAGTTAATGAAAGTAGTTGGTGTATATGAGAGTTTGGTAGTTAATGAAAGTAGTTGGTGCATATGAGAGTTTGGTAGTTAATGAAAGTAGTTGGTGTATTTGAGAGTTTGGTAGTTAATGAAAGTAGTTGGAGCATACGAGAGTTTTTTAGTTAATGAAAGTAGTTGGTGTATGTGAGAGTTTGGTAGTTAATGAAAGTAGTTGGTGCATACGAGAGTTTGGTAGTTAATGAAAGTAGTTGGAGCATATGAGAGTTTGATAGTTAATGAAAGTAGTTGGTGTATATGAGAGTTTGGTAGTTAATGAAAGTAGTTGGTGCATACGAGAGTTTTATAGTTAATGAAAGTAGTTGGTGTATGTGAGAGTTTGGTAGTTAATGAAAGTAGTTGGTGCATACGAGAGTTTGGTAGTTAATGAAGTAGGGTTTGGGGCATGCAGAGTTTGTAGTTAATGAAAGTAGTTGGTGTATATGAGAGGGTTTTGGGAGTTAATGAAAGTAGTTGGTGCATACGAGTTTGGTAGTTAATGAAAGTAGTTGGTGTATATGAGAGTTTGGTAGTTAATGAAAGTAGTTGTGTATATAGAGTTTGGTGTTAATGAAAGTAGTTGGTGTATATGAGGTTTGGTTTGTTAATGAAAGTAGTTGGTGCATGAGAGTTTGTAGTTAATAAGTAGTTTGGTGTATATGAGAGTTTGGTAGTTAATGAAGTAGTTGGACATATAGAGTTTGGTAGTTAATGAAAGTAGTTGGAGCATACGAGAGTTTGGTAGTTAATAAAATAGTTGGTGTATATGAGAGTTTGTAGTTAATGAAAGTAGTTGGTGTATATGAGAGTTTGGTAGTTAATGAAAGTAGTTGGTGTATGTGAGAGTTTGGTAGTTAATGAAAGTAGTTGAGACATAGAGTTTGGTAGTTAATGAAAGTAATTGGAGCATACGAGAGTTTGGTAGTTAATGAAAGTAGTTGGTGTATGTGAGAGTTTGGTAGTTAATGAAGTAGTTGAGCATACGAGTTTGGTAGTTAATGAAAGTAGTTGGAGCATACGAGGTTTTTTAGTTAATGAAAAGTAGTTGGTATATGTGAGAGTTTGGTAGTTAATGAAAGTAGTTGGTGTATACGAGAGTTTGGTAGTTAATGAAAGTAGTTGGAGCATATGAGAGTTTGATAGTTAATGAAAGTAGTTGGTGCATACGAGAGTTTGGTAGTTAATGAAAGTAGTTGTTGCATACGAGGTTTGGTAGTTAATGAAGTAGTTGGAGCATACGAGGTTTGGTAGTTAATGAAAGTAGTTGGAGCATACAGGTTTTATAGTTAATGAAAGTAGTTGGTGTATGTGAGAGTTTGGTAGTTAATGAAAGTAGTTGGTGTATACGAGAGTTTGTTAGTTAATGAAAGTAGTTGGTGTATATGAGAGTTTGATAGTTAATGAAAGTAGTTGGTGCATAGAGTTTGTAGTTAATGAAGTAGTTGGTGCATACGAGTTTGGTAGTTAATGAAAGTAGTTGGTGCATACGAGAGTTTGGTAGTTAATGAAGTAGTTGGAGCTATGAGAGTTTGATAGTTAATGAAATAGTTGGTGCATACGAGAGTTTGGTAGTTAATGAAAATAGTTGGTGCATACGAGAGTTTAGTAGTTAATGAAGTAGTTAATTGCATACGAGTTTGGTAGTTAATGAAAGTAGTTGGTGTATATAGAGTTTGGTAGTTAATGAAAGTAGTTGGTGCATATGAGAGTTTGGTAGTTAATGAAAGTAGTTGGTGCATATGAGAGTTTGGTAGTTAATGAAAGTAGTTGGTGCATACGAGAGTTTGGTAGTTAATGAAAGTAGTTGGTGCATACGAGAGTTTGGTAGTTAATGAAAGTAGTTGGAGCATACGAGAGTTTGATAGTTAATGAAAGTAGTTGGTGTATATGAGAGTTTGGTAGTTAATGAAATATTGGTTGTTATATGAGAGTTTGGTAGTTAATGAAGTAGTTGAGCATACGAGGTTTGATAGTTAATGAAAGTAATTGGAGCATACGAGGTTGGTAGTTAATGAAAGTAGTTGGTGCATACGAGAGTTTGGTAGTTAATGAAAGTAGTTGGAGCATACGAGAGTTTGGTAGTTAATGAAAGTAGTTGGTGTATATGAGAGTTTGATAGTTAATGAAAGTAGTTGGTGCATACGAGAGTTTGGTAGTTAATAAGTATTGTGCATACGGGGTTTGGTGATTAATGAAAGTAGTTGGAGCATTAGAGTTTGATAGTTAATGAAAGTAGTTGGTGTATATGAGAGTTTGGTAGTTAATGAAAGTAGTTGGTGTATATGAGAGTTTGGTAGTTAATGAAAGTAGTTGGAGCATATGAGAGTTTGGTAGTTAATGAAAGTAGTTGGTGTAACGAGTTTGGTAGTTAATGAAGTAGTTGGAGCATATGAGAGTTTGATAGTTAATGAAAGTAGTTGGTGCATACGAGAGTTTGGTAGTTAATGAAAGTAGTTGAGTGCATACGAGAGTTTGTAGTTAATGAAAGTAGTTGGAGCATGCGAGAGTTTGGTAGTTAATGAAAGTAGTTGGAGCATACAGAGTTTTATAGTTAATGAAAATAGTTGGTGTATGTGAGGGTTTTGGGAGTTAATGAAAGTAGTTGGTGTATACGAGAGTTTGGTAGTTAATGAAAGTAGTTGGAGCATATGAGAGTTTGATAGTTAATGAAAGTAGTTGGTGCATACGGGGTTTGTAGTTAATGAAAGTAGTTGGTGCATGAGGAGTTTGTAGTTAATGAAAGTAGTTGGTGCATACAGAGTTTGGTAGTTAATGAAAGTAGTTGGAGCATATGAGAGTTTGATAGTTAATGAAAGTAGTTGGTGCATACGAGAGTTTGGTAGTTAATGAAAGTAGTTGGTGCATACGAAATTTGAGTAGTTAATGAAAGTAGTTGGATGCATACGAGAGTTTAGTAGTTAATGAAAGTAGTTGGTGTATATGAGAGTTTGGTAGTTAATGAAAGTAGTTATGCATATGAGAGTTTGGTAGTTAATGAAAGTAGTTGGTGCATATGAGAGTTTGGTAGTTAATGAAAGTAGTTGGTGCATACGAGAGTTTGGTAGTTAATGAAAGTAGTTGGTGTATATGAGAGTTTGGTAGTTAATGAAAGTAGTTGGAGCATAGAGGTTTGATAGTTAATGAAAGTAATTGGAGCATACGAGTTTGGTAGTTAATAAAGTAGTTGAGTGCATACGAGTTTGGTAGTTAATGAAAGTAGTTGGAGCATACGAGAGTTTGTAGTTAATGAAAATAGTTGGTGTATATGAGAGTTTGATAGTTAATGAAAATAGTTGGTGCATACGAGGTTTGGTAGTTAATGAAAGTAGTTGGTGCATACGAGTTTGGTAGTTAATGAAAGTAGTTGGAGCATATAGAGTTTGATAGTTAATGAAAGTAGTTGGTGTATATGAGAGTTTGGTAGTTAATGAAAGTAGTTGGTGTATATGAGAGTTTGGTAGTTAATGAAAGTAGTTGGAGCATATGAGAGTTTGGTAGTTAATGAAAGTAGTTGGTGTATGTGAGAGTTTTATAGTTAATGAAAAGGTTGGAGCATATGAGAGTTTGGTAGTTAATGAAAGTAGTTGGTGTATATGAGAGTTTTATAGTTAATGAAAGTAGTTGGAGCATACGAGAGTTTGGTAGTTAATGAAAGTAGTTGGAGCATATGAGAGTTTGATAGTTAATGAAAGTAGTTGGTGCATACGAGAGTTTGGTAGTTAATGAAAGTAGTTGGTGTATATGAGAGTTTGGTAGTTAATGAAAGTAGTTGTGTATACGAGTTTGGTAGTTAATGAAAGTAGTTAGAGCATACGAGGTTTGGTAGTTAATGAAAGTAATTGGTGCATACGAGAGTTTGGTAGTTAATGAAAGTAGTTGGTGTATATGAGAGTTTGGTAGTTAATTAAAGTAGTTGGTGTATATGAGAGTTTGGTAGTTAATGAAAGTAGTTGGTGTATAGAGTTTGATAGTTAATGAAAGTAGTTGGTGCATATGAGAGTTTGGTAGTTAATGAAAGTAGTTGGAGCATACGAGAGTTTGGTAGTTAATGAAAGTAGTTGGAGCATATGAGAGTTTGATAGTTAATGAAAGTAGTTGGTGCATACGAGAGTTTGGTAGTTAATAAGTAGTTGGGTGCATAGAGTTTGGTAGTTAATGAAAGTAGTTGGTGCATACGAGAGTTTGGTAGTTAATGAAAGTAGTTGGTGTATATGAGAGTTTGGTAGTTAATGAAAGTAGTTGGTGCATATGAGGGGTTCGTAGTTAATGAAAGTAGTTGGTGCATATGAGAGTTTGGTAGTTAATGAAAGTAGTTGGTGCATACGAGAGTTTGGTAGTTAATGAAAGTAGTTGGTGCATCAGAGTTTGGTAGTTAATGAAGTAATTGGTGCATACGAGTTTGGTAGTTAATAAATAGTTGGAGCATACGAGTTTATAGTTAATGAAAGTAGTTGGTGTATGATGAGGTTAGTAGTTATTGAAAGTAGTTGGACATCAGAGTTTTATAGTTAATGAAAATAGTTGGTGCATACGAGAGTTTTATAGTTAATGAAGTAGTTGGTGTATGTGAGAGTTTGGTAGTTATTGAAAGTAGTTGAGCATGAGAGTTTATAGTTAATGAAAGTAGTTGGTGCATACGAGTTTGGTAGTTAATGAAGTAGTTGGAGCATACAGAGTTTGGTAGTTAATGAAGTAGTTGGTGTATATAGAGTTTGGTAGTTAATGAAAGTATTGGTGTATATAGATTTGGTGTTAATGAAGTAGTTGGTGTATATGAGAGTTTGTAGTTAATATAGTTGGTGCATACGGAGTTTGGTAGTTAATGAAAATAGTTGGTGTATGTGAGAGTTTGGTAGTTAATGAAGTAGTTGGTGTATATGAGAGTTTGTGATTAATGAAAGTAGTTGGTGTATACAGGTTTTATAGTTAATAAAATAGTTAGCATACGGAGTTTGGTAGTTAATGAAAGTAGTTGGTGCATACAGGGTTTGGTAGTTAATGAAAGTAGTTGGACATGAGAGTTTGTAGTTAATGAAAGTAGTTGGTGTATATGAAGTTTGGTAGTTAATGAAAGTAGTTGGTGTATGTTGAGAGTTTGGTAGTTAATGAAGTAGTTGGTGTATACGAGAGTTTGGTAGTTAATAAAGTAGTTGGTGCATATGAGAGTTTGTAGTATAAGTAGTTGGAGCATACAGAGTTTATAGTTAATGAAGTAGTTGGTGTATGTGAGAGTTTGGTAGTTAATGAAAGTAGTTGGTGCATACGAGAGTTTGGTAGTTAATGAAAGTAGTTGGAGCATGAGAGTTTATAGTTAATGAAAGTAGTTGGTGTATGTGAGAGTTTGGTAGTTAATGAAAGTAGTTGGAGCATACGAGAGTTTTATAGTTAATGAAAGTAGTTGGTGTATGTGAGAGTTTGGTAGTTAATGAAAGTAGTTGGTGTATATGAGAGTTTGGTAGTTAATGAAAGTAGTTGGAGCATACGAAGTTTGATATTAATGAAAGTATTGGTGTATATGAGGTTTGGTAGTTAATGAAGTAGTTGGTGTATACGAGAGTTTGGTAGTTAATAAGTAGTTGGACATACAGAGTTTATAGTTAATGAAAGTAGTTGGTGTATATGAGGTTTGGTAGTTAATGAAAGTAGTTGATGCATATGAGAGTTTGGTAGTTAATGAAAGTAGTTGGTGTATGAGAGTTTTATAGTTAATGAAAGTTAGTTGGTGTATAGAGTTTGGTAGTTAATGAAAGTAGTTGGACATACGAGAGTTTTATAGTTAATGAAAGTAGTTGGTGTATATGAGAGTTTGGTAGTTAATGAAAGTAGTTGGAGCATACGAGAGTTTGGTAGTTAATGAAAGTAGTTGGTGTATATGAGAGTTTGGTAGTTAATGAAAGTAGTTGGTGCATATGAGAGTTTCGTAGTTAATGAAAGTAGTTGGTGCATATGAGAGTTTCGTAGTTAATGGTCTTTCTTTCCTATTATTTTTGTCTAAATCAATTTTACCTCACGGTGACATGGTAAAAAAAGATTTTAGAACTGACTTTCATATGCGCTTCATAAATAGTGTCTTTTGCTCATCGTCATCACTAAATAACTTGTTCAGAGCAGAACTTTGCCACCCTAACAGTCCTTCAGAATATCTCTCTCTCATAGGCTTGATGTCCACCTATGCAGTCGTCATGCTCAAACCATCAGTTACATCCTTAATCCATCTTCTCCTTGGTTTTCCTCTTCTCCTCCTCTTTGCCGGTATGCCTCCTAACATGATAACCTTCTCCATGATTTTCCTCTTCTCCTCCTCTTTGCCGGTATGCCTCCTAACATGATAACCTCCTCCATGATTTTCCTCTTCTCCTCCTCTTTGCCGGTATGCCTCCTAACATGATAACCTTCTCCATGATTTTCCTCTTCTCCTCCTCTTTGCCGGTATGCCTCCTAACATGATGACCTTTTCCAACCCTTCGTGTTTCTCATTATGTGTCCAAATTACTTCAACTTTCTCATTCTTATTTGTAGCAAATCAAACAGATAATACCGCTGGCTGAAACCGGACACATCGCCGAAGGATAAGCACCAGAGCTCCAAATGGCGCTGAATGATGTGACGTAAAAAACCTTTCTTGGTGAAGGCTGTTTATATATCACAACAAAGAATGATCAAAATGGCCGAAAAGACCGATCGAAGAAGAAGAAACACGTAATACAGTATTCAAAAATTGCAAACATTTCCACCCATACTGGTAGAGCCTTCAAGCCAACATCGATCATCTACGCACTCATAGATTAACTCGATGAAAGCAAATATTTCCCACCCATACTGTCGTAGAGCCTTCCAAAGCCAACATCGATCATCTACGCACTCAGAGATTAACTCGATGAAAGCAAACATTTCCCACCCATACTGTCGTAGAGCCTTCTAAAGCCAACATCGATCATCTACGCACTCAGAGATTAACTCGATGAAAGCAAACATTTCCCACCCATACTGTCGTAGAGCCTTCCAAAGCCAACATCGATCATCTACGCACTCAGAGATTAACTCGATGAAAGCAAACATTTCCCACCCATACTGTCGTAGAGTCTTCCAAAGCCAACATCGATCATCTCGTACTCATGATTAACTCGATGAAAGCAAACATTTCCGCCCATACTGTCGTAGAGCCTTCAAAGCCAACATCGATCATCTACGCACTCAAGATTAACTCGATGAAAGCAAACATTTCCCACCCATACTGTCGTAGAGCCTTCCAAAGCCAACATCGATCATCTACGCACTCAGAGATTAACTCGATGAAAGCAAACATTTCCCACCCATACTGTCGTAGAGCCTTCCAAAGCCAACATCGATCATCTACGCACTCAGAGATTAACTCGATGAAAGCAAACATCTCCCACCCATACTGTCGTAGAGCCTTCCAAAGCCAACATCGATCATCTACGTACTCATAGACTAACTCGATGAAAGCAAAAAAAATGTTATATTTATTTGATAAAAATGTCGTCTTCCTCGATCATGATTGGCTTTTAAAACAACGCGTCCGTGATATGTAGAATGTTGAAAGGGAATTAACCGCATAAATACAAAACTATTTTTAAAGAAGCTAGAGTTATCTTCAATGTGGTTGATCATTCAATATATTGTTACTGCTTCGATACCGATGTAGTACGAGGTATGCACTCTTGTTCAACGACTCCAACCATTATCTTCGATCCTAGCCCGTCTTTATCTAAATGTGGACTATCAAATCACTATTTTGTACTTTCCTTGTCAAGATGTCAGTCTTTTTATTTCTCGTTATGACACAATGTGATGTGATCCATTAAAACACTGGTTTTCTTTGGCGATAATGATGTGCTGTAATAAAGATGATGTGAGTTTCTTCGTGAGGTCGATTCTGGTGAGGGTCAGTAATTTTGCATCACTGAAAGAAGTTAACCGACTGGTGCACATATGTCGCTACGAAGTATGGACATTTTTGATTAGCCAGAAGGAATGTCCTGAGTGATTTACATATGATCGCAGTGTATAGATATGGACAAGTGTATAGATATGGACAAGTGTATAGATATAGACAGTGTATAGATATGGACAAGTGTATAGATATGGACAAGTGTATAGCAGACACGCAAGAAAACTAAACCACTTCCACACAAGCTGTCTAAGCAGACTACTAAAAATAAACTGGCAGGACAAAATTCCAGATACCGAAGTCCTCATAAGAGCAAAGATCCCAAGCGTCAACACACTGTTGCAGAGGGTCAAAGTGAGGTGGGGCGGTCACGTTGCTCGGATGCCTGATAAATGCATCCCAAAACAGTTGATGTATGGCGAGCTTTAAGAAAGCAGGCTCGTGGACAGAAAATAAGCTTTAAAGACACTCTTAAAGTGTCTCTGAAATCTTTCGATATAAACACCACATCCTGTGAATCCCTGGCACAAGATCGCCAAATATGGCGCTGCAACAACATAAGATGAACTTGCATAGAAGAGAAACGTCGTGCCTTTGAGGCACATAGAAAACAGCCGCGAAAAACAGAACACACAACACCCACATGTCTAACCTTGATCATGTATACCCCATCTGTGGTAGGGATTGTGCTCTAGGATTGGACTCTACAGTCACCTACGCACACAAAAGAATGGTGCAGCAGCACACGTCTGATGCGGTTGTTATCACAGCTTGCGACGGAAGGCTATTGTACATATGTCACCATTAGTTAGACCTGCATATCGAGGAGCATTCACTCATAAATAACATCATATCCTGAAAGATGAAATATTTTTGCCACGTTAAACGTCCCAGTGGTTTGGAGAGACAAGTTAAACGTCACAGTGGTTTGGAAAGACAAGTTAAACGTCACAGTGGTTTGGAAAGACAAGTTAAACGTCACAGTGGTTTGGAAAGACAAGTTAAACGTCACAGTGGTTTGGAGAGACAAGTTAAACGTCACAGTGGTTTGGAGAGACAAGTTAAACGTCACAGTGGTTTGGAAAGACAAGTTAAACGTCCCAGTGGTTTGGAGAGACAAGTTAAACGTCACAGTGGTTTGGAGAGACAAGTTAAATGTCACAGTGGTTTGGAGAGACAAGTTAAACGTCACAGTGGTTTGGAAAGACAAGTTAAACGTCACAGTGGTTTGGAAAGACAAGTTAAACGTCACAGTGGTTTGGAGAGACAAGTTAAACGTCACAGTGGTTTGGAAAGACAAGTTAAACGTCACAGTGGTTTGGAAAGATAAGTTAAACGTTCCAGTGGTTTGGAGAGACAAGTTAAACGTCCCAGTGGTTTGGAGAGACAAGTTAAACGTCACAGTGGTTTGGAGAGACAAGTTAAACGTCCCAGTGGTTTGGAGAGACAAGTTAAACGTCACAGTGGTTTGGAAAGACAAGTTAAACGTCACAGTGGTTTGGAAAGAACGATAATGGAAGGCACGGTTCCTGGAGTACAAAGTAGGGGACGACCAAGACGAAGGTGGCAGCAGGACATCAAAGTAACTTTGAACATGAAACTGGCGGAGGTATGTGAACTTGCAAAAGACATCGTTTTTAAGACGGTCTGTGATGAAAGTGACGTTCCGCAAGGGACAAGCTACTACTTGACTACTTGACTACTTGACTACTTAACAATCATTGGTTACTGTTACATTCTCACAGTTGTAGTTTAGAACTGTTACATTCTCACAGTTGCAGTTTAGAACTGTTACATTCTCACAGTTGTAGTTTAGAACTGTTACATTCTCACAGTTGTAGTTTAGAATTGTTACATTCTCACAGTTGTAGTTTAGAATTGTTACATTCTCACAGTTGTAGTTTAGAACTGTTACATTCTCACAGTTGTAGTTTAGAACTGTTACATTCTCACAGTTGTAGTTTAGAACTGTTACATTCTCACAGTTGTAGTTTAGAACTGTTACATTCTCACAGTTGTAGTTTAGAACTGTTACATTCTCACAGTTGTAGTTTAGAATTGTTACATTCTCACAGTTGTAGTTTAGAATTGTTACATTCTCACAGTTGTAGTTTAGAACTGTTACATTCTCACAGTTGTAGTTTAGAATTGTTACATTCTCACAGTTGTAGTTTAGAATTGTTACATTCTCACAGTTGTAGTTTAGAACTGTTACATTCTCACAGTTGTAGTTTAGAATTGTTACATTCTCACAGTTGTAGTTTAGAACTGTTACATTCTCACAGTTGTAGTTTAGAATTGTTACATTCTCACAGTTGTAGTTTAGAACTGTTACATTCTCACAGTTGTAGTTTAGAACTGTTATATTCTCACAGTTGTAGTTTAGAATTGTTACATTCTCACAGTTGTAGTTTAGAATTGTTACATTCTCACAGTTGTAGTTTAGAATTGTTACATTCTCACAGTTGTAGTTTAGAACTGTTACATTCTCACAGTTGTAGTTTAGAACTAGAGAATTGAAGCTTTCATCATCATAAGACATCATCGTCAGACATCATCATAAGGCATCATCGTCAGACATCATCATAAGGCATCATCGTCAGACATCATCATAAGGCATCATCGTCAGACATCATCATAAGGCATCATCGTCAGACATCATCATAAGGCATCATCGTCAGACCATCGTCAGGCATCATCAAGCCCAAGGACACATAAGGCATAGACAAAACTTGTCCACTCAATTCAATCTTGTGTCTTACTTGATATCTCAAACCTTGTTTTATGAATGGCTTTGATCTCTGTTTCACAAGTTCGCTTCAATGTACGATTAGGTCTCCATTTTCTCCGTTGTTCGTGCGATGACCACTGTATAGCATGTCTTGGCTGCATGGACGTTCATACCGGCCAAGACAAAGGGGTCAAGTGCCACACCCTAGAGAGAGGATTTTTGATAACAAAGTTTTATGTAAATATGATCTTATCCATTTCCACGTAGCAAACTATCAACTTATGTAAATATGATCTTATCCATTTCCACTTAGTAAACTATCAACTTATTAAATATGATCTTATCCATTTCCACGTAGTAAACTATCAACTTATTTTTTTTAATTCATCTTGCCCCCCTTTTCCCTGGAAAATGTATGTGACGCCCATGCTTGGCTTCCTGGCGCTAATTTTGTTCTCATCCTGAGGACGTGTCCAATCCGTCTCCATTTTCTCTTTTGTATTCGTCTATTTATATATACCAGGTCAGTTCGTGCTATGAAGTCTGATATTGCTAATCTTATCTTTTACGTTATACGCATGGTCATTGAGTTATTCGTACGTGTCGATTCCTCCACGCCAATAATGGCTGACACATTACGTTTCTGAGGACATCTTTTTTTTGAGGTTGTTCTCTAGACAGTTGCAGTTCCCTGCTGACGAGATATGTCTTTCCGGGTTTGTTTGGAGTCGTCCTACTCTAGATGACTTCAGCCTTCTGTTGCCGGGCTCACCAACCCAGGTTTTTATGCAGGGTGTGCTCCCTGGACACTATAGTTTAATCCCATATGCTTAAGGGAAAGTGTCATAGAAGTAGAAGACATGACAAGAAAAAGGATGTCCTCCTCAAGAGAGAGAGAGGAAAACTGCTATTTGTCCCATAGTTGGGGGATAGGTTGGTTGCAGCCACAGCATTTACCACTCGCCGGTGGGCTCTGCGATGTCACCTTATGAGGCCCCATCCTGCTCTCCGCCTTTTGGTCTGGCCTTTCACCTTCAGTCTGCTCGACTTGGTTAGACCTGCCAGGAGTTAGACTCCCGCCGACATAGCCTGAAGGATCCTAAAGGCACACAAACCCTCCAACCACGATAAGGTAGGCTAATATTGAGGGTTTCCAGTATATTGAAATATACCTCATCATTGAGAAAGCAGTGGCAAACTACTGAACTTATACGTGGTGGTAAAACCGGACATTTGCAAAACTGGAGAAGTAAAACCGGACATTTACAAAACTGGAGAAGGGAAACTGATCATTTACAAAACTGGAGTTTGAAGCTGGAAAAGTGATTTGCAAAACTGTAAGTAGCTTGGAACTGGATATGTGAAGCATTGCGTGTACAAAACTGTAGTCGTTGGTTAGCTGTGCCGCAGACTCTGTTCAACTTGTATGTGGGCTCACAAATATCAACCCTGTTGAAGAATGGATACCGGTGCTTTCAATATATGGGAACACCTTTCTGACTATCATTAAATTCGACAAAGGTTGTAGAGAGAGAGATATCTCGTGGCGTTGGATGAAGACGTTAAGGCCATCATTAATGGAAAATGTAATGACGGTGACGTTGTGATTTACGCGAACGGATGGATCGGTAGTTCGCCATGAAAAGTCCGCATGGGCCTTCTCTGCAAGCCCATACGACAGAATGGTCAAGGAAGTCAATGGTTCATTTAGTATGACAATAAGTAGCATGACAATGGGAGTACTGGTGGTGAATAAGGCAGTACTCTGGCTGGAGTTACAAAACTACCCAATCCGTGTATTCTGAGTGATTTATTGAGTATGATCCGATAGATGGAATTACATTCATCTTCGTTCCGGGGCACAAGGGTGTGATTAGCAATGAGAGAGCTGTCTGGCTCTTCCACAATATCAGGGGCCAGCCAATGGATAGAGCTGACATTTTGAACGTCCTCATAGAGTTTGGCAGCAACGAGAACTTTTATCTAAGCCGATCCACATCAACTGCTAGATTGCAAGAGCTTAGATTGAAGATTGGAGTAGCCAGAAATAACAGCACAATAGGTATATAAGTAGACTCATCAATCAACATCGAACTGGTACAGCCAGTCGATGTTAGAGATATTGCGAAAGAGATCGGAGTAAGTATGGACATGTTCGGATTGCAATTAATATATTCCAAACTGAAACTGTAGTTTGAAATTAAAAAGGCTGTGTACTTCGCCCTAGCAATGAACTTGAAAAGGGTGTGAACTAGCGTGACCTTTGACCTGATCGTAGAAGAAACGTAACAAGAACACGTGTTGACTTGCAAGGTCATTCACACCAGCATGTAACAGCTTGCAATCTTACACTTCTAATCGTGTCGCAATAACAGCAGAATTTATGTGCAAATCTGGTACATCTGTCTAAACGGTGATTGCGAGAGCGTGGGAAATCGTGTCGTTACAACCGTATGTATAGCTTTGTTTGAAACTCAGAACATATATGAGAGTAACATGGCGATAGGCAACAACAGAACAGAATGAACTCCTTGCGAAGAATGCAGTTAAGTAAATGACATGTCGTTTTCTCATATGAAAATATTACCTCTGAAGTCAGAGTAAAGTTCGCCTGAATGACGAGGGACATTGGGGATAAGGAAATCAAGTTGGTATGCAAAAACCATCCAGATGCGCCATTACTACGCCTGAATTCATAGCAAGTCCAAACGAAAATTTATCAATTACTTGTATATACTACATATGTGTGCACGTTAACTGGCAAGAGATCGATAAGGTATTGGACAGATCCTTTCATTGATTGAATACTAAATCTGTTTTTAACTTCAGTAATTACAAATCGCTTACAAGTGTAACGTTCGCTTATTTAATGTGTCGCTTTCATTTCAATGCATTCACATTTTGTTGGTACATTCAAGCGAGACAATGGAACATAGAAGATTGCAGTTGTACATAAGTTCAGCAAAATTAGCAAATAAGATTTTCAAAAACAACCAAATATTCGACCAAATTAGTTGTCAGTAAGAGAATATGAGCACCATCACCCAAAAGAGACGATGGAAATGAATCCGACATGTGATATTATGAGACTAATTATGTTACAAAAACTGCACTAAGATGGACACCAGAGGGTAAACGAAAAAATGGAAGACCCAAAACGATCTGGAGGAGAACAGTATTAACAGAAACTGAAAGAAATGAACCACAGTTGGAACAAAATACAGAGGACAGCCAAGAACAGAGAAGAATTGCGTGCATTTATTGCTGCCCTAAGCGCCATGGGCGTTACATACTAGGGCGAGAGAGAAAGAGAGAGAACAATATTCAGTCCGAGAGATGGCAATGTGTGCTCCTGGGGATGGCAATGTATGCTCCTGGGGATGACAATGTATGCTCCTGGGGATGACAATGTATGCTCCTGGGGATGACAATGTATGCTCCTGGGGATGGCAATGTATGCTCCTGGGGATGGCAATCTTTCACACGAAGAAATACACGTGCCTGTAGCAACAGTGGTCTGACTGGTTGTGCGATCCACGGCCCACATAAGATAAAGGCATGACTTGACTTATTCATCTCTGCTGCTCGTGTGTATAGAGCTTCGTCACTTTTCCCGGTCTCTGGTTGTTTTCTTGATTGTTTCCCATGATAGTCCGATATCCTTCCTTTCTTCAAGAAGACTCCATCTCCAGGTCTGTCTATGACGTTCTATTTTCCCGGTCTCTTGTTGTTTTCTTGATTGTTTCCCATGATAGTCAAATATCCTTCCTTTCTTCAAGAAGACTCCATCTCCAGGTCTGTCTATGACGTTCTATTTTCCCGGTCTCTTGTTGTTTTCTTGATTGTTTCCCATGATAGTCCAATATCCTTCCTTTCTTCAAGAAGACTCCATCTCCAGGTCTGTCTATGACGTTCTATTTTCCCGATCTCTGGTTGTTTTCTTGATTGTTTCCCATGATAGTCCGATATCCTTCCTTTCTTCAAGAAGACTCCATCTCCAGGTCTGTCTATGACGTTCTATTTTCCCGGTCTCTGGTTGTTTTCTTGATTGTTTCCCATGATAGTCCGATATCCTTCCTTTCTTCAAGAAGACTCCATCTCCAGGTCTGTCTATGACGTTCTATTTTCCCGATCTCTGGTTGTTTTCTTGATTGTTTCCCATGATAGTCTAATATCTTTCCTTTCTTCAAGAAGACTCCATCTCCAGGTCTGTCTATGACGTTCTATTTTCCCGGTCTCTGGTTGTTTTCTTGATTGTTTCCCATGATAGTCTAATATCTTTCCTTTCTTCAAGAAGACTCCATCTCCAGGTCTGTCTATGACGTTCTATTTTCCCGGTCTCTGGTTGTTTTCTTGATTGTTTCCCATGATAGTCCAATATCCTTCCTTTCTTCAAGAAGACTCCATCTCCAGGTCTGTCTATGACGTTCTATTTTCCCGATCTCTGGTTGTTTTCTTGATTGTTTCCCATGATAGTCCGATATCCTTCCTTTCTTCAAGAAGACTCCATCTCCAGGTCTGTCTATGACGTTCTATTTTCCCGGTCTCTGGTTGTTTTCTTGATTGTTTCCCATGATAGTCCGATATCCTTCCTTTCTTCAAGAAGACTCCATCTCCAGGTCTGTCTATGACGTTCTATTTTCCCGATCTCTGGTTGTTTTCTTGATTGTTTCCCATGATAGTCTAATATCTTTCCTTTCTTCAAGAAAACTCCATCTCCAGGTCTGTCTATGACGTTCTATTTTCCCGGTCTCTGGTTGTTTTCTTGATTGTTTCCCATGATAGTCTAATATCTTTCCTTTCTTCAAGAAGACTCCATCTCCAGGTCTGTCTATGACGTTCTATTTTCCCGGTCTCTGGTTGTTTTCTTGATTGTTTCCCATGATAGTCCGATATCCTTCCTTTCTTCAAGAAGACTCCATCTCCAGGTCCTGTCAATGACGTTCTATTTTCTGTTTTCCTTGCAGGTTTCACTCAAACGCTTGTCTATGACACTGGAATTTGTCTTCTGTAGGGTATGCCCGACCCATAACCATTTTCTCCTGGTAACCTGGGTCATCATTATTTCCTGTCCTGTTCTTATCCACGGGTTTGTGTTTGTAACTCTGGTATACCAGCGAGAAAGATATACTGGCCCAACATCACAACACATTATACACTGATATATATACAAATAACTAGGAGTTCCAAACAACTATAGAGTTGGTCATGAGAAATCTTCTAGATGTGTACACATTTTAAACGATCACAAGAACAAATTGAACATCACAGATTCAGGAGTATGGAATGTTGGAATATTAGTTCATTATTTATTTGAGGATCATCTTCATCTGACATGTCCATAATTGCTTGGATCTCCTCCCAAGCATGTCATTTCAGTGTGTTTAGACTAAAAACTCCTGTTCTGTGCTGGTTGATGTATCTACTGGGGTTTCTCTCATGGTTTTCCCGTACCTATCTGTATGCATAACTTGCACAACCAAGATAGGAAATACACTTTATCTTCTTCGTTGAAATCTTCAGAGTGTATGTTTTCTCTTAGAGCATTGATGGCGTCGCTTTGTCCATAGAAGGCCTACTTTAAAGAATATTAGTACAGTGGTTTACTAGATTCTCTGTGTGGAGACAACATATCAGAATGTTAATTGTACACTTGCTTCTTCTTCTTCAATGATCCAGCAGCGGCGCTTATAATTTGTTCCATTTATCTGACATTGTAGGACGAAAGATCTCCCTGACGTCATCTAGTGCTTGGCACCTGAAGAGGTGGGTGGTGAACATTTTTCTGACGATGTGCACGCAGCTCTGGGATGTGTTGTGGTTGAATTCTGTTCATGTGGTTATTGTTCGAGTGAAATGTTTTTTTTCTTTTCGAAGTCTAAAATTGTGCTCTCATCTCTCCTTGTAAGGTGGTTGATGTTGTCATTGGGGTTAGGGTTGGCCATGTGTCTGTAAACCTCTCTTCCCGTGTCTCCCATGGCTCTTATGTTCCAATACAGCCGAATGTACATCAGAACCGTAGAACTCAGACAAGGTATTTGTCAAAGATATTGATCAATCCTGGCTGTAAATAATGTTCTTTTATGTTTAACAAACAGCCATCATCATCATCAAGTTGCTTGTCCCTTCCGGATCCTGGCTCCCATGACATCAGTCCTGAAAAACTCTCTGTTCTGTGCAAGTTGACCGGCATCAGCAGCAATCATTCTCAGATCGTCAATGACATCCTGCACCCATCATCTTCTATGTCTTCCACTCATTCTTCTTTCAGGCACCATTCCCTCCAAAAATTATCTTCTCTAGACCCTCATGTCGTTTGTTGTGTCTGAAATATTTCATTTTCCTTGATTTTATGTTCTTTAATAGCCAACTCTCTTTAATATCAAGCTCTTGCAGAACAAAAGCATTTGTTCTTTTATCTGTGCATGATATTTTAAGTACTCTTCTGTAGCATTTGTTCTTTTATCTGTGCATGATATTTTAAGTACTCTTCTGTAGCATTTGTTCTTTTATCTGTGCATGATATTTTAAGTACTCTTCTGTAGCATTTGTTCTTTTATCTGTGCATGATATTTTAAGTACTCTTCTGTAGCATTTGTTCTTTTATCTGTGCATGATATTTTAAGTACTCTTCTGTAGCATTTGTTCTTTTATCTGTGCATGATATTTTAAGTACTCTTCTGTAGCATTTGTTCTTTTATCTGTGCATGATATTTTAAGTACTCTTCTGTAGCATTTGTTCTTTTATCTGTGCATGATATTTTAAGTACTCTTCTGTAGCATTTGTTCTTTTATCTGTGCATGATATTTTAAGTACTCTTCTGTAGCATTTGTTCTTTTATCTGTGCATGATATTTTAAGTACTCTTCTGTAGCATTTGTTCTTTTATCTGTGCATGATATTTTAAGTACTCTTCTGTAGCATTTGTTCTTTTATCTGTGCATGATATTTTAAGTACTCTTCTGTAGCATTTGTTCTTTTATCTGTGCATGATATTTTAAGTACTCTTCTGTAGCATTTGTTCTTTTATCTGTGCATGATATTTTAAGTACTCTTCTGTAGCATTTGCATTCAAAGGCATTAACACAGTGCATAGTCATATAATTCCAACAATTTGTTATGTAAACAGCGTTTATAAATCATGTTATGTAAACAGCGTTTATAAATCATGTTATGTAAACAGCGTTTATAAATCATGTTATGTAAACAGCGTTTATAAATCATGTTATGTAAACAGCGTTTATAAATCATGTTATGCAAACAGCGTTTATAAATCATGTTATGTAAACAGCGTTTATAAATCATGTTATGTAAACAGCGTTTATAAATCATGTTATGCAAACAGCGTTTATAAATCATGTTATGTAAACAGCGTTTATAAATCATGTTATGTAAACAGCGTTTATAAATCATGTTATGTAAACAGCGTTTATAAATCATGTTATGTAAACAGCGTTTATAAATCTTGTTATGTAAACAGCGTTTATAAATCATGTTATGCAAACAGCGTTTATAAATCATGTTATGTAAACAGCGTTTATAAATCATGTTATGCAAACAGCGTTTATAAATCATGTTATGCAAACAGCGTGGTAAATCATGTTATGCAAACAGCGTTTATAAATCATGTTATGCAAACAGCGTGGTAAATCATGTTATGCAAACAGCGTGGTAAATCATGTTATGCAAACAGCGTTTATAAATCATGTTATGCAAACAGCGTTTATAAATCATGTTATGCAAACAGCGTTTATAAATCATGTTATGCAAACAGCGTGGTAAATCATGTTATGCAAACAGCGTGGTAAATCATGTTATGCAAACAGCGTGGTAAATCATGTTATGGTTGACTGAACACTACATGACTTTGAAATTCTTACCGCTTCTGCATGTAACCATAGAAACATTTGAAAGACTCAATGTGTCACATGATCTACTTGTGCTGTGGTCTACATAAGACTAATTTTCGGTGTCTGTTTCGTCAAGTGTCTTATATCCCTTGTTTGAAAAGGTCTTCTGATCGGTACGTCCCAATAACCTGTTATTTTCTTCTTTTTCACCTGCCAACTCCCAACGGAGCAACAAACGTCTTCCAGTTCTTCCTCTCTTCTGCCAACTCCCAACGGAGCAACAAACGTCTTCCAGTTCTTCCTCTCCTCTACCAACTCCCAACGGAGCAACAAACGTCTTCCAGTTCTTCCTCTCTTCTGCCAACTCCCAACGGAGCAACAAACGTCTTCCAGTTCTTCCTCTCCCAACTCCCAACGGAGCAACAAACGTCTTCCAGTTCTTCCTCTCCTCTGCCAACTCCCAACGGAGCAACAAACGTCTTCCAGTTCTTCCTCTCCCAACTCCCAACGGAGCAACAAACGTCTTCCAGTTCTTCCTCTCCCAACTCCCAACGGAGCAACAAACGTCTTCCAGTTCTTCCTCTCCTCTGCCAACTCCCAACGGAGCATCAAACGTCTTCCAGTTCTTCCTCTCCCCTGCCAACTCCCAACGGAGCAACAAACGTCTTCCAGTTCTTCCTCTCCCAACTCCCAACGGAGCAACAAACGTCTTCCAGTTCTTCCTCTCCCAACTCCCAACGGAGCAACAAACGTCTTCCAGTTCTTCCTCTCCCAACTCCCAACGGAGCAACAAACGTCTTCCAGTTCTTCCTCTCCTCTGCCAACTCCCAACGGAGCAACAAACGTCTTCCAGTTCTTCCTCTCCCCTGCCAACTCCCAACGGAGCAACAAACGTCTTCCAGTTCTTCCTCTCCTCTGCCAACTCCCAACGGAGCAACAAACGTCTTCCAGTTCTTCCTCTCCTCTGCCAACTCCCAACGGAGCAACAAACGTCTTCCAGTTCTTCCTCTCCTCTGCCAACTCCCAACGGAGCAACAAACGTCTTCCAGTTCTTCCTCTCCTCTGCCAACTCCCAACGGAGCAACAAACGTCTTCCAGTTCTTCCTCTCCCAACTCCCAACGGAGCAACAAACGTCTTCCAGTTCTTCCTCTCCCAACTCCCAACGGAGCAACAAACGTCTTCCAGTTCTTCCTCTCCCAACTCCCAACGGAGCAACAAACGTCTTCCAGTTCTTCCTCTCCCAACTCCCAACGGAGCAACAAACGTCTTCCAGTTCTTCCTCTCCTCTGCCAACTCCCAAAGGAGCAACAAACGTCTTCCAGTTCTTCCTCTCCCCTGCCAACTCCCAACGGAGCAACAAGCGTCTTCCAGTTCTTCCTCTCCCCTGCCAACTCCCAACGGAGCAACAAACGTTTTCCAGTTCTTCCTCTCCCCTGCCAACTCCCAACGGAGCAACAAACGTCTTCCAGTTCTTCCTCTCCTCTGCCAACTCCCAACGGAGCAACAAACGTCTTCCAGTTCTTCCTCTCTTCTGCCAACTCCCAACGGAGCAACAAACGTCTTCCAGTTCTTCCTCTCCCCTGCCAACTCCCAACGGAGCAACAAACGTCTTCCAGTTCTTCCTCTCCCAACTCCCAACGGAGCAACAAACGTCTTCCAGTTCTTCCTCTCCTCTGCCAACTCCCAACGGAGCATCAAACGTCTTCCAGTTCTTCCTCTCCCCTGCCAACTCCCAACGGAGCAACAAACGTCTTCCAGTTCTTCCTCTCCCAACTCCCAACGGAGCAACAAACGTTTTCCAGTTCTTCCTCTCCTCTGCCAACTCCCAACGGAGCAACAAACGTCTTCCAGTTCTTCTCTCCCTGCCAACTCCCAACGGAGCAACAAACGTCTTCCAGTTCTTCCTCTCCTCTGCCAACTCCCAACGGAGCAACAAACGTCTTCCAGTTCTTCCTCTCCTCTGCCAACTCCCAACGGAGCAACAAACGTCTTCCAGTTCTTCCTCTCCCAACTCCCAACGGAGCAACAAACGTCTTCCAGTTCTTCCTCTCCTCTGCCAACTCCCAACGGAGCAACAAACGTCTTCCAGTTCTTCCTCTCTTCTGCCAACTCCCAACGGAGCAACAAACGTCTTCCAGTTCTTCCTCTCCCAACTCCCAACGGAGCAACAAACGTCTTCCAGTTCTTCCTCTCCCAACTCCCAACGGAGCAACAAACGTCTTCCAGTTCTTCCTCTCCTCTGCCAACTCCCAACGGAGCAACAAACGTCTTCCAGTTCTTCCTCTCCCAACTCCCAACGGAGCAACAAACGTCTTCCAGTTCTTCCTCTCCTCTGCCAACTCCCAACGGAGCAACAAACGTCTTCCAGTTCTTCCTCTCCCCTGCCAACTCCCAACGGAGCAACAAACGTCTTCCAGTTCTTTCTCTCCTCTGCCAACTCCCAACGGAGCAACAAACGTCTTCCAGTTCTTCCTCTCCTCTGCCAACTCCCAACGGAGCAACAAACGTCTTCCAGTTCTTCCTCTCCTCTGCCAACTCCCAACGGAGCAACAAACGTCTTCCAGTTCTTCCTCTCCTCTGCCAACTCCCAACGGAGCAACAAACGTCTTCCAGTTCTTCCTCTCCTCTGCCAACTCCCAACGGAGCAACAAACGTCTTCCAGTTCTTCCTCTCCCAACTCCCAACGGAGCAACAAACGTCTTCCAGTTCTTCCTCTCCCAACTCCCAACGGAGCAACAAACGTCTTCCAGTTCTTCCTCTCCCAACTCCCAACGGAGCAACAAACGTCTTCCAGTTCTTCATCTCCTCTGCCAACTCCCAAAGGAGCAACAAACGTCTTCCAGTTCTTCCTCTCCCCTGCCAACTCCCAACGGAGCAACAAACGTTTTCCAGTTCTTCCTCTCCCCTGCCAACTCCCAACGGAGCAACAAACGTCTTCCAGTTCTTCCTCTCCTCTGCCAACTCCCAACGGAGCAACAAACGTCTTCCAGTTCTTCCTCTCCTCTGCCAACTCCCAACGGAGCAACAAACGTCTTCCAGTTCTTCCTCTCCCAACTCCCAACGGAGCAACAAACGTCTTCCAGTTCTTCCTCTCCCAACTCCCAACGGAGCAACAAACGTCTTCCAGTTCTTCCTCTCCTCTGCCAACTCCCAACGGAGCATCAAACGTCTTCCAGTTCTTCCTCTCCCCTGCCAACTCCCAACGGAGCAACAAACGTCTTCCAGTTCTTCCTCTCCTCTGCCAACTCCCAACGGAGCAACAAACGTCTTCCAGTTCTTCCTCTCCCAACTCCCAACGGAGCAACAAACGTCTTCCAGTTCTTCCTCTCCTCTGCCAACTCCCAACGGAGCAACAAACGTCTTCCAGTTCTTCCTCTCCTCTGCCAACTCCCAACGGAGCAACAAACGTCTTCCAGTTCTTCCTCTCCTCTGCCAACTCCCAACGGAGCAACAAACGTCTTCCAGTTCTTCCTCTCCTCTGCCAACTCCCAACGGAGCAACAAACGTCTTCCAGTTCTTCCTCTCCTCTGCCAACTCCCAACGGAGCAACAAACGTCTTCCAGTTCTTCCTCTCCCAACTCCCAACGGAGCAACAAACGTCTTCCAGTTCTTCCTCTCCCAACTCCCAACGGAGCAACAAACGTCTTCCAGTTCTTCCTCTCCCAACTCCCAACGGAGCAACAAACGTCTTCCAGTTCTTCCTCTCTTCTGCCAACTCCCAACGGAGCAACAAACGTCTTCCAGTTCTTCCTCTCCCAACTCCCAACGGAGCAACAAGCGTCTTCCAGTTCTTCCTCTCCTCTGCCAACTCCCAACGGAGCAACAAACGTTTTCCAGTTCTTCCTCTCCCCTGTCAACTCCCAACGGAGCAACAAACGTCTTCCAGTTCTTCCTCTCCTCTGCCAACTCCCAACGGAGCAACAAACGTCTTCCAGTTCTTCCTCTCCTCTGCCAACTCCCAACGGAGCAACAAACGTCTTCCAGTTCTTCCTCTCCCCTGCCAACTCCCAACGGAGCAACAAACGTCTTCCAGTTCTTCCTCTCCCAACTCCCAACGGAGCAACAAACGTCTTCCAGTTCTTCCTCTCCTCTGCCAACTCCCAACGGAGCATCAAACGTCTTCCAGTTCTTCCTCTCCCCTGCCAACTCCCAACGGAGCAACAAACGTCTTCCAGTTCTTCCTCTCCCAACTCCCAACGGAGCAACAAACGTCTTCCAGTTCTTCCTCTCCCAACTCCCAACGGAGCAACAAACGTCTTCCAGTTCTTCCTCTCCCAACTCCCAACGGAGCAACAAACGTCTTCCAGTTCTTCCTCTCCTCTGCCAACTCCCAACGGAGCAACAAACGTCTTCCAGTTCTTCCTCTCCCAACTCCCAACGGAGCAACAAACGTTTTCCAGTTCTTCCTCTCCTCTGCCAACTCCCAACGGAGCAACAAACGTCTTCCAGTTCTTCCTCTCCTCTGCCAACTCCCAACGGAGCAACAAACGTCTTCCAGTTCTTCCTCTCCTCTGCCAACTCCCAACGGAGCAACAAACGTCTTCCAGTTCTTCCTCTCCTCTGCCAACTCCCAACGGAGCAACAAACGTCTTCCAGTTCTTCCTCTCCTCTGCCAACTCCCAACGGAGCAACAAACGTCTTCCAGTTCTTCCTCTCCCAACTCCCAACGGAGCAACAAACGTCTTCCAGTTCTTCCTCTCCCAACTCCCAACGGAGCAACAAACGTCTTCCAGTTCTTCCTCTCCCAACTCCCAACGGAGCAACAAACGTCTTCCAGTTCTTCCTCTCCTCTGCCAACTCCCAACGGAGCAACAAACGTCTTCCAGTTCTTCCTCTCCCAACTCCCAACGGAGCAACAAGCGTCTTCCAGTTCTTCCTCTCCTCTGCCAACTCCCAACGGAGCAACAAACGTTTTCCAGTTCTTCCTCTCCCCTGTCAACTCCCAACGGAGCAACAAACGTCTTCCAGTTCTTCCTCTCCCCTGCAACTCCCAACGGAGCAACAAACGTCTTCCAGTTCTTCCTCTCCTCTGCCAACTCCCAACGGAGCAACAAACGTCTTCCAGTTCTTCCTCTCCCAACTCCCAACGGAGCAACAAACGTCTTCCAGTTCTTCCTCTCCCAACTCCCAACGGAGCAACAAACGTCTTCCAGTTCTTCCTCTCCCAACTCCCAACGGAGCAACAAACGTCTTCCAGTTCTTCCTCTCCCAACTCCCAACGGAGCAACAAACGTCTTCCAGTTCTTCCTCTCCCAACTCCCAACGGAGCAACAAACGTCTTCCAGTTCTTCCTCTCCTCTGCCAACTCCCAACGGAGCAACAAACGTCTTCCAGTTCTTCCTCTCCTCTGCCAACTCCCAACGGAGCAACAAACGTCTTCCAGTTCTTCCTCTCCCCTGCCATCCATTCCAATTCTTTACATGTTTTTACCTACCCTTTTAATATCAGTATCTAGCTCTCTTCTCCAGATCTGTCTAGGCCTTCCCCTACTCCTCTTTCCATGTGGGTTCCAAAACAGTGTCTGTCTTGCAATGCTTCCGGTCAGTCTTCTCAATGTGTGTTCTATACATCGCCAGCGTCTCTTCCTTAGCTCTTTCTGCACTGGTATCTGCTCAGTTCTTTCTCTGAGTTCCTCGTTCGTAATTTTAACATACTATCTCAGTCCCTCTATTCTACATAAACATCCATTTATGAAGGTCTGCAGTTTTCTGGTAGTGTCTTTTGTTGTCCTCCGTGTTTCCGAGCCATAGAACAGCACTGACTTCACATTTAATTGAAAGATTCTCAGCTTTGTGTTTATTTTGATCTTCTTTGACTTCCATATCTTACTCTTCTTCGCGTTTGTTCTTTACGACCAATTTTAATCACTCTTTGTGATATGTTTAATCTGTGTGATATGTTTAATCTTTGCCAAGAACGTGTATACGTTGCACATTGGTTTGGTAGGCCCCTAAACGCATAGACTTCTACATGCTTAGGACACGTGCATCCGATTTCAGCCAAACTTCCTTAGTCGCCTCTTATGACATGCGTGGCAGGTAACAGTGGTTCTATTCTTTACACCCCAAATTTGGGCCGGTAACCACTCGGTCGCATATCTTACTCAATGCAGTTAAGTTTCCCCTTGCTTTTTGTATTCGTATCTTGACATCTTTATTTGTTCCTCTTCCTGTGTCTATGTTGCTACTAAGGTATGTGTATGATTCTACATCTTGATGAGCTGTTTGACCTGTTTTTGCTATTTCTTAAAACTGCTAAACTTCGTATATTGCTATTTCGAATACATGCTACCAAAATTGCATGCATTTTATCTCAATAGTTTTTCTCTTATTATTATTCCCTTACATTTCTAACAGAAATAAAGGTTGCAACTTCTTCTGTTCAGTTTTGAGGTTCATTGTTGCAGATGTTATCCTCCTCCATTCATCGAAGCCAACTTAGATAAGTTTATAGTTGGCTCTGATTCAGCTCTGTTCTTTAACCATCTCTTCCCCAATTGTTGACTCCTAGTGTTTCTAACACTTGTATTAGTTTTTGTGTGTTTTTTTTCAATTTTGCATTCCAAATTCTACTTATTTTTCAGAATCTGCGCTTATTTCCCTGTGGATCACTGCGCAGTCAGTTTGAAGTCCATCACGTTTCTCAAAGCTGAATTTTCAGCGGTACACTATTTGAGGACAACTATATGACATTTGATGCCAACATTCAATTGACGTAGATTTGTGCACAGATTGATCAGTAACAAGGATCAGTAACAAGGATCTGTAACAAGGATCTGTAACAAGGATCAGTAACAAGGATCTGTAACAAGGATCTGTAACAGCAATACACTTCTTCTTCGAACACTCCATGTCGACTATTTGTGATCTGTATGTGATCTGTATGGGATCTGAACCTAAGAGTGATTGTACGGTGTGCCATTTATGCGCATACAAGTAGGCCAGCATATCCGAATTCTGCGATGCTTTTTATTTACTAGGGTAGCTTCCTTAGGTCCCTACTTCAGTCGCCTCTTTCGACATGCTCTGTAGGCCAGTGTTACTATTCTTTGCTCTCTTGCGTGCTCTGAAAACACACTTTCCGTTAATTATTGAGTGTATGGGTGTCGAGGAGGCGTGGATATTTTACATGCAACAGGTTTTTTGAGCTACAACAAAACCACACGTGAGAGACACCTTTGAGAGTCACAGGTGGCCGTCACATGTGAGCGCCACATGTCTATCTATCTATTCTCTAATCATGTTTTGCCTTTCAGCGATTGGACGAAAAAGGAGACACTTGGAGCGAGCCTCTCTATGCACCTTGTTTTTCTTTCTTTCTCTTCCCCAATCCTGATATGCCTCACAGCTTCAGGGTAAGAAGAGATTTCTAGAACGAGTAAAGGCATCAAATTAGAGAGACAGATAAAAATCGCAGGTGCTTGTGTAATGCTAATTGTCCATGATTCACATCTATATGTTGCCCCAGAAAAAACGCATGTCCTCAAAAGTGATACTTTTGTTTCCCTGTCTATATTATACCATATATTCTTCATACTAACTTGTCATCAAATAGCTTGTCCTGAGTGGAACGTTGCTACAGTCCTTCGGAATTTCTTTCTCATAAAGCCAGTTTTCCCACCTCTGCAGCAGTGATGCTCAAACCATCAGGTACATTCTGAATCAATTTTCTCCATTGTCTTTCTCTTGGTACTCTTTGCTTGGATGCCTCCTTCCATAACGGTGTTATCCAACCTTTCATGTCTCTTTATATATCCAAAATATTCAACTTTCTCATTCTTATTTGTAGCATCAGCCAGTTTTCTTTGATTTTAATTTCTTTCTGGATATATCTATTTGTTCTCTTCTCTGTCCATGATATAAGGAGGACTCGTATGTAACACCTATATTCAAAATCACATATCAGTTTCTCCACTGCCTTGTTAAATGCCCATGCCTCACACCCATACGTTGCCAATGGGACTAATAACCACACTAATTTATACTAACTACTCTATATATCGTTATGGCCAGTCTCTATCTAATTTCCTTTATACATTCTCCACTGTTGTCAATCACAAAGTCAAGATATTCACAATTTGTAACATTTTCAATGTCTTCATTATTGATGGCAATTTTAGCTAAAAACAGTGGACACTATCTTAGTTTTCTTTGTATTCAGAAAAAAGCTTCTGGTCTTCACTAGGTTTTTTAACAAACAATTGAAAGATATTTCTCAGTCAAATGACATAACCACTTGTATAAAAAAATTTGTATCGGTCTGCAGGGTTGACATGATGGGTCGAGAAGACCACTATGGAAGGAGGCATCCTGGCAAGTAGGAGAAGAGGAAGACCATGGATAAGATGATCTTAGCATGATGGCTACATATGCAACAACAGAAGTATGAGTAGGCTCATCTGGCCTATGAGAGAAAGAAATTCCGACGGACTGTGGCATAGTTCTGCTCAGGACAACCTTTTTTGAATGATGATTTCTGGCTGTACATTGGATTAAAAATATTCGCATGGAGTGCACATATTCTATAATTACACCAGCATCCAAGACAAACTGTATGGCGTGGCTGATAACCTGAGGCAGATGGCTGCTTTTATTAGAGAATCCAAAATTCCAATCTAGTGAGAATGCAGAAGAAGAAGAATGATGATAATGTGATTTGTTTCTTTTCTTCTTGAAAGGTTCTAAATAAGAAAAATTGACTTCCCCACACAGGGTTTCAAAATATTGCTCGGTACATTTCAGTAGAAATGTCACGTCACCTGCCAAGATTATTGCATAAAGCAAAAACTTCTCAGCTCAGTCATCAATCCTAGGGATCTCTGAAACAAAAATGCAACCATAAAGAGAATGGTGCAGTCCAGATTTGAACCTGTGAACTTTAGAACGCAAAGCAAATAGCTAGTAACAAAAATCACATTCTCCTTCTTTGTTATCGGTTTCATATGCTTAGTCTAGACTATGAGATGTGTTGCCTTTACGACGCTGGATGTCAGTTGGAGTTCCTTGTGGGCTCCCATAGCTTATTCCATGTTTCTTTTGCCAAGCCGTTTTTCCTTTCACTGGTGTAGGTTTAATGGAAATAACTGCCTATTGTGCTCTGGAGTCTGTGTTTCAGTCTGACATGCACACTGTGCAGACTTTATTCTTTGCATGTGTTGGTTGAGATAGAGGTGTCCTGTTTCAAATCGGAAGATTGGTGTGTGCTGTTTTCTGTTAAGAATGGTGAGGGTGTTTGTTGTTGATTTATTGCCTCCACGACTGCTTGTAGATTATAATTCACATTTTTCACACTTCAGAAAAAAGCAAAAAATAACTATCACCCAAGCCACTAGAGCAGCACAATACAAAAACAGAAAACCACGACACTAGGCAACAACCCGGTAACAGAGAAAAATGATCAAAGAATCACAAAGTAGACATTGAAGTTGGAAGCAAAGGGAAACCCTTAAACAAACTTAACTAGAGAGGCGAGACATATCGGGCTCAATCCAATAGAAAAGATTAAGCGAGTTGCCCAGGATAGAGAGATATGGAGAAATTGTTTGCACCCCCTTTGCAACATATAATCGCTCGTGTGGTGCCAGGCCCGCAAGGGAGCAAAGAATAGTACCACTGCAACCTACAATGCATGTTGAAAGAGGCGACTGATGTAGGCCCTAGGGATGCTACCCTAGTAAATAAAAAGCAGTGCAGAAATTGGATGTGATGACCTACTTGTGGGTGCATAACTGGCACAACGTACAATCGCTCTTAGGCTCAGATCACGTACAAATCACACAGAGTGGTTGACAAGTGGTCGATGTGGAGCGTTCGCAGAAGAAAGAAGAAGAAGCAACACACAATGTTACCAGAGCATTATATATATATATACATATAAAAGCAAAGACGTTATTGATCAAATACAAACGTTAAGTTACATAAAGACTCTGACAATGGTGTTTTTAAAATGAAAACCTCAATTCTTGTTAAAGATATGACAATCTTAAAAATGATATTCTTCGCTGACAAATCATGTTGGTGAAGTATCCGCTCTTCATTTCCCCCTAGGCAGAATTATTTGTTTGTTTGTTATATAGTAGGGGATTAAAGCTTCTTTAAGCATAGGCACATCCTGTCAACCTAAGGACAAGAATTATATTGGTTATATCAGAGAATGTAGACTAACAAACATGAAAAATAAGAATTAACTTCTTTTAGAGAATACACGGTAATAATGCATTATTTTTTTAAGTGCCTTATTAAATCCCACTGCAGAAACAGAGAGACTAAGTAAAATGACTTTACCAACAAATTATTATAGTTCGATTGTTTACAGGCCCGAATCTTCAGTGATGTCAAACATAACAACTGATCTTTCTCAGAATTTCTGATCTTATTCTCAAGCAAAATCTAATGTCCTCCAAAAATGTCTAGTTACAGGAAAATATATAAATAACCTAAGTGTTCCCATCGGATACACTTTACTCCGTTTCCTGGTATTTCCGTAATCTTTGCAATTCACAAGCGTTCCTTCTTGAATGAGACACGTAAATGATACCGTGTAAGGACGTGCCAACCAGAAGGCAAGACCCACTAGCTAGCATTGATCAAGTACTACTTCACATTTTAGCTGCGACCCACACATTTTATTTACAATTGTCAACACATGCATGTAGTACCTATATGCCTATTATCGTAACCTGCCCAACAAGTTTAGTTCTGTCTGTTGCCATAACATGTTTAGAAAAAAAAAAACTAGAGGTAGTCTGGTTATTAAGGCACTGCTGCAAAACAAGATAAATTGAAGTATGGGAAAATATATAGCGATCAGGTTAACGAAAGCAACGGCTTGAGAATATCGAACAAACTGATACAGTCGAGACCCAAAATGCCTTCACTGAGAAGAAAATGACAATGGGGTTAAATTAATATCTCAACACGAAGGCCGAAGGTAAACATTAAAAATGCACCTAGCTTTCTCGGCATAGTCTGAAGGGTAGATATTGGATATGGTCATTGATCCCTACAGCCTTAAAAAAAAGGACATTGTCAATGGTTGAATGAGTTTTTGCCTCTCCACAAAGTGACAAACATTATTTTTGGAAAGAGTTACGTGTGCTCTGTGTCATGTCATGATTTGTCTGCACTTGACCTTTCACTGGTTTATGCAGTGGCGTAACTGCCTCTAGTGCACATTTCAGAGACACCAAGAATTTTGTAAATATAAAATTTGTAATTTGAGTACTGGTAGAATGTTTCTAAAAATACTTATCATTATCATGTGTCACGTTGGCTGGCGTAGGCGATCACCGATCTTCACAAACATCTGTCCTGAGTACTGGCTATCAATTAGGATGTTGAGAAGTTTCCGTGAAATAAAGTTTGGACTGTCCATACTTTTTTCTTACTTATCGTCCTCTGTTTTATAGCTATTGACTCTTCCTGCTGTCACTGTATTTTCTAAATCTCATTTTTATGACATGTAAAGCCGGAAAAATGACGATCGTCTTTTTCTGTTGTTGGTAATGAGCTTTCATTGCACGTTGCTTTAGTAATTTTATCAGCCTTAGAAATTCTCACAATTCTTTTCAATTAACCACACCTCTGTGTCATTGCCTTTTTTAAGTAGGTCATGTCTGTGTCCTCCAGAGATTTAGCTCCATGTTTATTTATTGCACATGATTAGTTTCTTCTTCTTCTTCTGCGTTCTCACTAGATTGGGATTTTGGATTCTCTAATAAAGGCAGCCGTCTGCCTCAGATTATCAGCCACGCCATACAGTTTGTCTTGGACGCTAATGTAAGTGGGTCACCTCTTTCTTCTCAGGTTTGCATACTGGGGGCAGTTCTGTATGACACAATTCCCATGATTTCTGCTTCCCCGTATGTGCTGACCTCTTCTCGCAGTAAGTTTTGGCCACCCTCGCGATGGTAGGTCTGACATTCCTACTGCGTGGCTAAATCCCTGAGACAGATTGAAACCGTAGAATCTGTTATCCCATTCCTCATTGTGAGGGGTCGTTGCAATATGTTATACGCCTTATGCATCCGTTTTCTGCAAGTATTTGTTTCGGGTTAGCATTCCGATTTCATCCAAACCTCCTTAGTCGCCTCTTACGATATGTGTGGCAGGTAACAGTGGTTCTATTCTTTATACCCCAAATTTGGGCCCCGGTAACCACTCGGCGGATTAGTTTCCATATGTCAGCACTAGGTCTAAGTAGCCCTAACGAGCTCTCTTATTTCCATAGACATTGACAATAATACCTTTCATTATCTGAAATTGCATTTTTGTTTGTTTGTGGAAATACTTATATAATAAGTGATTTCAAAAATGTAATGAATATCCGCTTCAAGGAAGAAATGCGTGTGGATGAGGGCTCACTTATTTTGTAGCTACGCTTCTGGATTGGTAAAAGTACTACACGGATGTTGCTTTCATTTCACTTCTGCTTAGCAGGACGTGCTACCTCAACGAAACTAAGTTTGCCACGTTGACGTTCCATAAGCCAAATAAAGTTATCTATGTTTTTTTTTTTTATTATGATAACACACTGCATGTCCTTAAATAAGGAAATTCTTTTAACAGAATACATTTACACGCTTTACTCAAATACTTTTTATTTTAATGTGAAAGTAGGATTCATATTTTCTTACATTTATTATGTACCATTTCTGCTTTAACTATTTTAAAATTAATTATATTTATTTAGTCGTTAAAGCATCATTTTATTACATATTATTTTTGAAGAAATATATATATTTTGAAGTTGAAAATGATTGCTCTGTTACTTATTGTTTATTAACCTATTCTAATTGAAATCATTGGCTATCTTTATATAAAGTGAATGAGACTTAATTGATTTAATAACGTTCGAACTGTTTCGTACCTGGCACATGGCCTCATCTCACAAGACTTGATTAGAGTGAGAGCAGTTTTGTAGCAGTCGAATAATAACAACTTTAAACTTAAAAATGACAGCTTTAGGGCAGCAGTTGTTACAGTTCCTTGGTGATTCAAACTTAACAGCTAAGTTCCAGCAGATGTGTGGAATTCGAAATCATTTTCTTACAAAATGCACATGGGCAAATGGAAACGGTGCAGCCGGTGTTATCAGCGCCGGTATGTCCGAGTTGAGTGGTGGCATCAATGATAATAGGAAGGCCGCAAATAATTGCAATTTGTCTGGCAAGTCAGAAGCAAACGGACATGAGGAACATCATTGTCGTGGCCAAAACCACAACAATCATATCTCTAATGGATTATCAAAAGATTATATCTTGCACCGCAGAAATGGGTACCGAAATGGCTTGAGTCCGCTGGATCGTCTAACAAACATCCTGATAGACCACAAAGTCCCTGATATGCAGAATCAGTATGAAAACGGAACAGAGCTTAAGACAAATCATCACGCCTCAGGACAAACAAACACAATATGTGAGCCAGTATACACAATAGAAAATTCAATGTTGTATTACCTCTTTATTTTTGGTGCCGGTCTTGGGAATGAATTGTTTTATATATTGTTCTTCTCATCAACGTTATGGAACTTTGACAGTTTAGTCATCAGGAAATTGCTGATTGTATGGTGTGTGATCATGTACGTGGGCCAGGCTGCAAAGGATATTATCAGATGGCCACGTCCTAAATCTCCACCAGTTATCCGTCTTGAAGAACGCTATGAATTGGAGTATGGAATGCCATCAACTCATGCCATGGTGGGCGTTGCAATACCATTTGGCATGATTATATTCATGTCTGAACGCTATGAGGTATTTACATAATATCTGTTTGTCTGGTTTGTTGTAATATTTATATGTCATATCTAGGGAGTATCTATCTAATATCTATCTATATCATCTTCCGAGTCTTCATGTCCCGTTTGACACATAGGGATTCCATTAGGGATTTTCTAGGGAGTTTCCTTTGCATTAACCTCAGTCATCAGATTTCAACAGCCATTTCCTTTGTCAGGTTTGCGTCATAGCGTCTGTCAATTTGTAGCCTGCCCAAAGACATCATTTAAGTTTGTCTCACTTAGGCTAGTCCTTGCATTGCTCACCAACATCGTAACTCTTGGACCACAAGATGGTGACAATGTAGGAAATGGTATACTGTAAGAAAAATCTGTTCTTTTAAGGAAAAGAAAATGTTGATTTTATTCAATCAAATGTCTAACCCTTTTTTCACAGATAACATTATGTTTTGCATGAGGCTTGGACAAGGAAACAGACTGTGCCTGACCTTGGTTTACCTCACTGTGTGTCTTCTTAGACACAGACATGTCTAGTCTTGTTAACTAAGTGTGGGTCAACATATTATTATCCACCACAGGAAAGTCTCATAAATCTCCGGACATAACTGCTGGAAGAGAATTGATCCTTTTATACTCGGAATGCCATGAGGTTGTAAGAAAGTCATAGCAACATTTAAAAAATTTAATGTGAGAATTTTAACAGACTAATCATTTGATTTTTTTTAATTTGCTCACTATGAATTCAGCGGTAATCATGTCACCACTGATTGAATTTTTCATTACGGCTTGATTTTCTTATCACCAGTCTCCTCGCCCTCAGACGAGCTTTACTCCGATTTCTGATGTATCATTTTAATATTGAGTTGCATTACTTTGTAAGAGCTATGACAGGGTATGGCAAGTTCATTTACATTGTAGGTAGGTAGTCTTGGCTTGATTTTCAGTTGT
Organism: Arion vulgaris; assembly: GCA_020796225.1. Classification (NCBI taxonomy): domain Eukaryota; kingdom Metazoa; phylum Mollusca; class Gastropoda; order Stylommatophora; family Arionidae; genus Arion; species Arion vulgaris. The sequence goes on from CM036754.1 coordinate 44,949,177, forward strand.
AGTTGATTTTCTCTTGGATTTGTCAAACTACAAATGACTCAGATTGACCCAACCTCAATTAGAAGCCAGAAAAACACTGAAAAATAAAGACTGTTGATTGATGTTGACCACATATTATTGTGAACCAGTGTTCAAAGAAAAATAATGATGTAATGTCATATTCCTCAATATATATCAACACATGGTTTGTGAAATTATTGTTATGGACCATAGAAATAACAGAGGCGGTGAAAAACGTTTATGAAGCGCATACAAAAGCCAGTTCTATAAATCTCTTTTTTTGCCTGATGCTGTGAGACAAAACAGGATTAGAGAAAAGAAAGATAGTGGGAAAATATGTTTTCGCTTTATTACTTTTGTACTTCAATTTTTTAAAGTGACATTTTGTTCTTTTTTTCAGTTTAATCATTTTTTAGGCTACATGTGTGCTGTTATATGGAGCCTACTAGTCAGCCTGAGTCGCCTGTATTTGGGAATGCACAGTGTTCTGGTAAGACTTGATCGTAAACCCTACTATAGTGTGAATTTTATGTCACTTTTATGATGTTTTGTCAGGTATCAAGGATTCAATCTTTTGTTGTATATGTGAAATGTGACACTGTAGCAACACAAGAGGAACTCGCAGTGGCGGCTCATTATTAGGGCCAGTGGGGCCGGGCCCCACCAAAAATAATTATAACGTGTATTTATTATTTTATAAATAAAAATATAGCAGCCCAAAACCATGATTTATCCGGGGAAAAATGTCTGGCCCCACCAACAAAAATGATCACGAGCCGCCACTGGGAATTCGCATAGCTGAGAATACTGTTGAGGCGAAGCTGTACAAAAAGGCAGAACACACAACACCCACAGGTGCAAACTTAATCATGTATACCTCACCTGTGGTAGGGTGATTGTATTCCAGAATTGGGCTTTATAGTCACCTCCGCACATACCAGAGAGATGCAGCAACACACATCTGAGGTTGTTGTCGCTATCGCTTGCATGGACGGCTATTATATATTTTTCTGATTGATTGATAGGACTATCAACATTGCACATTGTGATATCTTTCTTACACAGGAAAATCTTGACAGCAGAGCACAAACTCTTTAGCAGTGGCTAGGGTATGTAATGTAGAGAATGGTGAAAACTCGAATTGTTTTTCTACTTTTTTGTGTGCTCTATATCAACCATTTGTGAAACCACTCTTTGTGGTTTGTATTTGATTTGCACCCGTGTGCTGCTGGTTCCCGCAAGAGAAGCAAATAATAATACCACTGTGACATACCAGTCATGTCGTAAGAGACGACTGATGTAGGATCTAGGGAAGCTACCCTAGTAAATAAAAGTGTCGCAGAAATCGGATGTGCTGGCCTACTTGTAGGTGCATAGCTGGCACAATATACAATCATCACTCTTAGGTTCAGATCAGATACAAATGACATGAGTGGTTAACAAGTGGTCGATATGGAGCATTTGAAGAAGAAGATTTGCACCTTAGAGCGCAAGTTTGTTATGCCAGTTAAGCGATTACAGTCCGGTTTCTGCATGCTTTTGTTCGGTTTACCTCCTAAAAATGTGATTTTAATTTCTATTACTTTTGCCTGAGCAGCAGCTTTCCAGTCTATTCTATAGAGTTCTTAACTGTCAGGTGTAATTTTGTGTGAGCACAGTAAAAAATTCTGACATGAAATGTTATCTTTCATCAAGCACCAAAACAATTATGAAACATGTTATATGGACAACCAAGACACTGCACATATAGTACAGTCATGTCTCACTTATACAGTCTTGAGGCAGTAACTGTGACTAGTTCAAAAATCAGGAGAAACCAAACTATAGTACGGCAGAGAACATGCACCACACTACAGCTTTCATAGAGGCCCCAGGTCTACTAATCAATGGCAGGAAGGGATTGCAGATTGTGAAGTTGAAAACATGCTGTGTAAATGATCACCACACAGTGGAAAATCTGGTCAGAGTAAGGCTTGCCTGAATGGCAAGGGACACCGGTGATAAGGAAAGCAAACTTTCACACAAAAATTGTTCATGTGTCAAAGACGCAATTATAGGGACAACTGCGCACCAGGATTAGTGTGCTGGCACTAATCAAGATCCTACCCCACCTTCACGTGGTGACCCTGGAAACAGATAAAGGATGCTGTCTGGTTAAGTGGGTAGGGATCAAGGGAGAGCTACCCTGGTTTAAGTAGTGATGCAAGAGCAGTTACACTATACAAGATCTACTCGCAATATAGACAAGAAGAGTCCCTGATTGACTGTCTTTGCACATCTCTCCCGGCCGATGAGAAAAGCAAAATAAATAAGCATAAAGGGATGAGAGCTGTATCCATAGAAGAGACATGGGGCGAAACTTGGAGCTCTGAGGTGGGGGCCCAAGTTGAGCTTCATGTCCTGACAGTCTCGAGGCATAGTGAAGGTGAGCTTGATGAGAGGCCAGATAAACACAGTGAGCAGGCACCGAGGTAGAATGAACACGCATACGGACAACACACAGGTGGGCCTAGCGGTGGGGCAGACATGCACGATGCTGATGGTAGAGCGGTGAAAAGGCGCGCAAACGCGGAGCGGACCACACAAGTGTCAGAAAGACTGGAAAGTCCAGCAGGATCTTGAATCCAGTGCAACCTCGAGGATGGGGTCTCCATCCAGAGAGCAATAATTGCGTTTCTCATCGCAGAGAACTACTACTGCCTTGTAGTTTGATTGGGGACAATCAAAGCCTAGCGGAGCAAACCATACACAAAGCTGGACGGCAGCCATACCAGGTAGTCCACAAAAAGACTGGTAACCTGGGCAGATGGCGCTCAACATTCCGGGAGGGAAGGTTGTCTAAGGGTAGCTACCCTAAAAGAAAATAGCAACCTGCTGCCTTGCAGGTCCGCTGGGGACAGCCAAAGGCTGACGGATAGCGAACCCAGTAAAGGCTGGCTTAAACCCGACTCATCGCAGAAGGATAAGCACCAGGGCTCCAAATGGCGCTGAAGATGTGATGAAACACACGTTCTTGGTATAGGCTGTTTATATATCACAATAAGAATGATCAAAATGGCCCAAAAGAACGATCGAGAAGAAGATATGTGTCATACTAGGCTCATAACTATGCCTAAATTCATAGCGGGCGAGCGTGGGGAAAAACGGGTAGGAAAAAGAAAAAAAGAATTGTACAGACTTGTGATACATGATGGTAGTCATAGATGACTTTCATTAAGAACTTGTGATGCTTGCTGATATTCATAGATGACTTGTAAAGTAAAAATTTGTGTGATACATGCTGGTACTAATGGGTGGCTTTCCAACACATTTCATTGAAGAAATAAGTATTGAATACTCGCTTTCAACTAGATTTAAAAATTGTTGTAAGATGAAACATTTTCTATGTTTAACTACTATGTAGAAATGTTATTTGAAACTTATCATGTCTTTTTTTGTCATCTTTCAGGATATTATTGCTGGAGTGTTGTGTTCTGTCAGCTTAATGGCAGTGACAGTCTCCGTTTTAGAACCCATTGACAGCTTTTTAATGTCGCACCCGATGGCTCTACCTGTGACAATTATCATCTGTATTGCTCTGTGCTTGATTTATCCATCCTTAGAACAGTGGAGCACTGCCAGAGGGGACACAACATTAGTTCTAGGGGTGTTTTCTGGAATCTATGCAGGCATGTGGCTAACTGGTAAACTAACTGACTTTGAACATCTCCCAAACACCCCTCCGTACACTTTGGAGTTTCCTTCAGCACATAATTTCTTCTTAGGATTATTACGTCAAACTGGAGGACTAGTTATCATTATCCTTTTTTTAACATTTATCAAAATGGTTATACTACATTCACTTAGTTGGCTTTGTTCTTGCGATCCAAAAGATCCGAAAACAAAACAACGTCGTCCTGTAGAACTACCGTATAAGTATGTCTCTTACTATATCTCCGCAATGGCCTCAACATATCTTATCCCTCTTCTGTTTTTAAAGTTTAATATAGAAAGACCTAGTTATTACACTGAAATTTTTAATCAGTGATTGAGTAACTATCCCTCCACTACATTTAGATGTTTGCTTTAATACTCTTAACTTGCCAACCTTCTGCCTTTTCTTGTGTGGTTGTCAAGCTTATTTGTTGAATATTATAGCAGTATTTTTGTTTCTTTTTCATTATGTATTTTATCTAGTATTCATGTAGGAAAATATACTTGGAAAATATATGTATATATGATAGTGTGTTTGGCAGTTCTAAACGGGTCTAATGCCATAGGATTAACTTCATTGCACCAGGTTTTACCCCATATCGCTCAGTCTTTCTGTGCAGAAATGGCACACCACCTGCAGGAGGGATTGCATAAAGCACAAACTCCATAGCTCCGGCAACAATCCCAGGGTTCTCCAGAAAAAATGCGCTTGTAAACATAACAGCGCAGTTCGCATTCGAACCCATAACTTTCTGAACACAAGTCAAGGGCTTAGCCACAGATACGCCTGTTTGGCAGCTGTACAAACTGTATAGTTGCTCAAATAAGTATAGTTGATATATAAACTTTTAGTAAATCTACTTGAAAATTATGTTTTTATATGTTTCATTTTTGCATTGAATAAAATGGCAGACTGTGGTTCAGCATTGCTTAGCTACAGTCAACTGCTACACTATAGGATGTGTGCTGCTCTGCACCTAAGAGAAAAAAGGAATAAAACAAGCCTGTACACAATGAAACCTCATCATAAGAATCAGACAATCAAGGTTCTTCGAGCATTTAATGTGAAGAGGAGTCTTTGAACATTTGGTGACAACAGGTAAAATTCAGGGAAGGGGAGATCGTGAAGGAGGAAGATGTTGGATGCACCAGGGAGAGTTGTGGAGAGACATGATCACCTATGCCAGCAGGCATAACGCTTGATTGAGTTAGCATAAATTAATAATGGACCTGTTAAAATAAGAAATGTGGCTTTAGAAAACAGAGTGCTGGTCTGTTTCGCACATGTACAACATCACATAGGTTTTGACCACAGATTATTCCAAAATAAATAGTTCAAAGGCAAAGGATTGACTTCATTGCACCGAGTTTCCCCATTGACTCTGTCCCTGTCGGCAGAGATGGCGTGTCATCTGCCGAGAGCATTTCACAAAGCATGAACTCTGGCAACAATCCTAGGGATCTCATGAAAAAAATTGAACATGTCTTTGTCTGGATTTGAACCCAAAACTTTCAGTACGACAGGCAAACGACTTAACCACTTTGCCATTGAGACCCCCTAATGAATAATGAGAATATGTAGAAATGGTGAAACACGTAAAAAGAAAGTAGTTTTACAAAGTACAAAAACAATATGCAGCGACGTTTCAACAAAAGGACCTCTATCAAGCAAAGTGTACAACAGAAGCAAAGAGATTCCTAGACAGCAGACATAACATATACAGCAGACGATAAATCCTGACGGCCCTAAAATTAAAATATGTGATTTAAAAATATATAGACAAAGATCTTAATGGAACATCATCCAAGTTCTATATCTTTTTTTTTTAAATGAGATATCTCAAATTTATTTTGTTCTTTCATCACTGTATTGTGCATATTCTGCAGACTAGAAAGAACAAAATGATTCTATTTTCATGTTTTTCCCATTGTGGTTGTGCATTGCCTCCTCCTGTTACACTGTAGCTTTTGTCGTACTCATCATCATGTGGCTTCATTGACGGCATGAGATTTTCAGCAAATTAAGCCTCCCCCAATTACATCTCTGTCTTCCCCTTACCTGCTTGCTGCCCCTTGAATATGGTTTTTTAATGTGACCAGAATTATTCTTATTTGTTCCAACGTTTTTTTTCTCTGAATAATTCCTCTTGCATGCCTACTTGTTGCAGCACTTCTTTATTCGTTTCTTTATTCTTCCATGAGATTCTGCAGACTCTGTGTGTTGGAAATATATTACAGCCATTCATAAATATCAATCAATCAGATATTGGTTTAATACAATGCTCCGCATTAAAGGTTGGATGTAATGGCTTTCCAATAAGTTCTGTCTCTTGCTCTGATGGGACAACACTCTGCCAGACTGTTGTCTGTTCACCTCCGTTCCTTCTTAATTGTGTCTTTGTCTTGCCCTTCTATTGTCTATTCCCAGGTGGAAGATGTAGTTGGCTGTCCACTCTTGCCGTTAAGCGTAGGGCGTAGAGCTCTAGTACCCAATCTCTTTTTATTGTATGCTGTTATTGGTGGTTGGTTGTATTTCATTCTCATTAAATGTCCAAACCACTGCATTTGTTGTCTTGACCTTTTTGCCCTTCTATTTCTGTCTCAATTGTGTCTTTGTCTTGCCCATCTATTTCTCTCTCAATTGTCTTTGTCTTGCCCATCTATTTCTCTCTCAATTGTTTATTTGTCTTGCCCATCTATTTCTCTCTCAATTGTTTATTTGTCTTGCCCATCTATTTCTCTCTTAATTGTCTTTGTCTTGCCCATCTATTTCTCTCTCAATTGTCTTTGTCTTGCCCATCTATTTCTCTCTCAATTGTCTTTGTCTTGCCCATCTATTTCTCTCTCAATTGTTTATTTGTCTTGCCCATCTATTTCTCAATTGTTTATTTGTCTTGCCCATCTATTTCTCTCTCAATTGTGTCTTTGTCTTGCCCATCTATTTCTCTCTCAATTGTTTATTTGTCTTGACCTTCTATTTCTCTCTCAATTGTTTATTTGTCTTGCCCATCTATTTCTCTCTCAATTGTTTATTTGTCTTGCCCATCTATTTCTCTCTCAATTGTTTATTTGTCTTGCCCATCTATTTCTCTCTCAATTGTTTATTTGTCTTGCCCATCTATTTCTCTCTCAATTGTTTATTTGTCTTGCCCATCTATTTCTCTCTCAATTGTTTATTTGTCTTGCCCTTCTATTTCTCTCTCAATTGTCTTTGTCTTGCCCATCTATTTCTCTCTCAATTGTGTCTTTGTCTTGCCCATCTATTTCTCTCTCAATTGTATATTTGTCTTGACCTTCTATTTCTCTCTCAATTGTTTATTTGTCTTGCCCATCTATTTCTCTCTCAATTGTTTATTTGTCTTGCCCATCTATTTCTCTCTCAATTGTCTTTGTCTTGCCCATCTATTTCTCTCTCAATTGTTTATTTGTCTTGCCCTTCTATTTCTCTCTCAATTGTCTTTGTCTTGCCCATCTATTTCTCTCTCAATTGTGTCTTTGTCTTGCCCATCTATTTCTCTCTCAATTGTATATTTGTCTTGACCTTCTATTTCTCTCTCAATTGTATCCTTTCCTTGCTCTTATGCCTTCTCAATTGTATCTTTCCCTTGCTCTTCATCCTTCTATTCCCCTCTCAATTGAATCTTTCCCTTGCTCTGCAGCCAACTATTAATAAAAACCTTTATTTTGTTTGTAATCTGCTTCGTAAGTTTTGTATTTCCGAACCAATTTAGTTACTAGTAGACCATGCATATTTAATTATAGATACCTCAATAGAACAAGTGTGCAGTACTTTGCTTTTATTTGACATATTTCTTATCTCATTTTTGTCTGTGCAACAAAATATGAAATATTCAAATCATTTTTCCTTACTTCCGCTAACTTATGGTAGATGTAATTTTTCACTTTTTTACATTTTTATATCAAGTTTGCTGTTCAGTTTCTTATTTATAAATTGTAGTTTTATTTCACAGCTTTTTTTAATATATTAATTTTGTTGTTTGTCTTCTTCATTCTCTCTAAACAAGTGTTTTTAATGTTATGTTGTCGATGTTGATAGTGGGTGTGTGATATCTGTACATTTCAGCTCAACACATCAATTTTCAGCACAGTATTTTGGGGACAGGGCTTGCCTTCCCCTACTCGCTTAACCAGACTGCATTGATGTATGCAGCCTGTTACCAGAGCCGAAACAATTTGTTATATACAGAAAATTATAATAAGACAGGCCATCGATGTCCACATGGCATTTTAATATTAGTGTATACAGGACGACTAAAGACATTCGGAACAGACATCAGAGCATGTTGTGCACGACTGTCCTCTCCTTTTCTCCTGGGTAAGCCGAAAAATAACCTGTGGCCACACCCAGTCTACCTGAAAACTAAGCTTTGGGGCAAACCTGACAGACCTAAAGCTGACTGCCCAGTTTGGGGTTCACAGTGGATTAATTAAGTGCATGACCAGAGATCGTTGAATAAGAAGAGACAAGTTAATGTGTACAGACAACCTACAAACAATTATGTGTATTACTTTATATTGTAGTAAACACAAATGCTACATTTCTCTCCTGTGTTGTAGATGGTATACTACTCTGAGCAGGATACAGAAGATCAAGACCGGTTATGTACGAAGCCAGTGGATGTCATTAATACAAAGCACAAGAATCCAGACATTCATCTTTGTCGCAGGTCATTCTGGGTAAAGGACAATGAGAGAGCGGATGCACTGGCAAACAATGCTGCAATCGAGAATGAGCCTTTATGGAGAAAGCGACATCAGCAATGCTCTAAAACACACACCCTGTGAAGATTTAAATGAAGCAGATAAAGGGTATTCTCTATTTTGGTTGCACAAGTTATGTATACCCATAGGTGTGACAAGATGGGAAAACCAAGAGAGAAACCCCAGTAGATACATCAATCGACACAGAATGGGAGTTGTTAGCCTAAACACACTGAAATACATGCTTGGAGGAGATTGTAGCAATTATGGACATGTTCAATGAAGATGATTCTCAAATGAACAAGGTGGTAAACAAATAAATATACTACAGATAACTAGCAAGTAATATGTAAGAGTTTTACCAAAACCTGGATATGAAAGTTATAAAATAATACAAAGAATATATCAGAAGTAGAAATAATAATGATCTTGATGATAAAGTTGTTAGTATCATTTAAACCGATATGGGAGCAGGCATCCCAACGAAGAGGACGACCACAGAGAAGATGTATTCAGGATGTAACTGATTATTTGAGTATGACAGCTTCAGAGGTGGGACAAGATGGATTCAGGATGTAACTAATGATTTGAGCATGACAGCTACAGAGGCAGGACATCTGGCCTATGAGAGAGAGAAATTCAGAAGAACTGTTAGGGTGGCAAAGTTCTGCTCAGGGACAAAGCTATTTGATGATGATATCATTTACTCATGTTCTTTTTTTGGTGACACAATACTCAAAATAACGGCTTTGTTTTTGTTCACCCAAGCATGTTTTAACTATGTTATTCATACGTATTCTCCGTTATGATATTCAATCCTGTTTTCAATCTCATATACATGTGCACACAATATTATTATTATACTCTACCCACTATTATTTTGCGTCTAATTTTATTCCTATTTTTTTTATTTGCACATTAATTACGTATTTTATATTGTAATAACTTGCATTGATTCTCACACAGTCTTGGCACATTTGAAAACCCCTTCCCACTCCATATTTTTTGGTTTGCCTCTGGATGCACTTATATTGCAATGTATGCTGAACTAGAGCTTTGCATCATGTTAACAAATACTGTGAGCCTGTACATCAGCTCATAAGAGCAAATGGGTTAATGTGTGTTCATATTTCAACTTTTTTCTTCTTTGGGGTTAGGGGTTGTTTATTAATTATAAATTTTCTGGGGCACACCTCAGAGTCTGGTAGGGGAAAACCTAGGAACACCTGGAGACGGAATGCAAGAAGAGGGGGAGAAGTGGAAAGATCTGGAAAAGATGTCCTTGGATAGGTGGGCTTGGAAGGCCTTGGTTGTGGAGCTATGCCTCCCTAGGGGTGAAGAAGAATACCTCAAAGTCTGTGTTGAGAACCATTACTCTAGTCCAGCGGCTCCCAAACTTTGAATTACAGCGGGCCCCCTTTTAAATATATTTTGCTTTAGAAAATCCTTAGACTCCAGTTTGGGAAGCTGCTCTAGTCCATACATTAAGAATGTATGTGAAACTGCTTGTATACCGGTACCATATTGTACTCTCTTCAGAATATAGGTATTACGCTTTGTGTTATGAGTCGAGCCAAACATGATATATCTTGCTTACATGCCCAACATCAAATCTCATGGACATATGTTTGTACAATTTTTTTTATATTGATTTGCTTGTTCTGTAGTTTTTCTTTATTAATTAAAAAGTATGACCAAATCTGGTCTCTTTGTGCGGTTGTTGTTAAGTGGTTAGAAGATTTACTTTGCAATAAAAACAACAAATACCAGGTTTGCCGAATCATCTGTCAAATATGTACCTGACTTGCAGAGTTAGATTTGGGAGAAAGGTAGCTTGTCATCTCACTTCTAAATGTGACATCGCTAACAAATGCTATATCCTAGTACTGTGACATCGCTAACAAATGCTATATCCTAGTACTGTGACATCGCTAACAAATGCTATATCCCAGTACTGTGACATCGCTAACAAATGCTATATCCTAGTACTTTGACATCTCTAACAAATGCTATATCCCAGTACTTTGACATCGCTAACAAATGCTATATCCTAGTACTGTGACATCGCTAACAAATGCTATATCCTAGTATTGTGACATCGCTAACAAATACTATATCCTAGTACTGTGACATTGCTAACAAATGCTATATCCTAGTATCATGACATCGCTAACAAATACTATATCCTAGTACTGTGACATCACCAACAAATGCTATATCCTGTTACTGCGAGGTTTCTATCGCCTCATACACCTACAGCATTATATACTTCTTCTTCGAACACTCCACATCGACCACTTGTCAACCACTCTGTGTGATGTGTTTGTGATCTGAGCCTAAGAGTGATTGTACGTTGTGCCAGTTATTCTTTGCAGGCCCCGGCACCACACGGGCAAGCATTATATACAATGATATTATCTTTGTAGTCTTGATTGTATTACCGAGATTGTGTTTTAGTCATTGGAAAACAAAATATGTCAATTTTCAGTGACTTCCTATTTAGTGTTGTCAATATTAAATTATTATGTTGTGCCAGTTTACAGCTAGGCTGCACATTCCAGCCTGACATCCTTATTTTCAGCACTTGCATGTTATTGTAACTGAGTTTGCATTCCCTAATCAATCTTTACTCGTTTAACCAATTGCAGTTCTTATTCTTTGTTTGCTCTACGCCAACCATTTGTTAAACCACTCATTGTCGTCTTTATATGATTTGCATGTTGGTGTACCATTTCGATGCATACAGACCTGTAGGCCAGTACATCCGGTTTCTGCATGCTTTTTTATTAGGAGTTTCCTCCCTACGTTGGACCCAAACATGTCCGAAGGTAGTCCATCGCCCTAGACAAACCAGAGCTCCTTTAGCATCACAGCCAAAATTTCCTGTTCAACACCAATAGGAGGTGGTGGGATTGGCCTGTGTGTTGTACAGGTCATCAACAGGCTTCTAATCTTCCCCTTTCGTCCTTCCCAAGAAAGACCAGTCGACTCCAACGTAGCTGCATGCAGAGCCAGTTACAGAACACACCTTGTAGACCAACCAACTGCAGTAATGCAGCCTATTATCAGGACCATCACTTGAAGATGAATGAGAGTCTTATGATATCTGATTCGCAGAATTTCTATCGTCCCATTCACATCTAAAGGCTTGATGTGAACTCACTGTCAAGTCAATAAAAGGTGTTTGCTAAATCACCTTCACAGACACACATTTACTATATTACAGATTCATTTACTAAGGACAATTTAAACAGCTAGAACTAACTACAGAGAACTGTCCAGATCATCTTATTTGTCGGCTGAGAATAGTATTGGGTCAAATTATAAGCATCTCACACATGTTAGCGACATGTAAATTGGAAATAAATGACTACTTTGATGATACGATTTTTGGGTCTAATTATATTGTCTAAGTTATGTCTGTACTGTTCATTACTACCAGTCAACATCTTCCTCACACATTGGGTAAGCCTATGTTGTGTTCTGTCCTCATACACAGCAACTGTCTCAAAACAAGACACATTAGTGTCTGTATGAATGCAAACCCAAATAGAGGGAAGAGGCACCAAGGCAGACAACTGCTCTGTTATATCTGCAAGGTCTCAATAAAAAACTTTTCTATCTGTCCCAGCATATGGGGAAAAACTAGCTGATGACCGAGTTATATGGAAAACAACATTGCGCAAAGGTGCTGAATTTTTTTAATAGAGACTTAGGGATGAGCTGAAAGACGAGAGAAAAGCAAAACCTCAGAAGTTGTCACAGTAAACCACTTGCCAATTGACCATCTGTAAAGCCGAAAAAGATCATATATATATATATGTGTGTATGCTGAAAAATTCTTCAAAAGTCTGCAATGAAATGGCACAAGTCACAGAGACCGACATACGATCACACTGGAATTCTTGTAAACCCACCAGTCTTCTCACATTGTTAGTTGTGCCGTAGCGGTAAAGTGCTCACCTCTCGTTCCAAAGGTACTCTGTTCGCTCCGTCGAGGAACTAGCAGGATATTTTTCCAGAGATCCCTGATCTCAGTGTAGGAGAGATCGAGTTCCTAGTCCTATCAGAGATGGATGATAAAACGTATGGTCTGTGTTCAAGTTGAGCACATAAAAGAACCCTTAGCAGTTCAAAATTGAGACGAGCGGGCTGGAAAGTCGCTGCACCGGCAAAATTCATTAGAAAGATTAAACAAAATTCTTACAAAATATTCGAAATTACCTCGCCGGTGCCACCGAGTTCTTGCACTGCCGCTGAGATCTTCCTGTGTAAGAAAGAGATTGGGGTACACATGGTTACTCACTGGAGTGCAATCACGATGGTCCTATCAATCAATTTATCTTACATTGTCACAATCAAAACACTGTGCTCAGATTCACCAAACAGAACAACATGGAGGGTCGTTCATCAACAAATATTTATTTTCAGAGCATGGTTTTATATTTTTAGCCTTTTCACTGCGTAATTTGTGTAGTACTGGGACACATACATATTGCAATGTAACTAAATAAGCTGGTGGTATACTGGCTTTGTGTCATTGACAAAAATATATTGAGCCAGTATATCGACTCATAAGGAAGAAATAGTTAAACTGTTCATAAATATTTGTCTAGATCACCATTGTAATATTGCTAACATTTTAATCTACTCGTCGGCTGTGTATCATGATATGCAACCTGCACCTTGCTATCTACTTGTCGGTTGTGTATCATGATATGCAACCTGCACCTTGCTGCTATCTACTCGTCGGTTGTGTATCATGATATGCAACCTGCACCTTCTATCTACTGTCGGTTGTGTATCATGATATGCAACCTGCACCTTGCTATCTACTCGTCGGTTGTGTATCATGATATGCAACCTGCACCTTGCTGTCTACTCGTCGGCTGTGTATCATGATATGCAACCTGCACCTTGCTATCTACTCGTCGGTTGTGTATCATGATATGCAACCTGCACCCTGCTGTCTACTCGTCGGCTGTGTATCATGATATGCACCTTGCTATCTACTCGTCGGCTGTGTATCATATGCAACCTGCACCTTTGCTATCTACTCGTCGGCTGTGTATCATGATATGCAACCTGCACCTTGCTCTACATCAACATTCCTTATAATTATATATAACCAATACCACAGTGAGAATATAAAACTATGAAATTTATTTTGTATGCACAATTGAAAATACAAAATACATCTTCAAACAAAAGTTGGTAATCATATTTTTTACCTTTTATTGATTATAATCAATTCTCAATTGCACAATTACTTCTTCCTCCCCTTGAGGTGGGCAAATTAGCCGGTAGATAACACAGCATATGAATACTGATGTTTCTTGTGGCTCGCCAAGTGTACATGTATTCCATAATCCTTGCATGGGGTGACATGTTACTCGTACCATGTTTAAATTGTCGGGTGTCTGTTTGTTTGTGAAAGATTTCTTGACTAATAAAAGCAGTGGAGATAAAACATGTAACTTCCATTTTGTTACACATAGAAGTTTAAATAAAACGAGGGTTTCTGTGTAATATTACATACAGTTGCCAGCTATAGAGATTTGATTATCCTAGGTTAACTAGTTTTTTTTTTAACAAGAGAGGGGGTGGGGAGGTGTTAAAGACAGAATATTGACTTCATTGCACTGGGTTTTATCCCATATGGCTCGGCCTCTCTCCGCAGAATATTGCCACCTGCCTAGAGTATTGTACAAACTCCGTAACTCTGGCAACAATCCTATGGGCCTCTGGAAAAAATGCACCCGTGAAGAGAACAACGGCCCAGATTCAAACGACCTTCGGATTGCAAGGCAAGGACTTGACCACTTAGCCGCAGAGACCCCATGTATGGTAACCAGTTTAGATACCTAAACTTTCTGTGTTGGAGGAACATGTGAAAACACTGTCACAGTTAGTATGTAAGTGTTGTGCTGATAACACTTTCAGTTAGCTGAATGCGACTGAGCAACATATACAGCTATCACTTGGACAGTGAAAGAAACTGTCCACTTATAGATGGAACGGAGTGTCTCAAATAAGCAGCAATGTCTGTGTGTGTTACATCTGAAACATCATGAAAGGAGAACTCTCTACTGTCATCAGTTTCTCAGACTCATGGGTGGCCTCCATGAATCCAGTGTGATTCACAATGGAGCTCCCTCCCCATTCCGAGAAGATATCTGAGCATATTCATTAATTGTATGCCGGGGTCTCTGTGGTAGGGAGGTATATTACTCGCCTCACTACATGTGAGTCATTCCTCACATGGAGTGACCACAATTTTTCCAGAGATCCTGATCTTATTGTAGGTGAGATCAAGCTCCTAGTCATATCGAACATGTAGGATCTGTGTTCAAATTGAGCATGTAAAAGAACATATTGCAGTTGAACTCAGAGGCTTAGGATCCATGTTCACAAGTTGGGCAAGTAAAATAACATATAACAATCAATAAGAGTAAGCTGCCAAAATAATTTGTAAAAAGTTTAAAATAAAATTCCTACAAACATTTTCACCATCTTCAAAATGACATGGGAAATCTTTGTCGGTGCTACAGAGTTTGTGCACTGCTACTGAGATTTTCCTCTATAAGAAAGAGATTACAGTACACATGGTTATTCACAGAAGTGTGATGATGATGATGATTCAATCAATCCTATAATACATACATGTCTAACTTTTAGAGGAGAAAAGACATCTGATAAGTATGGGTATGTGCAGGACAGCTGTTTGCTCTACACACCCCAGGCACATGTATGGGTGTGAAGCATGGACATTTAACAAGGCAGTGAAAAACATATATGTGCTTTTGAATATAAGTGTTACAACACAACAGAGTCTTCCGCATAGCATGGCCAGAGAAGAGAACAAATAGCTCTATCCAGAAAGAACTCAAAATCAAAGTAAACTGGCAGATGCGACAAATAAGAAAAATGAAGTATTTTTGACATAAAAAGACATGAAGGGTTAGAGATGACCACTATGGAAGGAGAAAGTCACAGAAAATATGGATTCAGGATGTAAATGATGATTTGATCATGATGACTGCAGAGATGGTACACCTGGCCTATGAGAAAGAAATTCTAAAGGAATGTTAGGGTGACAAAGTTCAGCTCAGGACAAGCTATCTGAGATGATGATGCTCTACACAGCTCCAATCTTCAGAAGCACTCTTATCATTTAGTATAGAGTTTGAAAGTAGCATCTACTTTTATATATATATTTGTTAGTATCTTTTCCAAGATGTGAAAATAATTGATAGCATAAACCAGCAGTGTGTTGTTGGCTGATCCAGCGAAACCTATAGCATTGCCTCATGTAGCACACACCGGCAGTATGTTGGCTGATCCAGCTATACCTATAAAGTTGCCTCATGTAGCACACACCGGCAGTGCGTTGTTGGCTGATCCAGCTATACCTAGAGTTGCCTCATGTAGCACAAACCAAGCGATGTATAGTGCTTGTTGGCTGATCCAGCTATACCTATAGAGTTGCCTCATGTAGCACAAACAAGCAGTGTGTTGTTGGCTGATCCAGCTATACCTATAGAGTTGCCTCATGTAGCACAAACAAGCAGTGTGTTGTTGGCTGATCCAGCTATACCTATAGAGTTGCCTCATGTAGCACAAACCAGCAGTGTGTTGTTGGCTGATCCAGCTATACCTATAGTGTTGCCTCATGTAGCACAAACCAGCAGTGTGTTGTTGGCTGATCCAGCTATACCTATAGTGTTGCCTCATATATATATGGAATCTTATTATGGACTTGTATGTTTCATTTTAAATTTCCAGTTTATGTTCAGGACAAAGTATTGCATGCAAATAAACCACATATTGGCTATCACAGTACATGTCTTATGTTATTTGTTATTAGAACATTCTTTCTCAGTGACTTGATGGGTATGCACAAACAGATTGACACAGGCCAGGCTTGAATGCAATGAGTATGCTCAGGAAGATTGACACAGGCCAGGCTTGAATGCAATGAGTTTGCTCAGAAGATTGAGACAGGCTAGACTTGAATGCAATGAGTTTGCTCAGAAAGATTGACACAGGCTAGCTTGAAGGCAATGAGTATGCTCAGGAAGATTGACACAGACTAGGCTTGAAGGCAATGAGTATGCTCAGGAAGATTGACACAGACTAGACTTGAATGCAATGAGTATGCTCAGGAAGATTGACACAGGCTAGGCTTGAATGCAATTAGTATGCAAGGAAAGATTGAGACTGGCTAGGCTTGAATGCAATGAGTATGCATAGAAAGATTGAGATGGACTAGGATTGAAAAAAAACAATGGTTGGAGTCTCTGAGGAGGTCTTCCTTTTCTAATAACTCCTTGATGCATAAAGCATCAACAAATTTCCTTCAATCAGATCTGTTTTGAGCTAGCAAGCTTAATTCATTCCAGGTCTTTCTCGTCACTTCTCTTTCTGTCCACAGTTCACCTCCATGTCTCTCGAGAGGTCACGGCTGAGAAAAATCAATTTTATTTTGGTGCCAGAAAATGCAGATATAAAGGAGAATAAACTGGTCGATAGGCTTGCTGGCATGACTAATGTACAATAGTAAGTGAACAAGCAATAGACCAGGTTTTTATATGGTAAACAATTCAATGGAGTAACCAGATTCAGTAGCCAGACAAGAGTTCTTTGATGGAAGCCAAAGATTTGTAAACAGCACAGAACTAGTGTTTTTAGTTGTCACACACTGAGGAAAAGATTATTGCATTTATGAACTATTTGGTTTGATGTGCATTGATGATGATCTGTCGACTAAACATAACAGACTATGTTGAGTAGTAGCTACAACAGAGAGCAAAAACTTATACAAACATGTACACTTTTTGCAAGATAATCATATTTTTGCTTACTACCAGAGCTCACCATAATGACAAAACAGCTGCTTAAAGGAGAGAGATAAGAGCAGGTTGATTTGGTATGCCTTGACAAGTCACTCAAACAAAAAAATGGTGCTATTTCAAAGTAAAAATGTAGGTCATGGTAACAGTGTCGTTTGATTTTAGTCGTCATGCTCAGGAGATATTCAGCAGAGAAAACTCAGGACATGGCACTACATAGTACACAGTGAGTTAGTGTTTCGACATAATGCAAGTCTACATACGTAATATACAGTCTTCGACATGATTTCAAGTCTACGTAATAATACGTTTTACATGATGCATGTCTATGTAATAATAAGTGTTTCACATATGCAAGTCTAGTAATAATAAGTGTTTCGACATAATGCATGTCTACGTAATAATAAGTGTTTCGACATGATGCAAGTCTACGTAATAATAAGGTTTCGAAATGATGCATGTCTATGTAATAATAAGTGTTTCGACATGATGCAAGTCTATGTAATAATAAGTGTTTCGACATTGATGCATGTCTATGTAATAAGTGTTTCGACATGATGCAAGTCTACGTAATAATAATAGTTTCGACATGATGCAAGTCTACATAGTAATAAGTTTTACCATGACATAGCACTACGTCCTGAAAAATGAAAATCGTGGCATATCCTTTACAAATTACATTAACCACAGTAAATGATTCGTCGATTTTCTAGTCACCACTTATATGTTCAGTAGTTTACGATTGGTTTCTGAACGGTGAGGTCTATTTTTACCGTTCGTAAAAATCCACTGGAGCGAGTTTGCCTCCAAATTGCCCGCTGCAGGGTTTGAACCCTGTGCGCTTGGGTTGCGATCGAGTTCACCACCGTTTACGCTACAGACGCAATACGTCCTACCAATTTAATGTAGGTCCTATTCAGCTCCAGTATATATCGTTTCTGTGCATTTCTGCCATCAGATGATAGTAATGAAAAGTGATATACACTTCTACAGAGAATTTCTAACATTACACCCACAAACTAACATGACCGCCCCAAGTGCAGGAAGCCAGGAGAGATGAAAGAACTGGGTGACAGGCAACATCAGTGATGATATCACCCTTACTGCACAACTTTCTTATCAATCGTCCGCTGTGTTGGTGATAACAATGAATATTGCCATCTGCACTTCCACTATACACCAAGGTCCCATCCGAGCTAATATCAAATCCAATGTTATGACCTTGAACCTGGCCGTGAAAAGATATGAAAATATGATAACAACAATATGTTTCAGAATCAAACAACAAACATATACAATTTTTGAACTAACCAACATACTTTAGACATGAGCCACCTCTGACGGCTTCCCATATGCACTTCAGTGAATAACTATGTGTTCTCCAATCTCTTTCTTACACAGGAATATCTCAGCGACAGTGCAGACCTCAGTAGTACTTTGGTGAATAACTGTGTGTGCTCCAATCTCTTTCTTACACAGGAAGATTTCAGCGGCAGTGCACAACCTCAGTTAGCACCGGTGAATAACTGTGTGTGCTCCAATCTCTTTCTTAAACAAGGAAGATCTCAGCAGCAGTGCACGACCTCAGTAGCACCGGTCAAGGCTCCAAAGTAATTTTGAAGGATGGTGACATTTTTGCTGGAATTTTATTTGAATTTATATTTAATGAATTTTGCCAGGGCAGCGACTTTTCAGTTTGCCTTTATCGATTTTTAACTACTAATGGTTTTTTTACATGCTCAACATAAACATGGATCTATGTTTTAATGCTCAAAATAAACATGGATCTATGTTTACATCTCAACTATGAACACGATCTATGGTTTACATCTCAAATTGAACACTGGATCTATGTTTTACATGCTCAACGTGACACGGATCTATGTTTTACATGTTCAAATGAACACGGATCTATGTTTTACATGCTCAACATGAACATGGATCTATGTTTTACATGTTCAATGTGAACACGGATCTATGTTTTACATGTTCAATGTGAACACGGATCTATGTTTTACATGTTCAATGTGAACACAGATCTATGTTTTACATGCTCAACGTGAACACGGATCTATGTTTTATCGTTTAACAAATAAGAATTCCTATTAAAAAATTGTCACCATCTTCTAAATGACATCGGGGAGTCTCGCTGGTGCTACGGAGTTCGTGCACTGCAGCTGAGTTCTTCCTGTGTAAGAAAGAGATAGGAGCAAACATGGTTATTCGCCGAAGTGCAATGATGATGATACTATCAATCAAATAAAAATAAAAATTGAGCATTGTTGCCTACCTTGTGACCTTCATATCGTTTGGATTTATCCATTTTGTATGGAGCTGTAGTTGAGAACATGGCCACATAGTCAGCGTGAGTTTGTGCCATGAAGGTTGTGTCATTGGGATGAAGTTTCAGACGGGTACACATGTATCGCTCCTACGAGAAATATTTCAGAAATGTGTGATTGAAAATATTTATAGTGCAACTAAATACATAGAGCTAAGGAAGAGACACAGGTAATGGATAGACAAATATTGAGATGGCCGACCAGAAGCATTGCATAACAGGCACTGATTTGGAACCCGCATGGAAAGAGGAGTAGGGGAAGGCCTAGAAATACACGGAGAAGAGAGCTGGAAACTGATATTAAAAAGGATAGGCAAAATGTGGAAAGAATTGGGAGGAATGGAAGGAGAAAAGACCTGGAAGAAGTTTGCTGAAGACTTCTTTAATTGTGTTGTTGATGAAAAGAATAATGCAATAAATTAAACATTGCAGATATCACCTTAAAAATGTCAAATATCAATCAAAATTGTCGTCAAATCAGTAACTAACACCCCTCTGTGACGGCCCCTGAAAGCCGACAGAGCATAATATTGGTAAATTCATTCTTTTTTTAAGGAGCAACAATGACAAGGCAACTCATCTGGCCCTGAAACGCAAATTAAAGCTCCCACCCCTACACTTAACGGCAAGAGTGGACAACCAATTCCATCATCCATCTGGGGAAAGACAACTAAAAATAGTTATAACATTACCTGGAAAATCTGGTTAGAGAGCACAGTCCCCGTTCTGAGGTCCCAGATCATGATGCTCCTATCAGCACTGTCCCGTGAAACCAGGTCGGAGGATGAAACAAACTCTTGACCATGTTTTATAAATAATAAATCCTGTACCTGGTGTAATACAGCATAGTAGAGGAATGAGTTAAATAACTGCCCTGATTCATGTTATAATTTCCCATCACACTAGCCTACTTTATCGGAGTTGGAGGATTGTGTGTGTCTTGATGGTCTTTCAATCTATGTCAGTGCAAGTCTAACTCCTGGCAAGTCTAACCAAGCAGGACAGACTCAAGATGAAAGGTCATACCAAAAGAAAGGAGAGCAGGGTGTGAGACCCCATAAGATGCCAGTGGGCAACCCACCAGCGAGTAGTAAATAATCTGGCTGCAACCAACCCTTCTCCCAACTCAATCAATCAAGTGCCATGCCTGCAGGTGTAGGCGATTATGTCTCTCCACAACTCTCTCTGCTTGGTGCATGTAATCAGTTCTGACGCCGATCTTGTGTCGAACTATGTCAGGCCATCCAACATCTTCTCCCTCTGTCTTCCACGATCTCTCCTTCCCAGAATTTTACCTGTTGTCACCAAATGTTCTAAACCTTCTCTTCGCATTATATGCCCGAAGAACCTTGATTGTCTGATTCTATTCTTTTGATAAGGTTTTTGTGCGCAGGCCTGATTTGAAACCTCATTTGTTTTCTTCGTTGTCCATGGAATTTTCAGCATTCTTCTGTAAAACCACATTTCTGTGGCTTCCAATGATCATATTGATTGTTTATTCATTGTCCATAATTCGCTGCCATACAGAAGTATTGGATCAATATAGCACTGGAGTATTCGTTTTGCAGTGTCGTTGGTAGTGAATTCATGCATAGTGTATTTTTCATTTTCATAAAAGATACTTTCGCTTGAGCTATTCTATTTCTAATCTCTGTTTTACACCTGCCATCTGATGTCAGGAATGTTCCCAGGTACTTGAATCGATGGACTTGTTTCAGTGTTATGTTATTTATGTTGATATTACAGATTGGTGTGTCCTGTTTCTTGGAGACAACCATAACCTCTGTTTTCTTTATATTCATGTTTAATCCTTTCTTTTCACTTTCTCTCACTAATATGTCTATAAAGTCTTGGAGATTCTCCCAACTGTAGGACAAATAGTAGTCATCCTCTCACTTCCTTGAGGACATTCTTTTTTTCTTGTCTTGTCTTCTCGACACTTTCCCAAGTATAAGAAGATTAAATTAGTCTCCAGAACACACCTCATAAGGGTGTCTGGTTTAGTTCACCTGATGGTGGAAAGTTAAAATTGCCTAGAGTAGGAAGACCAGGGAAAACAGATCGTGTCAGCAGTGGGCTGCAACTGTCTAGAGAGCAAAATAAAAAAAAGAGATGTTCCCAGAAACGGAATGTGTCAGCCATTTAGCAGGGAGAAAGTGATGTGTGAATAACTCAATGGCTATGTTGTAATTTACTTCAAACTTCTTGCTCCCCAATGGATCACAAGGTTGCAACTATCTCTCTCCACTGAATTACATTTATATTCTGGTCAGTCTTATTGCATACCATGAGGATTCTACAGCTCTGACCTTCTGTTCTTCACCAGGTATTCTTACCATTTGTCTTCTACACTCTTATTTTTATATGATTCACATAATATATTTACATCATGGCTGATTTGTCAGTCTGAATGACAACTTGTTCTAATCGATTCATATTTTGAGGCATAGAATGACAACTTGTTCTAATCGATTCATATTTTGAGGCACAGAATGACAACTTGTTCTAATCGATTCATATTTTGAGGCATAGAATGACAACTTATTCTAATCGATTCATATTTTGAGGCACAGAATGACAACTTGTTCTAATCGATTCATATTTTGATAGTCAGCCTGCTTTAGTATTTGATTAATCTAATCATCCTTTTATTTTTGTGATAGGTAATGGTACATCCGATTGCTCTCCTGCAGAATCTTCCTTGGCTAGTCAATCTGCTGTCTATTCCCTAGTATTCCACAGCAAGACAGCATCCACTGCAAGATGAGCTTGCACAGTTCAGACAGTAGGGGTTATAGAACAGGAATGCTTGGAGTACTGATTTTGCATCTGTCAAAAATATGACACATGTTGTGGATCATGCTTGATGTTCATTTCTCACATGACTGCATTAAATGAATTCAAATCCAAGAACGTACAGTACCTGCCCAAACTTGTCTTTGTATGAGAAACATCTAATTGGTGCCTGTGGTGTTCTCATATCCCACTTCAGAATCATGTTCTCTGTACCTGTCACAAATAGGTTTGGATTTGATGGATGCATATGACCTGCAGTCACAAAGCCCATGTGTTCATATTGTCCAATAGTTTTAGCTACAGAAATTTTAAAACAAAATGAAAAAAATATTAGAATGTGCTTTCGTTCAAAAATAAGGGAAATAATATATTTCATTACGTATGAAAACACATACTTTTTTTAAAATTAATCAAATAGGTATGGTTAGTGAACTGACGTCACAGAACTCCGGGCAGAACCATAGGTTTTCAGTCTCCCCCAAGAGATGTCAAAGGGTATACACACTGATGATTTCCCGTAGTTTGCTGGTTAAACACACTCATCTCTGACCCTCAAGCATCCAACCCTATGATTGCGAGAATTATGAGTTAAGTTTGGACACGCCAGACAGTCTTGTCTTCGTGGTAGAGAGAAGATATACTAATCAACTTCTCATAGGTACAGTGAGCAAGGGATGACTTCTGCAGGGGAGAATGAAGCATGCATGGGAATGCCCAATGTGCCATGATGTCGATCACATAACTTAATTTATCTGTAAACCAGAACTGAGAAACTTTGACAGTGAGAAATTAAAACATAAATATCTCTGACAGAAGTGAACAAGTACCTGTCTCGACATCGGTAACCTGTGCTGTTCTATCATAGCTGCAGGATAAAACCTTCCTGCCAGCCTGACACCATTCTACATGTTTGACTGACTTCTTGTGATTAGACAGAGTAGTCACACAATGATCATGGTTTGACCACACATTCCACACCCTAACAGTTGTATCCATTCCTGTTTTATATATAACATAATAAATATATAATTATACACACACACACACATTTGTACTTTAAACATCATCAAATAGCTTGTCCTGAGCAGAACTTTGCCAACCTATTAGCCCTTCAAAACTTTCTCTCTCTATAAGCCATATGTACTGCCTCTGCAGCCACATTGCTGAAATTATCTATCACATCCTGAATCCATCTTCTCAGTGGTTTTCCTCTTCCCGCTCTGCCAGGTTACCTCCTTGGAAAATTACTAAAGATATGGAAAGTAAGTTGAAGGCATTTGAAAATAGAGGTCTGCGAAAAATAATGAACATAAAACGGAACAAATTCAGAAGTGATGAAATCGGAGAAATGTCTGATCAATCACTAGTAACAACTGTTATAAGAAGGAGAAGATAGAGATATGTTGGACACACCTTGAGAATAAATGATAAAAGAATACCAGAGAAGTTATTGAAGTGGGAGGCAAAGGGTACAAGAAAAAGAGGACACTCTAGGGAAACCCTGAAATGAACTTTGCTGAGAGGGTCAAGAAATATCGGACTCAATTACATGGAAGAGATTGAGCGAGTTTCCCAGGACAAAGTGGTATGGAGAAATTACTTGCAGGTCCCATATAACATAAAACATTATGACAGGAATATATATATTACATTTTCACATTCAATATTGTTCTCCCATTACACAATTAGAAATATTGAATTATGTAGACCACAGACAAAAACTCACTGTTCGATCGAATCTGACCTGATTATTCTGTGTTCTACAGACAAAACATTTATGAAAGACACTCCTCAGTTCAGCTTTTTTTTTAAAAACAGCTAGCTGGTTATGTTCTTAAAAACACTCGTCTGTAGGGCTAGGCAATGGGCACAGTAAGAAATAATGGTGTGTGGTTCGAATCCTGTTTTTGGTAATTTGTTTTCTCCGGAAGCACCTAATACTTTTACACTGTCTATTTATTGCACAAGTAGGTAACAGATATAAACTCACCGCAAGTTAGAAGCAGATGACTGAAATTTGGAACATTCCAAGCCAACCTGTTTACCGCACCATTGTGAGCTGGCCAGGAATTCTGAAGTTTACCTGGACATTTGTTGGTTGGGTTCATGTTCATATAAGGAGCAACTTTGCTGTGAATATAATACATAACTCTTTTCTGAATTGTCTGTTCCCCCTTATCTGACCACCCTGGCTGCTCAGTTTGCTGAATTTTTCTATTTCTTGTGGAATATGATCTTTGGCTTACTTGGCCAAGTTGATGATCTGGTGCAGAATCATGTGAAGAATCTTCTGATTGGTTTGATAATCTAACTTGTTTGCCATGACGTTCATTGGAATGGCTGCTTCCAGAATTGTTGCAATGTAATCTTTTGAAAGAATTTGGATGTTGCAAAAGAGTAGAATTTGTATTTGTCACAAAACTGTTATGAACACTGACATTGTCTGTTTGTCTTTGGTGAAACCCAGAGTTATCAGCTCCTCGTGATGAAGACATGGAAGTGCAGTCTGGTGTAAAGTCTGACCAGAAATCACCATTTGGAATCTCCACCTCCCCACAGCTTGTCTGCACTTTTCGAATCTCCTTCTGATAACTGTGAACCGATGAAACATTAAAGATGTTGGAACTTTTCTTGTCTGATGTCTCCAATCCCAAAAAGTTAAAAGAGGCTGTAGATTTGTCAGAAGTTTTCGATGCATTGCTGCAAAGAGTACCTTCTTCTACACAAGGTTTGCTGACTGGTATGTGTAGATGAGTTTTGTTTGAAGAATGCAAGCACTCAGATGTTGCTTCTTCAGGCTTATCTTCTTCTGACTCATCTTGGCTGTTACTCTCATCACCATACCTCATTATGGCATCCATTATTTCACGAAGCCAATCTTCCCAGATGTACCTACAAAGATTAGTACAAAAGGAAAACATTAAAATCAAGCATGACAGACTGTGGCAACATATGGATATGAATCATGGACCATAACACAAACATTAAAGAACAAAATTGATGCTTTTGAAAAAAAAAGTTACAGAAAAGTTCTTAGAACATCCTGAGCAGAAAAGAGCAAAGACAAAGACATTCTACAAGACCTGCATATCAAAAAGCATTGGTTCATAAATAGCATCATGTCCTGGAAGATAAAATATTTTGGCCATGTTAAATGTCACAGTGGTTTGGAGAGAATAGTAATGGAAGGCATGGTTCCTGAAGTATGAGTCAGGGGATGACCAAGACAAAGGTGACAGCAGGACATCAAAGAAACCTTAAACATGACACTGGAGGTGGGTGAACTTGCTAGTGACAGAGAGTTTTTCATGCAGGCTGTGATGAAAGCGACGTTCCAGGGACTTGCTACTTGATGATGATAGACTAGTAGAGAAGTTCACCTAATCTGGGTAGCAATTTTGATCGCACAAAAAATACTAAAAAAGAAATTATTCTACAAATTGTCAAAGCATTTGTTTTTAAAAGGACGTTCTATGGAAACCCTGAAATAAATTTTCCTGTGAGAGGCGAGAAATATCAGACTCAATTCAGAGAGAAGATTGAATGAGTTGTCCAGGATAGAGCGCTATGGAGGAATTTATTGCAGTTCCTATGTAACATATACACAGTACGAGAGGAATATAGTGTTGTCCGCCACAGTTTACCTGCTTCAATGGGTGCGTGGGGTTCAAGATATTACCTGACAAGTGGACTGTAAGATCACACCAAACAATAATAACAAAATCAAGAAGGCTCCAGCCCTTCACTTGGCTAGCTGGAATGTAAGAACAATGTGTCCTGGCCTGTCAGAAGATCTTACACAGATAAAAGACATTTGAAAAACTGCAGTAATTAACAATGATATGAAAAGACGTAGTGGACATTGCAGTATTACAGGAGACACGACTCACTGAATACGGGTCACTGAGGGAACAAGAAAATATGTTCTATTGGTAAGAAAAAGCTTGAGATGAACCAAGACTGCATGGAGTAGACTTTGCCATAAAAAACATATGCTCCACATGGTAGAACCACCAATAAATTTGGCTCCAACCGTATGTTGTCCATTAAACTCTGCACAGCAACAGGTTAGGACCATCTTATCAGTGTGTATGCACTAGCACTGCACTCCAAGCCGGATCTTAAAGATCAATGTTATGAGGTGATACAGAGGGGAATCAATAAAGTTTCCAAAAACGAACATCTATTTCTATTGGGGACTTCAACGTCAGAGTTGGAGCCGATCACAGCTCTTGACCATCGTGCCTTTGAAAACATGGTTCTGTGGGGGAAAAAATGAAAATGGACGATTGATGGGACGTGCAACTACAACAATCTCTGCATCACAAACACTCTCTTCCATAATGCATACATAAGGAGGCAAAAAGGGGATGCAGAGAGACCATCCATCATCTCCATCAATCTAGTTAACAGTTTCACCTGCACCAACTGTGGCAAGGATTACCACTTCAGAATAGGACATTACAGGCTTCAATAGACGATGCGATTCAGTACAGAGCAAACTACTGACGCAAACCTGTCTCCTGAGATAATAAGCTCACCTTTAATTTTATCATCAATCAATGATCAGTGAGATGCATTTAACTTGATTTCTCAATAAATGTAAATACAAACTCCACTCAATTATGTCAAAAGCTGCTGATTAAAGACAAATGTTACATTCATTGCATAAGTAATCTAAATCCTTTGCAGACTAAAAGAAAACACCCTATTGAGAAAAGTTGTAATCTGGTAAATGTTTCTAGTGTTTATCTTTCGATCAGAATTAGAACTCTGACGACAGAATGAGAAACACATTTGATGTGCGCAGCCATCTTGAACAGATAACCAATAAATATGTACTATATTAGCCAATGAATGATCGTTTTATTCATGTACACGCACAATTCTTTCACACATTTCGTTTAGTTAGTTGTTGTCATTGACCTGATTTCATCATCAATTAATCGTTTATCTTGCAGTCATTCATATTTGTTCTGTCAAGTTAAAGTAAATTAAGTGAAACATTATGTTCGTATACTGTACAGTCATATGATTACGATATTTGGTCAAATGAATGGATACTCATATCTTTACTTTCTATATCATTAAATTAACACCTAAATATTGTAGATGTGTGACACTCCTGTCCAGTCTGTGGACCCTCGTAGACAGGAACTAAACCAAGAATCATACTTCCAAGAATCCAAGCGGATTAAACATTATTTTGTATTTAGTTTTCTTATATATGAGAGGGTGACTACCTGACGGGATGAGGTTATAGAATTTATAATTATAAACACTCACAGTGATGAGTTTCAGTTAATTTGTTTAGAATCTACGATCGACGTAATCGACGTCAATTAAACAGAACTTAAAGTAGAAACATTTGACAATTTTATCATTATTGTTGATTTCACTGGACCTTCTTCTTCCAACATCATAGTTACAACTAACAATCATGATAGTCTAATATAGTGTTAGATAAGAGAAGTAAGTTAGTAAGTTGCAAACGAAGTTCAGTTTCAAATATTTCAGAAGGGACTAATTCTCAGTAAGTTGCAAACGAAGTTCAGTTTCAAATATTTCAGTTTCTTATAAAAGTTAGAAGAAGGAACTTCTCATATTAAAGTTTATCATCTCCTAGTGTTACTTTTAAGTCACTAATACTCAACTAGTTTAAGTTAGTGAATAGTAAGTTAGTAACTACTAACTAGGACTAGTAATTAAGTAATATAGTGTTAGCGTTAGCTGTATAGTATAGTGTATACTGTATATTGACTTATTCATATTTTATTTGACTATTGAAATATTCGGTGACAATATCAAATGACAAATAATATATGTAAACTAAGACATGGTGAAACACAAATAATAGTTATTTGATCTTTCAGATAGCACTACAACTATTAGCTAGTACTAGGCAGTAGAGTAACTCATAGTGTTTGCATAATAATAGTATACAAAAAAACATACTATTTCTGATATCATTCACACAGGGGCTAACCATTTTAAAAAATATGATTATAATCATCATGAACTATGTATGATGTGATAATAAAGGATAGTAGAATAGACATCTCAGACTAGAGCACATATGTACAGCAGTGTTTACCTAATATAATGCAAGATGTTTTAGTGACACATACCCCCATTACATTTTTGCTGTCAACAGTGGAAAGGATAATCCCTGAATCTATATAAATGTCTGGGGTCAAAGGCGCAATTCTAGGGACAATGGCGTGCCAGGATTAGTGAGCTGGCACTAATCAAGATCCTACCCCACCTCCACATTGTGACCCTGGAAACAGATATAGGTTACTGTCTGGCTAAGTGGGTAGAGATCGAGGGAGAGCTACTCTGGTTTAGTAGCGATGCAAGAGCAGTTACACTGTACAAGATCTACTCGCAATATAGACGAGAAGAATCCCTGAGTGACTGTCTATGCATATTTCTCCCGGCCGATGGGAAAAGCGAAATAAATAAGCATAAAGAGATGAGAGGTGCATCCATAGAAGAGGCATGGGACGAAACTCTGAGCCCTGAGAGGGGGGCGAGTTGAGCTTTGTGTCCTGACAGTCTCGAGGCATAACGGATGTGAGCACGGTGAGAAACTAGATAAACACAGTGAGCAGGCACAGAGGTAGAGCGAACACGCATTAAGACGACACACCGGTGGGCCCACCGGACCGGTGGGGCGGACATGCACGGTGCTGATGGTGGAGCGGCAAAAAGACATGACAAACGCTGGGGTGAGTGGACCACCCAAGTGTGCAGAAGGACTGGAAAGCCCAGCAGAGGCTTGAATCCAGTGCAGCCTCAAGGATCGGGTCTCCATCCGGAGAGCATTAATCGCGCTTCTCATCGCAGAGAACTACTACTGCCTTGTAGTTAGATTGGGGACAATTAAAGGCTATCGTAGCAAACCGTACACAAAACTGGACCATGAGCAAACTAAGTAGTCCAAAAAGACTGGTAACCTGGGCAGATGACGCTCAACATCCAGGGAGGGAAGGTTGTCTAAGGGTATCTACCCTAAAAGAAAATAGCAATCTGCTGCCTTGCCAGTCGGCTGGGGACAGTCAAAGGCTGACGGAGAGCGAACCCAGTAAACGCTGGCTAAAATCTGACATAGCGCTGAAGATGTGACGAAAAACACGTTCTTGGTATATGCTGTTTATATATCACAATAAGAATGATCAAAATGGCAGAAAAGAACGATCGAAAAGAAGATATAAATAAATGCCTCAGCAGTTTGCAGTGATCTGTTCTCAGACTATGTAGCAAATGATGCAATGCCACAATCTAGGAAATCTTCTGCACTAAACAGACTTTGATTGCACAGAAAATTATGCAATGCCACAATCTAGGAAATCTTCTGCATTAAACAGACTTTGATTACACAGAAAATGTTAAAAAAGAAATTATGCTACGAATTGTCAAAACATCTGGCTTTAAAAGTCTAAATAAAATATGGAACTGCAAGTTATACAGTATTAAAACTAAATTACGAATTTTCAATTCAAATGTTGTATCAATCCTAACATATGCCAGCGAGAGTTGGAAAATGACTAAAGATATAGAAAGCAAGTTGAATGCATTTAAAAATAGTTGTCTGCGAAAAATAATGAAAATAATATAGAACGAATTCAGAAAATCAGAGAAATGTCTGGTCAACCACTAGTAACATTTGTTGTAAGAAGGAGAAGATGGAGATATGTTGGACATACCTTGAGAAGAAATGATAAAAGAATATCAAAGCAGGCATTGAAGTGGGATGCAAAGGTTTCACGAAAGAGAGGTCAACCTAGGGAGACCCTGATACAAACTTTGCTGAAAGAGGCAAGAAATATCGGTCTCCGTTCCATGGAGATTGAGCCAGTTGTCAAGGATAGAGCAGTATGAAGAAATTGCTTGCAGGCCTATCTGTTTTCTTCAGCATAAGATAAATACATTATTGTCTGGTTTTTCTCCCTCCATATGGTTCTTCACTTCCAATATTTCTAATTTTCCTGCTTCATATCAAAATATTAGAGCGCGAACTCCCATTCAGGAAACCTGATGCGGTCAATGAGTATTTTCTGTTAGGAGCATAAAATAAAAAATATCCAAACCTGAACAGTTTCAGGTGACTGCCCTAGCCATGTGGCCATTAAATTCTTCAGGTTCATGCCCCCTTCCCTCCCGTCTTACACAACCCTAAAAAGCAGTATTACGTGCAGTAAAGACAGTTTTTGTGTGGTTTTTTTCTTATCGAGATCATGTGACATTGTTTATTTATCTGTTAACATTTGTTTGTTGCTTGATTTCTTCAATAGATACTTTAATACTCCACAGTAGCACTGTTGAATTATGGGAGATATAGAAACAAATCAAATAGAATCTTTAGATTTGAAAGATTCAAACCAAGATCCAGACTTTGTAGATCCATGGAATGTACATACATCATCAGCTACAGGGATTGACTATGCTAAATTAATTGGTATGTATATTTTGATGTCTAATATTGTGTAAGTAGTAATTTGAAATGTAATATTTGTTGTGTTCTATATGCTCTTTGTTTCAATGATTTTTTTAGGGATTTAGAATAGCTTCTTGCATTCTCCGGCTATGAATTCAGGCGTAGTCAGGGTGCTGATATGGTGCTTCTGGGTGATTTTTGAAGGCCTTCTTTTCATTTTATCAATGTGGGGACATTGATAAAATGAAAAGAACCTTCATTCAAAAATCACCCAGAAGCACATATCATGAAGTCTTCTCCGACTTCAGAGGTGTACAAGAATAGTTTCAAATGCTCTTTAAGTAAAGATATGTCACAAATTTTACCATATATATATATATATATATATATATATATATATATATATATATATATATATATATATATATATATATATATATATATATATATATATAAACAAGAAAGAGAGAATTGAGGTATTTTGGACATATAAAAAGAAATGAAGGACTGGAGAAGACCATCATGGAAGGAGGCATACCGGAGAAGAGGAAGACAACAGAGAAGATGGATCCAGGTTGTAACTGATAGTTTGAACATGATGGCTACAGAGGCAGAACGTCTGGTCTATGATAGAGAGAAATTCCGAAGGACTGTTAGAGTGGCAAAGTTCTGCTCAGGACAAGCTATTTGATGATATATATATATATATATAGTCTCTGTGTGTCCCGTTTGACACTTAAGGCTTCCATAAGAGATTGTTTTTCTGCCACCTTTCTACTGTTTCCCACATCAGGTAACTATCTTTCAACAATCTTTCCACATTTCTTGGCCATGTTTCCTTTGGACATACAGGCCTTCTTTCTCATCCGCTGTCCATCTGAGAGCTATCCTAATAATCTACCTTCATCTTTTAATGATGTCTCATATAATCACAGTTTGTTCATTTTAAAAGCGCTTCATTTGCTATCATATTTGTTCAGCAAATTTGCAGTAGGTTTTGCTGGTTGCTTTTGTCAGTTTTTGTGGTTAAGCTGTCTTGGTTGTGTTCTGATGCTATTGAGAAATAAAGTTAGTTTTCAGTAAATAAGAAAACTGTAGTGGACCTCAGAGATAACAGAGGTGATAAAAGACACTGTTTATGAAGCGCACACAATAGTTCTTTCTAGATATCTCTTCTTACCTGAAGCTGTGAGGCAAATCAGGACTGGAGAAGAAAAAGAAAGACACAGCGCATAGAGAAGCTCACTCCAGGTGTCTCCTTTTTCGACCTGGCGCTGAAAGACACACAGGATTAGAGAATAGATAGATAGAAAACAGTTCTATCTACAACAAAACATCAGGAAAGTAGATGAGAGGAAGACTACAAAAAAGATGGTTAGATGGCAGCAGAATCCTGTCAAAAAGCAAAAATAACTATCACTCAAACCACTAGAGCAGTGCAAGACAAAAATGAACATCGACACTAGGCAACAACCCGGTAACAATGTAACAACAAAAGAATAATAAAATAGTAGTGATTTTGTAGTTAACTACAAATATTCAGACTTTTATCAACAAATCTCTTCATTGGATTCTATAACTGTGATGGTATGATAGAGTGTGAACACAGACCTGTGGAAATGAACAGGACAGGAACCCTTGCTGACCCATGTCAGTAGAAGAAAATGACTGTGGGTCTGCAAATCTTGTGAAAGACACATTCAAGTGTTACTAGACAAACACTTGCCTGGAGCCTGCAAGGAAAATGAAAAAAATGATGCCTTAAACAGACCTGGAGAAGGAATCTCCTTGAGAAACTGAAGGTTGGCGGATTATACTGGGAAACTATTTAGAAAACATCCAGAGACCATGCAGGAAAAGTGGCAAACAGCTCTTGAGACCCTATGCTTCACGAGGATAGGAGAGGAATAAGTAGCAGTTTCAGATGGACCACTGCATACTTTGAACATCTTTAAGTTGACAACTGAGATTTTATGCAGATAAAGTCCTTAAAATGTGGTCTCTAAAAAAACAATTTTTACTGGCATTTCAATTTCAGTGAGATTTGGCAGTTCTTCGATTGACGATGCTTTGATCAATAGAATTGAGACAGTGACGGGAAAACCTGTACATCATTTTCTCAAACGTGGCATATTTTTCTCTCACAGGTAAATGAAAATTACAATTTGTTTTAGCCCTAGAACAGTTAGTAAAATCATACACAATAAAATAGTAAAGTACACACTAACATACCTAAGGATTATGGTGCGAATTCTTCTTCTGCGATCAACTGCCATGCAACTACTCCGGTCAAGTAGTAGCATGTCCCTTGTGGAATGTTGCTTTCATCACAACCTATCTGAAAAACTGTCTCTAGCAAATTCTCCCACCTCCTCCAGCATCATGCTCAATGTTTCTTTGATGTCCTGCTGCCTCCTTCGTCTTGGTGATCCCCTGCCTCATACTCCGGGAACCATGTTTTCTATTGCCATTCTCCCCAAACTACTGTGATGCTTAACATGGTCAAAATATTTAATCTCCTGGGACATGATGTTATTCTCGATATGCAAGTCTTGTAGGATGTCTACTCCAATATGGGTCATAAACAGTGCGGTGCGCCAGAGATCTTCACCGGTTCTATTAAAGCCATAAGAACGGCTAGAGGCTGAAAGTGTAGAACAACTGTTGAGGCCCTATGCTCTACAAAAAGCTGAGAAAACTAAGCAGAACTGACGATCTGTTGTCTAAACTTCTATACGCATTTGAAAAAAATTAATTAAATTTTGTTTGAATAGGACTGGAAATTTGAGTAGAATAGGTGTGTGATCAACTGGCCACAGGAACCATTAGCATTCAACTCCTCTGAATTCTAATGGGATGGAGCTATTTGTCTGCCTAAAGTTCTGTGAGGTTTTATTCAATCATCATCATTGGTCCTCACATTGGCACCCCTCCCCCAGGACACTGAAGGCAGAGACCAAAACTTGCCACTCAGTAGTCATGGATTTTTTTACCATTTAACCACAGATATCCCCCGGTGGTATTGTGTAGAATGTGTATATACCATCCACAGAGAATATCCCTTAATCCTATCAGTTGTCTGTCTTCTGGTACTGTTACCTTTAAAATTGAAAGC
Source organism: Arion vulgaris (assembly GCA_020796225.1). NCBI lineage: Eukaryota > Metazoa > Mollusca > Gastropoda > Stylommatophora > Arionidae > Arion > Arion vulgaris. The sequence goes on from CM036754.1 coordinate 44,983,136, forward strand.
AAAGTGAAATCTGCATTATCACAGTGGCTAGTGCACTTACTTCCCAGACGCATGGACCTGGGTTTGTAATCCCCAGATGGAGGGTTATTTTTTCTTGACCCAGTAGATGGCTCTCAATCTGATCCATCCTCAGCTGGATACTAGAGAAGCACTTAGTAGTAACGATGTCCGACAGGATGTTGACAACATCTTCTGGCGTCTGCCAAAGAAAAAATTGATCTTTTTCTTTGAAAGCTCCATATCAACCACTTGTTAAACCACTCTGTGATTTTTATGTGATTGTACGTTGTGCCAGTTATGCACCTACAAGTAGGCCAGCAAATCCGATTTCTGTGACGCTTTTTATTTACTAGGTAGCTTCCTATGACCCTACCTATGTCGCCTCTTACAAGTGTTGCTATTCCTTGCTCTCCTTTCAAGCCCTGACAACACACAGTGAAAATGAATCTAATGATTATAGTCCACAATGTACCACATGGTAAGAAAACTTATTTTTTATTTATTGTTTTGTCTGCAGAGAGATGCACAGGATTCTAGATTTGTACGAACAGAAGAAACCATTTTACTTATACACCGGACGGGGTCCATCTGCAGATGCCATGCATTTGGGACATCTTGTTCCTTTTGTTTTCACTAAGTTAGTAGTACTCTTCTTTCTCATTGTGTTTGCATTTAAATGTAATTTATGTTTGGTAATCATTAGCAGGGATAGATGGTATAACAACAGAAATGTTACTTGCGTGTAAGACAACAGCAATAACATGGCTGACCAGAATTTTAACATAGCCTGGGAGGCACAAGAGGTTCCAGATGACTGGCAGAGAGCTATTATAGTCCCAATATGGAAGAACAAAGGAGACAAAAGAGAATGTGAAACATACAGGGGTATCTCTCTTTTGAGCCAAATAGGAAAAATGTTTGCAAAAATATTGGAGCGAAGAGCAAGACATATATTAGAGCCCCAGTTAAGCAATAGCCAGTTTGGGTTTAGGAGGGGTAAGAGCTGCACAGACTCAATATTTACACTAAGACAGATCTGCGAACAAACAATTGAATACAATCAAAGTAAACAGCTTATATTTATAGACCAAGAAAAGGCATTTGATAGAGTAAACAGGTGCAAACTATGGAAGATCCTTGAAGAATATGGCGTCCAAGGACAACTATTAGGTAACATCATGGCCTTATATCAAGATAGCCAGAGTACAGTAAGAACTACAGAAGGAATGACCGACTGGTTCTCCATTACATCAGGTGTTAGACAAGGTTGTGTCCTCTCACCATTACTCTTTATCGCATATATGGATAAAATAACTCAAGAGTCGAATTCAGATAATGATGAAATAAATGAACTACTTTTTGCAGATGATCAGTGCCTGATACATCAAAATGAACAAGATCTACAACATCATATTGACACTTTGAACAATAATTGTGTGAAACATGACATGAAAATCAACAACACTAAAACAGAAATAATGAATATGGGAAGAAAACATAATAATCTAGACATCCATGTCAATGCACTAAAATAAACCAAGTGAAAGAATTCAAATACTTAGGAAGCATATTCACAGAAGACGGAAAACTAGATAGAGAGATAGAGGCTAGAGTACAAAAGCAAATGCTGTAACCTACCAGCTAGCCCCATTGTTAAGGCACCCAAAAATTTCACAGGCAGCTAAGAAACAAATGATCAACAGCATTTTTATACCTACTTTGTGTTACCAGAGCCAAACATGGACATTGAGCAAAGCGCAGTCACAAAAATAACTACATGTGAAATGCGTTGCCTGAGAAAAGTTACCAACAACACAAGAAAAGACAGAATCACCAACATCAGCATAAGAAGAAAGTTGGCACAAAACCGTGCTTGAATTATATAGATAAACAAAGAATGAAGTGGTTTGGCCACTTAATAAGAATGCATCCAAACTCCACAGTATACAGAGTCTTCTACAACAGAACATCGGAAAGAAGGCAAGAGGAAGACCACGGAAAAGATGATTAGATGGTGTGGCAGCATCCTGTGAAAGAGCAAAGATAACAATCACACAAGCCACCAGAACAGCGCAAGACAAAAACAGAAAACCACGAGACTGGGCAACAACCCGGTAGCAGTGTGACGACAAAAGAAGAAAAAGAAGAAGAAGCAGGGATTGAGAAAGTGCATTTAAATGTAATTTATGTTTGGTAAGCAGGGATTGAGAAAGTGCATTTAAATGTAATTTATGTTTGGTAAGCAGGGATTGAGAAAGTGCATTTAAATGTAATTTATGTTTGGTAAGCAGGGATTGAGAAAGTGCATTTAAATGTAATTTATGTTTGGTAAGCAGGGATTGAGAAAGAGAAAAGAGTAAAACAAAATCTGTATCTCAATTGGGCAAAAACAAAAATGATGACAACTGATAAAACAAGCATGACAAAAGATAGTTTTATCAACGAAAAGAAAATAGACAATGTGAACAGTTTTGAATATCTCGGTTCACTGCTAACAAGAGACGGAAATAGGATGATCAAAAGAAAAACAAACATGGTCTTACCAAAAAGTATTTAAAATAAAAACAGTATGGAATGAACTGATAGCAAAACAAAGATCAGAGTAATAGGAGCATGCATATTCCCAGTAGCAACATGAGTGTGAAGCAGGGACAAGACAGTGGAAAAACATATATGTGCTTTTGAATATAAGTGTTACAGAATTTGTATGCCACTGTATACCATGGACAAAAAAGATAACAAATAGATCTATCCAGAATGAACTCAAAGTCTAAGAAAACTGGCTGATGCTACAAATAATAATGAGAAAAATAGAAATATTTTGGACATATAAAGAGTTATGAAGGGTTTGAGAAGACCATTATGGAGGAAGCATCTCTGCAAAGAGAAGAGAAATACCATGGAAAAAAATGGATTCAGGTGTAACCAATGAGTTGAGCATGGCAGCTGCAGAGACGGGACATCTGACCTATGAGAGAGAAATTCTGAAGGGCTGTTATGGTGGCAAAGTTCTGCTCAGGACAAGCTACGTGATGATGATAAAGCAACAACACTTCAGAATTCCTGACACTGTTGCACAAATATGATCTGTCTGATATCATTTTGTTAACAAATTATTTGAAAATGTCATTATGACAAATTATGTTAAAGATTCTTAATGCATTGAAAGTCTTACTGAACAGAAGAGTTTCAGTGTTTGTGATTCTTAGTCGCTGATCAGATTGAGAGAGATGGGTGTCAACATTGGTACATCCTGAAAAGAATAACATACCAAATATGCAAAAAGATTGATTAATCAACATCAAACTAGCGTGTTGGGCTGCTGGATTTGTTGATGCAGAGATAGAGCATCTATGGACATATTCGGAGTGATGTGATGATAGTCCTCATATAACTGATAACTTATATATCAAAGATGCTCTGGATTGTTATTAAAATGAAAATATGCGTAGTGTTAGTGAGTTTGTCTGTGTGTTGCCGGGGCCAATAAGGGAAGCAAAGATTAGTAACACTGCAACCTATAAGGCATGTCGTAAGAGGCGACTGAGGTAGGACCTAGGGAATTGACCCTAGTAAATAAAAAGCATTGCAGAAATCGGATGTGCTGGCCTACTTATAGGCGCATAACTGGCACAGCATGCAGTCGCTCTTAGGCTTATATCACATACAAATCACACAGAGTGGTTAACAAGGGGTCGATATTGAGCATAAGAAGAAGTTAGTGAGTAAAATAAATTTGTTAGCAACATCATCAAAAGACAGATAATGTCTTGACAAAGTTCAAGAAAGAAGGGACATCCTAGGGAAACCCTGAAATGAATTTTACTTGGAAAATCTAGAATTATCGAACTCGCTTCCATCAAAGAGATGAAGCAAGTTGCAGAGGATAGAGCGGTATGGATAAATTGCTTGCAGGCCCTATGTAATATATAATGGTACAAGAGAAACACAATATAAAAATGCTGAAGACTAGACTACTAATGTTGTACTAGTTATGCACCTACAAGTAGGCCAGCACATCCGATTTCTGCAATGCTTTTTATTTACTAGGGTCGCTTCTCTAGGTCCTACATCAGTCGCCTGTTGCGACATGTAGGTCGCAGTGGTCCTATTTTTGCTCCCTTGTAGGCCCTGGCGACACAAGGAGATAAATGTTTGTTAGTTTTAATTGGTAATCAATATCCCAATAATCTAATCTATGTTTGATTATTTCTGTAGGTGGTTACAGGATACTTTTGATGTTCCTCTGGTCATACAAATGACTGATGATGAGAAATACCTGTGGAAAGATCTCACCATTGATGATTTAAAAAGGGTTGCACTTGAGAATGTCCGGAAGGACATTGATTTACAGGCTTTGAAGTTTTGACATGGAGAAAACTTTTCATCTTCTGTGACTTCACATATATCGGGTAAAACATATTGTAAAGATTATACATAGTGCAGCTGTTAATCTTTTGTGACTTCACATATATCGGGTTATATCGGGTAAAATGTATTGTATAGACTATACATAGTGCAGCTGTTAATCTTCTGTGACTTCACATATATCGGGTAAAACATATTGTAAAGATTATACATAGTATTCTGATTTTATGTCACTTACATACCTAGGATATGTGGTGTTTCTAATCTTCTTGAGAGTTTCTCAGAGCTTGTGCATCTTTTGTGAGGCCCCGTTTTGTTTTGCTGGTGTAGGTATAGTTGGCAGGATGTGCTCTGGAGTGTGTTTCAGTCAGACATGCAGTCTGAGCATGCTTCATTATGTTCATGTGAAGGTTGAGCCAGCAGTGTCCTGTTCTGAGTTGGAAAATTGTTGTGTGATCATTATGGTATGAAAATGGGTTCTATCATCATCGTGACCAAGGGTACATAAGGCAGAGACCAAAGATTGCCAGTCAATTTAACTTTGAGTTTTTGTTTCTATCTCAAATTTAGTCATATGCATGTCTTTGTCTATGCTTCACAAGTTTGTCTCCATGTGTCCCTAAGCCACTGCATGGCATGTCTTGGCTGCCTTTATTTTCTCATCCTGATGACATGTTCATTTGCCATCGTCTTTTGGTATTTCTTTATTTATTTCTCCCAGACCAGTTAGTTTTTTAAGTCTGGTGTAGCTAATCTTATCCTCCCAGGTATTCTTCTAAGAAGTCTTCTCTGGAATCCTCTTTCTATATTCTATTTTGTTATCTGTTTTCCAAGTTTCAAATCCATATAAGAGGATTGACCCAACACAGTGCTTTGTTTTAGTGCAGTAAATGTTAGTTCTCTAGACGTTGTCACGTCTGCTGTTTGTTGAATTTGCCCATTCAATTCTTTAATTATAATAGAATGTTCTCATCTGAAGTACTTCAAAATTATTTTTTAAATTCTTTCTTTCTTATTTTGTCGTTACACTGTTACCAAGTTGTTGCTCAGTGTCGCAGTTTTCTGTTTTTGTCTTGTGTTGCTCTAGTAGCTAGGGTGATAGTTATTTCTGCTATACCATCTAACCATCTGTTTCATGATCTACCTCTCATCTTCTTTCCTGATGTTCTGCTGAAGAAGATTCTGTATACAGTGGAGTTTGGTTGCATTCTTATTAAGTTTCCGAACCATTTCATTCTTTGTTTCTCAATGTAATTCAACCAAGGTTCTGTCCCAACTTTCTTTCTTATTTTAATGTTGGGGACTCTAACTTTTCTAGTGTTGTTGGTAACTTTTCATAGGCATCGCATTTCACATGTAGTTATTTTTTGCGCCTGTGCTTTGCTCATTGTCCATGTTTGGCTCAAGTAACATAAAGTAGGTATGAAAATGCTGTTGATCATCTGTTGTTTAGCTGTCCGTGAAATGTTTGGGTGCCTTAACAATGGGGCTAGTAGGTTGCAGCATTTGCTTTCTGCACTCTAGCCTCTATCTCTATCTAGTCTTTCATCTTCTGTGAATATATTTATTTTTACAATATTCCGTTTGTTGACTTTCTTAATGATTTTGTTCATTTTTATACATATCTGGCACAGTTCAAGTTTTACTTGAGGTTTATTTATTTATTTATTTCTCTAGACAATGTCAGAGTTCAGAACAATTGTTCTTGAGGTTTATTTATTTATTTCTACAGACAATGTCAGAGTTCTCAGAACTATTGTTCTTGAGGTTTTATTTATTTCTCTAGACAAAGTCGAGTTCTACAGAACAATTGTTCTTGAGGTTTTTTATTTATTTCTAGACAATGTCCCGTTCTACAGAACAATTGTTCTTGAGGTTTATTTATTTATTTCTACAGACAATGTCCAGAGTTCTACAGAACTATTGTTCTTGAGGTTTATTTATTTATTTCTACAGACAATGTCCAGAGTTCTACAGAACAATTGTTCTTGAGGTTTATTTATTTATTTCTACAGACAATGTCCAGAGTTTTACAGAACTATTTTTCTTGAGGTTTATTTATTTATTTCTACAGACAATGTCCAGAGTTTTACAGAACTATTTTTCTTGAGGTTTATTTATTTATTTCTCTAGACAATGTCCAGCGTTCTACAGAACAATTGTTCAGATCCAGAAACATGTCACATTTAACCAGGTCAAGGGCATATTTGGGTTCGGAGAAAGTGATAACATTGGTAAGATTGCTTTCCCAGCAGTTCAGGCAGCTCCTAGTTTCAGTTCTGCCTTTCCTCACATCTTCAATGGAAAGCCTGACCTACCTTGTTTGATCCCATGTGCAATTGATCAGGTAATTCATGTTGATGTGTGTGTAGTTATGATTCATATCTAGTAGCAGGAGGTCACAGACAATAAAGTTGATAACACATTGTGCTAGGGATGATAGGCTGGCAAAATTTAAGAGTTCAAGGCCAGCTTTTCTATAAAAAAAATTGGTGTGCACACAGTTCATTGATTGATTGATAGAACCATCATCATTGCACTTCGTTGAGTAACCATCTGCGCTCAGATCTCTTTCTTACACATGAAGATCTCAGCTGCAGCGCACAAACTCCGTAGCACCAGAGAGGTTCCCAGGTGTAATTTTGAAGATGGTGAAGATATTTTAGTAGGAATTTTATTTTAATCTCTTCTAATGAATTTTGCTCGTCGGTGGCTTTCCAACCTACTCTTCTCGATTTTGAACTGCCACTAATTACGAGTACATTGAGCACACGGCTGCCAGTGTAAAGTAATTTACAATGTGCCCTGCTGCCATTGTAAGAAATTGGAAAACAGATTTTCACGCAAAAATCAGTTTCAGAGATGAAACTCGTCTGAGTTGAAGCGGATGAAAGGGAAAAAAAATAACTGCCACAGGTTCTTTTACATGCTCAAATTGAACACAGGAGCTACGTTTTATCGCCCGTCTCCGATAGGACTATTAACTCGATCTCACCTACACTTATATCTATGATCTCTGGAAAAATATACAGATGGCTCCACACAGGAGCAAACCTGGTTCCCTGTGACACAAGCACCTAACCTCTACACCACAGAGACCCCTGGTGTGAACACAGTACAAAGTTGGACTACAAGAGACCCTGATCATTTATTTGGGGATCTAAATTACAAGTACTTTGACATTTTGATGGAAGGGGAAATTTTGAGCAATAAATAAAAGTATGACGATGCGCAGAGATGTTGTGTTACAGAAGAATGTTCAAAATACTAAAAAGCAAAGGATTGACTTGCATTTCACCAGGTTTCCCTATATTTCTCAGTTGGATGAAATGTCATCTACCGAGAGTGTTGCATGAACTCCGTAGCTCCAACTGCAATCTTGGGGATCTCATACAAAAAATTGCATGTGACTCTGTCCATATTCTTCTTCTTCAAATGCTCCATATCGACCACTTGTTAGCTACTCTGTGTGATCTGTATGTGATCTGAGCCTAAGAGCGATTATGCCAGTGATGCACCTACAAGTAGGCCAGCACATCCAATTTTTGCTGTGCTTTTTATTTACTAGGGTAGTTTCCCTAGGCCCCTACCTCAGTTGCCTCTTACAACATGACTTGTAGGTCACAGTGTTACTATTCTTTGCTCCCCTGTGAGCCCCAGCAACACACGGACATGTCCAGACTCAAACCCACAACCTTCAGAATATTAGAATCACTACAAACTACTATACAAATGAAATCATATGGAATGAAGCCACAATGAAATCAATGGAATGAAGACAATGTAAACATTTATCCTTATTCAGAAGTAGAATTACACAAACACTATAAATGAAATCAAATGGAATGAAGACAATGTACAAAACAACTTTATACCATAATTCAGAATGTTAGAATTACTACAAACTACTATACAAATGAAATCATATGGAATGAAGCCACAAATGAAATCAAATGGAATGAAGACAATGTACAAAACAACTTTATACCATAATTCAGAACGATGCTGTTTTTGTTTTGTGGGCATGACCTAGAAAGAATAAAATTAGAAAGTCACATTTGCTTTATCAGGAAGAGTTGTATTTAGATATGTTTGAATTAATCGACAGTAGCTGTGTGTTTATACAGCTATTTCTGTCTGTCTAAGGTGATCTGATGGCATCAACATTTCAACTATATCAAATGCAACTTGTTGTCTTATGTGTTCTTGCTTAATTCTTATGAGATCCGCACATAAATCTTGTATCTTCTGCTCCAACCAGGACCCATACTTCAGAATGACAAGAGATGTTGCCCCTCGATTGAATCTACAAAAACCAGCTCTGATACATTCTATATTCTTCCCATCCTTGCAAGGCGCCACATCAAAGATGTCCTCCAGTGACCCAAATTCCTCTATAATTCTTACTGACACTCCAGCTCAGATTAAAAACAAGGTTGGAACTTAGACTTTGCTGTTTTTACACTATCTATATGTACGAACTAACTTCATTGTTCATGTCTCATTATTTTGTTATTTTCAGAAATTACTAACGAAATCCAACATAGATGCAATAAATCAAATCATAGGATAAATGGTGCCAATTTTGAAATGCAAACATGTCACCATAAACACTAAATGAGCTTTGTACAACACAATCTTTCTCCTAACATTATACTATCTTATACTATCAGTGCAACTGGAGATGACATCAATGATAGAAAACTAGTCGAAGAGATGAGGTCTCTATGCAGAAGGCTGGAGTATCAAAGAGACCAGTTTAGAAATAAACATCAGAAAAATGGTCCCACATCAGTACTACTGAACTTCATCAAAAACAACAAATTAAATGGTTCGGCCACATAAGCAGATTACCAATAGACAGTGCACATCAAATGGCAATGTTACTCCGATACAGTGGATACAAAGTAAAAGGTCGTCCATGTACAAAGTGGACCTCAGAGGCTGCGAAAACACCAAAACACTCCCGAGTAGAAACAGAGCGCTTTCTGGGTAGAAGCAGAACACACACCTGAGTAGAAGCAGAACTCACTCCTGAGTAGAAGCAGAACTCACTCCTTAGTAGAAGCAGAACACACACCTGAGTAGAAGCAGAACACACCTGAGTAGAAGCAGAACACACACCTGAGTAGAAGCAGAACGACTCAGTTAGTAAGCTTTATTCTGTATATTCTGGTCTCATACTTAGATCACCTCTAACTTCTACTTTTGTGTGTACCTTCTTACTATACTAACCTGCCTGACACATACATAGATCACCTCTAACTTCTACTTTTGTGTATGCCTTCTTACTATACTAACCTGCCTGACACATACATAGATCACCTCTAACTTCTACTTTTGTGTATGCCTTCTTACTATACTAACCTGCCTGACACATACATAGATCACCTCTAACTTCTACTTTTGTGTATGCCTTCTTACTATACTAACCTGCCTGACACATACAAAGATCACCTCTAACTTCTACTTTTGTGTGTACCTTCTTACTATACTAACCTGCCTGACACATACAAGATCATCTATCTACTTTGTATAGCCTTACTATACTAACTTGCCTGACACATACAAAGATCACCTCTAACTTCTACTTGTGGTACCTCTACTATACTAACGCCTGAACATACATGATCACCTCTAACTTCTACTTGTGATGCCTTCTTACTATACAACCTGTCTACAATACATGATCATTTTCTACTTTGTGTATGCCTTCTTACTATACTAACCTGCCTGAACATCAAAGATCACCTAACTTCTACTTTTGAGTACCTTCTAATACTAACCTGCTGAACACATAGATCACCTCTAACTTCTACTTTGTGTTTCTCTATACTAACCTGCTGAACATCATAGATCACTCTAACTTACTTTGTATGCTCACTATCTAACCTGCCTGACACATACAAAGATCACCTCTAACTCTACTTTGTGTATGCCTCTTACATACTAACCTGCTGACACATACAAGATCACCTCTAACTTCTACTTGGGCCTACTACTAACCTGCCTGACACATACAAAGATCACCTCTAACTTCTACTTTTGTGTACCTTCACTATACTAACCTGCCTGACACATACAAAGATCACCTCTAACTCTACTTTGTGTGTACCTTCTACTATACTAACCTGCCTGACACATACAAAGATCACCTCAACTTCTACTTGTTGTACCTCTACTAACTAACCTGCTACACATACATAGATCACCTCTAACTTCTACTCTTTGTATGCCTTCTACTATACTAACCTGCCTGACACATACATAGATCACCCAACTCTACTTGTTGACTTTATATACTAACCTGCTGCACATACATAGATCACCTCTAACTTCTACTTTGTTGTATCCCTTTTTACTATACCCAACCTGCCTGAACATATGATCACCTCTAACTTCTACTTGTGATGCCTTCACTATACTAACCTGCCTGAACATACAAGATCACCTCTAACTCTACTTTTTGTACTCTACTATACTAACCTGCCTGACACATCATAGATCACTCTAACTTCTCTTGTGGTACTTCTACTATACTAACTGCCTGACACATACATAGTCACCTCTAACTTCTACTTTGTGTATGCCTTCTTACTATACTTAACCTGCCTGACAACATAGATCACTCTAACTCTACTTTTGTATGCCTTTACTATACTAACTGCCTGACACATACATAGATCACTCTCTAATCTACTTTTGTGTTACCTTCTACTATACTAACCTGCCTGACACATAATGATCACTCTTCTATTTTGTTGTACTCCTTACTATACTAACCTGTCTGACATCTCATTTCAACTATAAGATTAATCAAGACTTTCTAGAACTCCACAGATCAACAAGTATGCTTTCTCGGGAGGACGAGCCACAGTTGAGGAACATCGTGAAAAGGGTGGTAACTGCGATGTAGATGTTTCATTTCAATATCTACGATTTTTCTTGGAGGATGATGAAAAACTGGAGAAGATCAGAAAAGTAAGATTTAACTATGAGGTCTCGGTAAAATAAATTTAGCACAATCCATTGAATTCTCTGAATGTTTCTAACAGAAGCCAAGGTGCACTTCTCAGTTATATGATGACTATCATCATAGCATTCCTTGGTTGAAATCGGATGCACATTTCCAAAACGTGTAGAAGTCTATGCGTTTAGGGGCCTACCAAACCAGTGTACAACATATACACGTTCTTGGCAAAGATCAAACGTATCACAAAGAGTGATTAAAATTGGTCGTAAAGAATGAAGCAAAGAAGAAGAAGAAGATCATAGCATTCCAAACATGTCTATATGTGCTCCGATCCTCGCCATAACAAATCCAGCAACGTCCAGCGCCCCAACACGCCAGTTCGATGTTAATTAATCAATCTTTTTGCATATTTGGTATGTCATTCTTTGTGGGCTGTGCCAATATCGAAACCTATCTCTCTCAATGTGGTCATTAACTGAGATTCACTCACAACACTGAAACTCCTCTGTTCGGTAAGACTCTATGCGTTAAGGAAGTTATTTGGCCTATTTCAGCTCTATCTGATATCGTACACATCTCTTGTGCAAGTATGCACACTGGTGTAGAGGAACATGTATCTGCATAACTTCTGGTCTCTTTCATTCTATCAGGTTAAACATTTCTGTAAAGCAATATCATCATCATTCAGTTGCTTGTTTTGAGCAGAACTTATTTGAGTTCCTTCTACATAGATCTTTTTGTTCTATTCTCTGTCCATGGTAAAGTGATGACGTTTCTGTTACGTTGTTGCCCTTATATTCAAAACTCTCAGTCAATGCTTTACAAGATCTAGAAGGGCAGGTTTCGGTATGAGTGGATGTCATCTATAGAAGTTTCTAACCTCCAGAGGCTTACGTGAATATACTGTCCTGGACATGCGGTGTTTACGTAATGAGAGGGCAGATAGGCTTGCACCAACATCATCGATTGTTGGGAAGTTGAAGATGGATAAGGGGGATGTTCTTCGGGCTCTTCGCGACTGTCTGTTGGATGAGGACACTAAAGTAAATGTTGAATCGATCAAGCGATTTAGACAGTTTGCAGTTACCCATTGTACAGGTAAAACTGGATGCCTGAGGGGCAGAGTGAGAGGTGTGCTTAATCAGCGAGCCACGTAAACCATCAGTATGCATAAGCTTTGATATCTGTTGGGGAAAACTGAGCACATATGGGTCTGCCCGGAGTGCAATGATGTCAGTTTAGTAACCAATAACTTATATTCAAAAGCACATATTCTTTTCCACTGCCTTGTTAGATGTCCCTGTTTCACACTTATATGTTGCCACTGGGAATATACATGCTTTTAGTATTCTGATCTTTGTTTTCTTATCTGTTCCATTCCATACTGTTTTTAATTAAATTTTTGTAGAGCTACGTTTTTGATTTTTTTCATTCCATTTCCATCTCTTGTTAGCAGTGAACCAAGTTATTCAAAACCATTTACGTTTTCTCTTTTGTTTTCCTTAACAAATATATCCGCTGTTTGTTTTTATCAGTTGCCATTATTTTTGTTATTTACCACATTTAGATATTGATTTTATCTTGATTAATTTCTCAATTCCTTTTTGTAAAGATGTTGATAGTAATACTGTATTGTCAGCATATCTTAGTTCAGGTATTTCTCTTCTTCCGATTACAAGAGGGTTGTATAATTATGGAAATGCGATTTTCTGTAGCATTCAATATGATGTTTTCAGTGTTTATGTTAAAAGGTAGTAGAGACTAGATGAAATCAATGGGTGGGCGCCTGTAGCTTCAGTGGGTAGTGAGCTCGACCACAACTCAGGTGTACCTGGTTCAAACTCTGCAACGGGCACTTTGGAAGCAAATTTGTTTACTCCGAATTTTATGAACTGTAAAAATATACCTCACCGCTCAGAAATCAATAACAAACTACCGAACGTATAAGTGGTGCCTATAAAATCTATGACTCGTTTACTGTGATTGATGGTGACATCCAGTAAAGGATATGCTACAATATTCATTTCAAATAAAATCAATGCCAGTGAGGTTCTTATTTGAGAAAATATTACTTTTGCGTCTAACTTGCCTGATTATCTTTCTCCAGGACTATTCCAAGGGGGATCTGTTGACTGGTCACTTGAAGAAGGAATTGATCACTCTGCTACAGAACATTGTTGGCAAGATTCAAGAACGGAGAAAAACTGTGACTGATGACATTGCCAATCAGTTTATGACACCTCGAAAACTAAAATTTGATTATTGATTAGCTTGAAATTTGATGATTAATATTTATTGTTTTATGAGACAAAGCTATACTTTAGTTGATGGGTGTATTTCTGTCAGCTCATGATTTGTAGTGATTTCAGTGTAAGGTGAGAAGTTCATGATTTGTAATGATTTCAGTGTAAATGAAGTTCATGATTTGTAATGATTTCAGTGTAACATGAGGTTCATGATTTGTAATGATTTCAGTGTAACATGAGGTTCATGATTTGTAGTGATTTCAGTGTAAATAAGTTCATGATTTGTAGTGATTTCAGTTCATGGGTTCATGATTGTAGTGATTTCAGTGTAACATGAGGTTCATGATTTGTAGTGATTTCAGTGTAAGGTGAGAAGTTCATGATTTGTAATGATTTCAGTGTAAGATGAGAAGTTCATGATTTGTAATGATTTCAGTGTAACATGAGGTTCATGATTTGTAATGATTTCAGTGTAACATGAGGTTCATGATTTGTAGTGATTTCAGTGTAACATGAGGTTCATGATTTGTAGTGATTTCAGTGTAACATGAGGTTCATGATTTGTAGTGATTTCAGTGTAACATGAGGTTCATGATTTGTAGTGATTTCAGTGTAACATGAGGTTCATGATTTGTAGTGATTTCAGTGTACAGTGACAAGCTCATAATTTGTAGCGTTTTCAGTGTAAGGTGAGAACCACTGCTTGGAACAAGGATATGTCTTTCATAAGGGGTGGTAAGGGGGGTAGTATACTAATATCATATCTTTGGGAGGGTTATCTCACCATAATATAGAAGGGAGTTAATAATTCAGTGCAAAAAGTGGGGAAAGTAACTACTAGGCAATGAATGAGGAAGTAGACAGAGGAAGTAATAGCGAGGCAGTTATATGAGGACCATCATCATAGCACTCCGGATACATCCATAGGTGCTCTGATCTCCGCCTCAACAAATCCAGCAGTGGCCCAACACGCCAGTTCGATGTTGGTTAATCAATCTCTTTGCATATTTGGTGTGCCATTCTTTTCGGGCTGTACCACTTCTTCTTTGTGTTCATTCTTTACGACCAATTTTAATCATTCTTTGTGATATGTTTGATCTTTGTCAAGAACGTGTATACGTTGCACATTGGTTTGGCTGTACCACTATCAACGCCCATCTCTCTCAAGCAAGGAAGTGAAACAGGGGAAAGTAATAGCGAGGCATTGAAACAGGGGGAAGTAATAGCAAATGCAATGAAAAGTAGATGTAACTCTACAATGATAATAATAAAATCAAGGTACACTTTCTGTTGACAAATGACTATGAAAAAAAGGGGTGGAATGCGGCTTAAACAGTTTATTAATGGTGGATCTGACACTGATATAACCAGAAAATGTGATTGATATGACCATCATCGTTGTGTTCAGTGAGTAACTCTTATGCTCTCCTATCTCTTTCTTACACAAGAAGATCTCAGCAGCAGTGCATGAACTCTGTAGCAACGACATTAATGTAATATTGAGGATAGTGGGGGAAATGTGGATGAAATTGATTTTAAATTGGTATTAACTATTTCTGTAGAGGAAGTGGCTTTTCAGTGTATGCTTATTGATTTTTAACTGTCAAGGGAGCTTTTATGGGGCTCAACTTGAAAGTTTTTTTTATGTTAATATTTATTACAGGTAGGATTAGACACTTTTACGTACATATGCTGAGATCAGAGGTCACTGAAAAATAACATGATCGTTCCATGTGAAACATGAACTGAATTTGAGCTATTGGAACGTGATGCAAGCACAGTACGTCAGCTGAAATAAGAAAGACTAATCTTGATGGTTAGTGAATAAAGAATTCTTATTCTTGTGTTCACCTGCTATAAATTCAGGCGTATTCAGGGTGTGTAGCACATCGGATTGAAGATCTGCAGAGTTTTTCTCTTTGATTGATTAATAGTACCATCATCATTGCACTTCACTGAATAATCATGTATGTTCTGATCTCTTTCTTACAAACATAGATCTCAGCGAAAGTGCACAAACTCTGAAGTTTTGTAGAAGTTTTATTTTAATCCATTTTTAAATGATTTTGCTTAGGCAGCAGATTTGCAGTACAACCTACTCTTAGCGATTTTCAGCTGCCAGGGGTTCAACTGCCGATTTGTTAACTGACCTGCTCAATGAAGACAGGACCACCATTTTATCATCCTTCTCAGATATGACTAGAGATTCATTCTCACCTACACAGGGATCTCTGAAAAAATATCCAGATTGCACCAAACGGTAGATGAACTGAGTACCTTCAAACGAGAAGCAAACACCTTGCCTCTATGCCACAGAGACACCCTGAGTTTTTCTAATAACCCATGAAGAAGAACTAGGTTCAACATACTTGGTAAATAAGTAGACATTGCACAAATATTTATGGATCCTGGTGTCAAACACTGAAATTAAACCACTCTGTCACATTGCTTAATTGTGAAGACAAATGCTTTTGATGAAGACACAGCCTACTCTAACAGCAGCCTACATAGGGCTCATGTTTTACTCAGTCTTTTTTTCTCCATGACTAAGTCCGTTGTTTGTCACTGCTTCAGTGTTCAGATCTCCATGCAGACTCTTTTACAACGGCTAATATAACCAGAATAGCGTGACTGATTTGGACGTACGTTTGACCTGCAGTGGACTCCGTCTCCCTATAGCATTCAAGACAATGAGAGTGCCTATGTCTTGGCTAAGGAAGGCAACACCAAAGAACAAATCTACTAATCACTGTGTTTCGCAAGAGATCAAAACTCTTTTGGTTGATGGTGATAATAGTCTTTTGTTGGCACTGTGCAAGCAGTTCTTGTTAGAGATAGTATTCGGCCAGAATATACATAACATATTTCGCAGACAAGTTGTATACATCATTACCATGAATGCCTGAAATGTCCAAGGCAGATAAAAATTATAAATGTCAAGCATTACCCACCTCTCAAAGAAAACAAAAAAATATTTAACAGTTTACACTGCATTGTTTTTATCTGTTTGGCAAGAAAATAAAGTCTGTGTTTAAAATCATTTTACTTGCATTACTTACACTTTTTTCCAACAATAACCAACAAATTGAATGTTACATTGTTGGAGGTCTCGACGACGTGAAGTGGATCATTGATTTCTTTTCTTAGAATGTGACACAATCGACTCCGTAGCACATGTGTACAAAATTCAAGATTGACAATTCAGCTTGTGTATATGTGGAGAGGCACATCAGACTGCGCAGCACATACTTCAAGACTGCCCCGAATATGAAATACTGAAGCAAACTCACTGGCCTAACGAAACTACACTCGACAGAAAACTACATAGACCTCTGTGTGAGCTACAAAAGACAGTGAAGTTTATGCAAGAGACTACGTTGAATATATAGACAATATTTCAAGTGAACAAAAGGTAGGATAGATTTCTTTAAAAATTTTCAAGTTGACATCTGGGAGTTAACAAAGAAGAAATATTGCTGAAATAAAAATTAGTCAAAGAATATCGCTGATAAAAAATAGTACAAGATCAGCTGTTGATCAACTACATGAAAATTGATGACACATCTATACCGCAATCACATTAATTTGGAATCAAACTTATGATTAGTATAACTGGACACCTGTGTCTTCTTCAATGATCCAGCTGCACTTGAGCTCTTGTCCTTTGGCACAATGCAATGTAGTGGTATCTGCATTTGTAAGTTATTCTTTTGTTCCGTTAATGTGTTTTATTTATCTGGCCTTGGGGGGAGAAGGATCTTCCTGACATCTAGCGCTTGATACCTAATGAACGATTTAGCAATGACAGTGTTCATTTTATCTTAGCTAGTAAAATTGCTGTCAAATTTATGCATTTCCCAAATTGTTTGTGTATGGCAACCCTATATTAGGTTCAACTTTCCAGTATTTTCTCTATTGTCCAATGTCTCTTTTGCCATTGATTTTTCATGATGTCACTGTGTGCTTCTTGCACATCTGATAGGACAAGAGTAAAATCATTATATCTTGCTTGGTCCACTGTCACCTTTGCAGTGAGACCTACACACACAATCTATCAGCTTGTTCTATTAATGATCATGTGTTTGTGAACTTTGTCTGTGAACCATGATGTATGTGTGTTTTAGTCTGTGAACCATGATGTATGTGTGTTTTAGTCTGTGAACCATGGTAGATATGTGAACCATGGTGTATGTGTGGTCATTGGAGTGACTTGTGTGCTCTACGGGTCATTAGCTCAGTCTGCTTTTTTCATTATCGCCTTCCTAAGACAGACTTAGTCGACCCAACTCTGCTGAGTTATATAGCAAGATGCAGAACACACCTTGTAGACTTAATCCAATATTAGTATAGCAGACGCAATATGACAGCTATACTTTCTGTTAAGAAAAACTCACTTATTTACACAACATGTCTGCCATGACACCGTGTAAATAGTAGAAGTCACAATGACACAGTGTTGCCAACTAAAAATTGAGAAAATAAGCCAAACACTGGCCGGAAAAGCCAGGAGGAAAAACAGTGCTATTTCATACTCACCTACATCATAAGAAGAGCTCCAAATCAAGGTCATCACTATCCTCACCACTGAAACCAGCACCATACACTTTATCAATAGATCTTTACCATATTAGGGAGGCAGTAAAATCCTTGCAACATTTGTTAGATAAGAGCAGTTCTGTTCATATTCTCACTATATCCTCAAGAATCTGCAGCTGCGTTCTATTTCTAGTTTTTTTATGGACTGATTATGCAAGAGAGAACACCCTCTCAATAATAGCATTACTAACTGGAGTTATTAAGCCAGTCAGAGCAAAGGTGGCAAGCTCTTTAAATGACTCGTGTTGAAGAACACCAATCCAAAAAGTTTCACTGTCTGTTAAAATCCATCTTTCTTAAATTGGACTTCTTCTTTCCAATCAATACAGATTATTTTTCTGTATTGTTCTTCTATTGCACTGATGTTTTCTCCGCAATGTGCATTAATGGTAGTTCTGCAAATAAAGGCCTTGATGCTTAGTTTAAAATTATCATAGGGCTGAGTTGTGACAAGCACTGAAATGTATCTCTGGCAGGGGGAAGACATGTAATTTGGTGGAGAGCTTCCTCTAACATAGCCATACACTTTGCTTTTACATATTCTATTTCTTGACGAGCATGTGTACTATTATTTTGCTGTATAAACTCATCACATTTGTTTTTTAATTTGGCTCCAAAATCAACATGGCTGTACCTTTTTCTGTCGACTGATAGTATAGAGCCTGTTCCAAAGACTTTTATGATGTAAGAACAATTCCTGGCACAAGTGATGAGGATCAGCCTTTGTTGAAAAAGATCATTTAGTCTCTCAAATTCTTGCACAACAGGTGTTGCAAACTCAAAGAACAAAAAATTCTTATAGTCTGACAACATTTCCTTTAACAATCGCGCTTTATATTTAGTGTCCATCTTTCCATGACTTAACTCTTCAGAAGTAAAGAAAGCCTTCAGCTCTTCCCAGTTCATCAGAATATTAAACATAACTTTTCCTCGAGCAAGCCACCTCGTAGACGACAGTTTTTCAAATGGATCAGGAGCAGTTCGAGCAACGTCAAATTCTGCTGATGCGTTTATAACATTAAACAACTCTTTGAACACTTCTCTTCTCAACTCGTTCTGGCGAAACCAGTGTGGTATTTCTGACAGTTAAAATCCAATATTTGATGGTAGTTTATATATTGCATGTTGAATGCACAATGCGAGTGAATGGCAGATACACTTGAGCTGCACACAGTGAGGTGACGCCTCTTTCAACCTACACCACACAGAGTTGTTACAACCAACCATGTTAGACGCACCATCCGATGCAAAACCAATGCAGTTCTTAAGACTCTGACCACACCTTGTAATTTCGTCTTTTATCAAATAAAATATCTTTTCTCCTGTAGCTTCTTGCACCGGAACTAAAGCTAGAAATCCAGTTAAAATTCCATGTGTCCTATCACTTAAATATCGAACCAAAATACACAAGTTCTTTTGTGTTGATATGTCAGTAGATTCATCTATAATTATAGTGTATTTCTTGTACTTTAAGTCAACAATGAGATCATCTTTCATTGATGATGAGATGTTTTTTATTAAACAAGAATATTTTGTTCTGTGCAACCTTGTATGCCCTAAAGTGCTCCCTTGTCCATGACCTATCATTATTCCACTAAGATGGTCGATAGAACAGATGGCACAGTGACAGGCCATATATACAGCCATTTAAAGTTCTGCTGCCTTAAACTTATCATAATTTTGTCTAGGGGAATTCTCCACTTGAAGTGTATTCTGTCCTGTTGATGGAGTTCTCTGTTTTTGTTTTCCTGATTTTTCATGTGCAGCGAGGCTACAGGCTTTAGGCACAACGGTACAGTGGCATAATTTACAAAACGCATTTTGTGATCCCATCAGAAGATCTTTTCACCTATACAAAAGTCTTTTCCCAACTGGTATTATATTTACGACTACTGTCATAAGATTGTGTCCATTTTTATGTCACCATAGTTAGATTCTTTGCGAAATTACAAATGAATAAAAACAGATAACAGGACTGCAGTGCATAATCCGAGGCGGGAAAAAGATCAAAGTAAGAAGTGAACTAACTTTCCATAATCTTTCATTATCTTTAGTACTAAACATATTATTTAACAATACCAACCAAAACCAATGAAAACCCTATATTAAGTATATTTTCCCAATTTGCTCTTAAGAATTATACACATTTTTATAAAAAAAAGTTTGCATATGAAAAAAAGCCAAAATTCTGACAAAAGGCCAAACACTTTTTTTAAGGCCAACAACTTTCAACAAAGCAAAATTCGGAATCTGGCTTTAAAAAGCCAAATTGGCAACCCTGCAATGACAGTCCACTGTAGGAGCGTTATAGATATGCGAATAGTACTGATTCGTTACTATAAAAATGTTATAGAATATATGGGGATTTTGCATCGGCGTCAAACAGGGGTGTATACTTGCACCCACACACTTTGTGATATTTTACTCTTTGCTTCTATCCCATGCTTTCAAATCAGCCGAGAAGGTATATTTCTCCGCACAAGATCAGATGGAAAACTATTCAACATGGTTCGACTTAGCGCTATGACCAAAGTTTAAAGGCTCACCATCAGGGAACGTCTGTTTGCCGACGATGCAGCATTAACATCACGCACAGTGTAAGAGCTTCAATATCTCATGGACAGATTTGCTTAATTAATATCAGTTCTTATCGAGGATCATATTCTGATGATTACTTTGTGTAATTGTATACTTGACGACG
Source organism: Arion vulgaris (assembly GCA_020796225.1). Classification (NCBI taxonomy): domain Eukaryota; kingdom Metazoa; phylum Mollusca; class Gastropoda; order Stylommatophora; family Arionidae; genus Arion; species Arion vulgaris. The sequence continues at coordinate 45,004,020 of CM036754.1, forward strand.
ACGTCATTGATGACACTAATAATCACTAAGTAACAAGTACTAAGTAACGAATATTTGTTACAAAAGTAACAAATAGTTAGTTTGGTGGCTTGGCCACATAAATCATTGGCCTCTTTGTCTCAGGAGACAATAGGTTTTGCGTCACGTAGTTTGTTCTGTGCTGAATCACAACGTCCCTTGTGGCTGTAATAGCCTATTCTGGAGTGGCAATCCTTGCTGCAGCTGAGACTGTGGCTGATACATAAGATGTTCTCTCTGCTCTCTTTTTTGCCTCCATATATGATGGTGTTTTTCTTTTCGAGGCACCCCTCACGACCGCTTGCTTGTCTTTGGCCAACCGCTCCCAATTTTCGTTATGCTGCATGAAGTTAGATCACGCTTGCAGGTTTCAATGAAGCGTAATAGTGGGGGTCCATCATGCTGTCTAGTACTAGTTCCGAGTTAACCATATAGAATGTTGCTGCATGAAGTTAGATCACGCTTGCAGGTTTCAATGAAGCGTAATAGTGGGGGTCCATCATGCTGTCTAGTACTAGTTCCGAGTTAACCATATAGAATGTTGCTGCATGAAGTTAGATCACGCTTGCAGGTTTCAATGAAGCGTAATAGTGGGGGTCCATCATGCTGTCTAGTACTAGTTCCGAGTTAACCATATAGAATGTTGCTGCATGAAGTTAGATCACGCTTGCAGGTTTCAATGAAGCGTAATAGTGGGGGTCCATCATGCTGTCTAGTACTAGTTCCGAGTTAACCATATAGAATGTTGCTGCATGAAGTTAGATCACGCTTGCAGGTTTCAATGAAGCGTAATAGTGGGGGTCCATCATGCTGTCTAGTACTAGTTCCGAGTTAACCATATAGAATGTTGCTGCATGAAGTTAGATCACGCTTGCAGGTTTCAATGAAGCGTAATAGTGGGGGTCCATCATGCTGTCTAGTACTAGTTCCGAGTTAACCATATAGAATGTTGCTGCATGAAGTTAGATCACGCTTGCAGGTTTCAATGAAGCGTAATAGTGGGGGTCCATCATGCTGTCTAGTACTAGTTCCGAGTTAACCATATAGAATGTTGCTGCATGAAGTTAGATCACGCTTGCAGGTTTCAATGAAGCGTAATAGTGGGGGTCCATCATGCTGTCTAGTACTAGTTCCGAGTTAACCATATAGAATGTTGCTGCATGAAGTTAGATCACGCTTGCAGGTTTCAATGAAGCGTAATAGTGGGGGTCCATCATGCTGTCTAGTACTAGTTCCGAGTTAACCATATAGAATGTTGCTGCATGAAGTTAGATCACGCTTGCAGGTTTCAATGAAGCGTAATAGTGGGGGTCCATCATGCTGTCTAGTACTAGTTCCGAGTTAACCATATAGAATGTTGCTGCATGAAGTTAGATCACGCTTGCAGGTTTCAATGAAGCGTAATAGTGGGGGTCCATCATGCTGTCTAGTACTAGTTCCGAGTTAACCATATAGAATGTTGCTGCATGAAGTTAGATCACGCTTGCAGGTTTCAATGAAGCGTAATAGTGGGGGTCCATCATGCTGTCTAGTACTAGTTCCGAGTTAACCATATAGAATGTTGCTGCATGAAGTTAGATCACGCTTGCAGGTTTCAATGAAGCGTAATAGTGGGGGTCCATCATGCTGTCTAGTACTAGTTCCGAGTTAACCATATAGAATGTTGCTGCATGAAGTTAGATCACGCTTGCAGGTTTCAATGAAGCGTAATAGTGGGGGTCCATCATGCTGTCTAGTACTAGTTCCGAGTTAACCATATAGAATGTTGCTGCATGAAGTTAGATCACGCTTGCAGGTTTCAATGAAGCGTAATAGTGGGGGTCCATCATGCTGTCTAGTACTAGTTCCGAGTTAACCATATAGAATGTTGCTGCATGAAGTTAGATCACGCTTGCAGGTTTCAATGAAGCGTAATGGTGGGGTCCATCATGCTGTCTGAGTACTAGTTCGAGTTAACCATATAGAATGTTGCTGCATGAAGTTAGATCACGCTTGCAGGTTTCAATGAAGCGTAATAGTGGGGGTCCATCATGCTGTCTAGTACTAGTTCCGAGTTAACCATATAGAATGTTGCTGCATGAAGTTAGATCACGCTTGCAGGTTTCAATGAAGCGTAATAGTGGGGGTCCATCATGCTGTCTAGTACTAGTTCCGAGTTAACCATATAGAATGTTGCTGCATGAAGTTAGATCACGCTTGCAGGTTTCAATGAAGCGTAATAGTGGGGGTCCATCATGCTGTCTAGTACTAGTTCCGAGTTAACCATATAGAATGTTGCTGCATGAAGTTAGATCACGCTTGCAGGTTTCAATGAAGCGTAATAGTGGGGGTCCATCATGCTGTCTAGTACTAGTTCCGAGTTAACCATATAGAATGTTGCTGCATGAAGTTAGATCACGCTTGCAGGTTTCAATGAAGCGTAATAGTGGGGGTCCATCATGCTGTCTAGTACTAGTTCCGAGTTAACCATATAGAATGTTGCTGCATGAAGTTAGATCACGCTTGCAGGTTTCAATGAAGCGTAATAGTGGGGGTCCATCATGCTGTCTAGTACTAGTTCCGAGTTAACCATATAGAATGTTGCTGCATGAAGTTAGATCACGCTTGCAGGTTTCAATGAAGCGTAATAGTGGGGGTCCATCATGCTGTCTAGTACTAGTTCCGAGTTAACCATATAGAATGTTGCTGCATGAAGTTAGATCACGCTTGCAGGTTTCAATGAAGCGTAATACTGGGGGTCCATCATGCTGTCTAGTACTAGTTCCGAGTTAACCATATAGAATGTTGCTGCATGAAGTTAGATCACGCTTGCAGGTTTCAATGAAGCGTAATAGTGGGGGTCCATCATGCTGTCTAGTACTAGTTCCGAGTTAACCATATAGAATGTTGCTGCATGAAGTTAGATCACGCTTGCAGGTTTCAATGAAGCGTAATACTGGGGGTCCATCATGCTGTCTAGTACTAGTTCCGAGTTAACCATATAGAATGTTGCTGCATGAAGTTAGATCACGCTTGCAGGTTTCAATGAAGCGTAATAGTGGGGGTCCATCATGCTGTCTAGTACTAGTTCCGAGTTAACCATATAGAATGTTGCTGCATGAAGTTAGATCACGCTTGCAGGTTTCAATGAAGCGTAATAGTGGGGGTCCATCATGCTGTCTAGTACTAGTTCCGAGTTAACCATATAGAATGTTGCTGCATGAAGTTAGATCACGCTTGCAGGTTTCAATGAAGCGTAATAGTGGGGGTCCATCATGCTGTCTAGTACTAGTTCCGAGTTAACCATATAGAATGTTGCTGCATGAAGTTAGATCACGCTTGCAGGTTTCAATGAAGCGTAATAGTGGGGGTCCATCATGCTGTCTAGTACTAGTTCCGAGTTAACCATATAGAATGTTGCTGCATGAAGTTAGATCACGCTTGCAGGTTTCAATGAAGCGTAATGAGTGGGGTCCATCATGCTGTCTAGTACTAGTTCGAGTTAACCATATAGAATGTTGCTGCATGAAGTTAGATCACGCTTGCAGGTTTCAATGAAGCGTAATACTGGGGGTCCATCATGCTGTCTAGTACTAGTTCCGAGTTAACCATATAGAATGTTGCTGCATGAAGTTAGATCACGCTTGCAGGTTTCAATGAAGCGTAATAGTGGGGGTCCATCATGCTGTCTAGTACTAGTTCCGAGTTAACCATATAGAATGTTGCTGCATGAAGTTAGATCACGCTTGCAGGTTTCAATGAAGCGTAATACTGGGGGTCCATCATGCTGTCTAGTACTAGTTCCGAGTTAACCATATAGAATGTTGCTGCATGAAGTTAGATCACGCTTGCAGGTTTCAATGAAGCGTAATAGTGGGGGTCCATCATGCTGTCTAGTACTAGTTCCGAGTTAACCATATAGAATGTTGCTGCATGAAGTTAGATCACGCTTGCAGGTTTCAATGAAGCGTAATAGTGGGGGTCCATCATGCTGTCTAGTACTAGTTCCGAGTTAACCATATAGAATGTTGCTGCATGAAGTTAGATCACGCTTGCAGGTTTCAATGAAGCGTAATAGTGGGGGTCCATCATGCTGTCTAGTACTAGTTCCGAGTTAACCATATAGAATGTTGCTGCATGAAGTTAGATCACGCTTGCAGGTTTCAATGAAGCGTAATAGTGGGGGTCCATCATGCTGTCTAGTACTAGTTCCGAGTTAACCATATAGAATGTTGCTGCATGAAGTTAGATCACGCTTGCAGGTTTCAATGAAGCGTAATAGTGGGGGTCCATCATGCTGTCTAGTACTAGTTCCGAGTTAACCATATAGAATGTTGCTGCATGAAGTTAGATCACGCTTGCAGGTTTCAATGAAGCGTAATAGTGGGGGTCCATCATGCTGTCTAGTACTAGTTCCGAGTTAACCATATAGAATGTTGCTGCATGAAGTTAGATCACGCTTGCAGGTTTCAATGAAGCGTAATAGTGGGGGTCCATCATGCTGTCTAGTACTAGTTCCGAGTTAACCATATAGAATGTTGCTGCATGAAGTTAGATCACGCTTGCAGGTTTCAATGAAGCGTAATACTGGGGGTCCATCATGCTGTCTAGTACTAGTTCCGAGTTAACCATATAGAATGTTGCTGCATGAAGTTAGATCACGCTTGCAGGTTTCAATGAAGCGTAATAGTGGGGGTCCATCATGCTGTCTAGTACTAGTTCCGAGTTAACCATATAGAATGTTGCTGCATGAAGTTAGATCACGCTTGCAGGTTTCAATGAAGCGTAATACTGGGGGTCCATCATGCTGTCTAGTACTAGTTCCGAGTTAACCATATAGAATGTTGCTGCATGAAGTTAGATCACGCTTGCAGGTTTCAATGAAGCGTAATAGTGGGGGTCCATCATGCTGTCTAGTACTAGTTCCGAGTTAACCATATAGAATGTTGCTGCATGAAGTTAGATCACGCTTGCAGGTTTCAATGAAGCGTAATAGTGGGGGTCCATCATGCTGTCTAGTACTAGTTCCGAGTTAACCATATAGAATGTTGCTGCATGAAGTTAGATCACGCTTGCAGGTTTCAATGAAGCGTAATAGTGGGGGTCCATCATGCTGTCTAGTACTAGTTCCGAGTTAACCATATAGAATGTTGCTGCATGAAGTTAGATCACGCTTGCAGGTTTCAATGAAGCGTAATAGTGGGGGTCCATCATGCTGTCTAGTACTAGTTCCGAGTTAACCATATAGAATGTTGCTGCATGAAGTTAGATCACGCTTGCAGGTGTCAATGAAGCGTAATAGTGGGGTCCATCATGCTGTCTAGTACTAGTTCGAGTTAACCATATAGAATGTTGCTGCATGAAGTTAGATCACGCTTGCAGGTGTCAATGAAGCGTAATAGTGGGGTCCATCATGCTGTCTAGTACTAGTTCGAGTTAACCATATAGAATGTTGCTGCATGAAGTTAGATCACGCTTGCAGGTTTCAATGAAGCGTAATAGTGGGGGTCCATCATGCTGTCTAGTACTAGTTCCGAGTTAACCATATAGAATGTTGCTGCATGAAGTTAGATCACGCTTGCAGGTTTCAATGAAGCGTAATAGTGGGGGTCCATCATGCTGTCTAGTACTAGTTCCGAGTTAACCATATAGAATGTTGCTGCATGAAGTTAGATCACGCTTGCAGGTTTCAATGAAGCGTAATAGTGGGGGTCCATCATGCTGTCTAGTACTAGTTCCGAGTTAACCATATAGAATGTTGCTGCATGAAGTTAGATCACGCTTGCAGGTTTCAATGAAGCGTAATAGTGGGGGTCCATCATGCTGTCTAGTACTAGTTCCGAGTTAACCATATAGAATGTTGCTGCATGAAGTTAGATCACGCTTGCAGGTGTCAATGAAGCGTAATAGTGGGGGTCCATCATGCTGTCTAGTACTAGTTCCGAGTTAACCATATAGAATGTTGCTGCATGAAGTTAGATCACGCTTGCAGGTTTCAATGAAGCGTAATAGTGGGGGTCCATCATGCTGTCTAGTACTAGTTCCGAGTTAACCATATAGAATGTTGCTGCATGAAGTTAGATCACGCTTGCAGGTTTCAATGAAGCGTAATAGTGGGGGTCCATCATGCTGTCTAGTACTAGTTCCGAGTTAACCATATAGAATGTTGCTGCATGAAGTTAGATCACGCTTGCAGGTGTCAATGAAGCGTAATAGTGGGGGTCCATCATGCTGTCTAGTACTAGTTCCGAGTTAACCATATAGAATGTTGCTGCATGAAGTTAGATCACGCTTGCAGGTTTCAATGAAGCGTAATAGTGGGGGTCCATCATGCTGTCTAGTACTAGTTCCGAGTTAACCATATAGAATGTTGCTGCATGAAGTTAGATCACGCTTGCAGGTTTCAATGAAGCGTAATAGTGGGGGTCCATCATGCTGTCTAGTACTAGTTCCGAGTTAACCATATAGAATGTTGCTGCATGAAGTTAGATCACGCTTGCAGGTGTCAATGAAGCGTAATAGTGGGGTCCATCATGCTGTCTAGTACTAGTTCCGAGTTAACCATATAGAATGTTGCTGCATGAAGTTAGATCACGCTTGCAGGTTTCAATGAAGCGTAATAGTGGGGGTCCATCATGCTGTCTAGTACTAGTTCCGAGTTAACCATATAGAATGTTGCTGCATGAAGTTAGATCACGCTTGCAGGTTTCAATGAAGCGTAATAGTGGGGGTCCATCATGCTGTCTAGTACTAGTTCCGAGTTAACCATATAGAATGTTGCTGCATGAAGTTAGATCACGCTTGCAGGTGTCAATGAAGCGTAATAGTGGGGGTCCATCATGCTGTCTAGTACTAGTTCCGAGTTAACCATATAGAATGTTGCTGCATGAAGTTAGATCACGCTTGCAGGTTTCAATGAAGCGTAATAGTGGGGGTCCATCATGCTGTCTAGTACTAGTTCCGAGTTAACCATATAGAATGTTGCTGCATGAAGTTAGATCACGCTTGCAGGTTTCAATGAAGCGTAATAGTGGGGGTCCATCATGCTGTCTAGTACTAGTTCCGAGTTAACCATATAGAATGTTCTTGGGATTCTATCATACGGCACACGTGTCCCAGTCTTCTCAGACGTCGTTGACTCAGCAAGGTGAGCATGCAGAGCCGGATTAGCATAGTAGCAGAAGTAGCAAATGCTACGGGCCCCGCGCTTTGGGGGGCCCCCGCGCCTCTGGAGCTAAGTTGTCACTAGTCATAAACAAGGAACCAAGTTTGGGAGGTGGGTAATAATTTCCCCCTTTCATTTTTTATTGAGGTTAGGGCCAAGGTCATGTTTATTCAATTTCGGACTTAATTGGGCGGTCACACTGCTGAACAACTCGCCCAAAGTTTACTTGATTTTTAAAGGAAAATGGCATTGATATCAAAGACTGTCGCGGTCAAAGCTATGACAATGCCAGCAACATGAGTGGGAAATACAACGGCTTACAAGCACGCATTAAGGAGATAAATAAGTACGCAGAATACATTCCCTGCTTTGCACATTCACTGAATTTGGTTGCGAAGTGTGCTGCAGAATGTTGTATAGAAGCATCCATTTTTTCGATTTTGTTGAAAGTCTCTATACATTCTTTTCCGCTTCTACCTATCGATGGGGCATTCTTCCAAAAGCACTGGAAGATACAGGTTCAAAACTCCCGACTTTGAAGAGACTGTCGGACACCAGGTGGTCTTCCCGAGCTGATGCGACAAAAGCACTTTTATATGGTTTTACCATTATCAAACAAGTTTTGGATGACATCTCAAATAACATGGATCAAAAGGTAGAGTGTCGTAATCAAGCGTATGGGCTAGTTTTGGAGATGAGTAAGTTGAAACGGAATAGTTAGCATTTTATGGAACGGAATTCTAGAACGCTTGCAAGCGTCTAGCGCTTCATTACAGTCACCTGATCAAGACCTTAACACGGGATATGCTCTTTATGAATCGTTACACGGGTACGTTCAAGCAATGCGACCTACATTTTCAGATATTGAGGCCAAAGCCAAAATCCTGACTCACTGTCAAGAATATCAGCAACAAACTTCACGACGACGCAAGCGAAATACTAAATACGACGATTTTAGTGGCTCGATGAAGTTGTGGAAAATCAAACACCCAAACAAAAATTTGAAAGTCAGGTGTTTATTGTCATAATTGATAATGTACTCTCTGCCTTACTCTCGGCAATACTTTGTATAAGACTACTCGCTGACAAGTATATAGAAGTGCAAAAAGTATCTACTTGTGTTTCATCGATTATAGCAAAGCTTTTGACAGAGTCCAACATGATAAGCTAATCATATGTCTACAAGAAATAGGCCTAGATGGGGATGATATCAGACTAATAAGTAACATATACTGGGAACAGACAGCAATAATAAAATATGAAAATAGCTACTCTCCATACATAGACATAAAGAGAGGAGTGAGACAAGGATGCATACTGTCACCAAGCCTATTTAACATCTACACAGAGAAAATCTTCAAACAACTAGAGGGAATGCCAGGACTCAAGATCAATGGAAATATAATAAATAACTTAAGATATGCAGATGACACAGTATTGGTAGCAGAAAATGAACAAGATCTACAAGAATTAGTGGACCAATTGGACAGAACTAGCAAGGAATATGGATTAGACATTAACATACAGAAAACAAAAACTATGGTAATCAACAAGGAAATGGAAAAACCTAAAATGAATATAAAAATACATGGAGAATTACTACATCAAGTAAAAGCTACTCCTATCTCGGTCAGATGATAACAGATGATGGCAGATGTATAACTGAAATTAAAAAGAGAATAGGAATGGCCAAGGATAATTTCAATAGTATGAGAAAGTACTGACATCCAAACAAATCACAAACAGGCTAAAATTAGAATGATCAAATGCTATATATATCCTATATTAATGTATGGCTCGAAACATGGACAATGAACAAGCAGTTAGAAGACAGAATTGATGCATTTGAGATGTGGATATATAGAAGAATAAGCAGAGTTTCATGGACAGAAAAACAGACAAATAAACAAGTTTTAGGAAAACTAGGCATGAAGAAACAATTATTAAGAGAAATAAAATTCAGACAAGTAAAGTATTTTGGGCACATAAAAGGCATGACACCATGATAAAACATTTACTAGAGGGGAAAGTTGAGGGAAAAGCAAGAGGAAGACCGAGAGATAAGTGGGAGGAAACTTTAAGAAATGGACAGGTTACAGTCTGGCAGTGTGCAACACCAAGGCGAAAGACAGAGGATGCTGGAGATTCATTGCAGCCAACCTTCGATGTGGAGACGGCACCTGATGATGATGACTCTCTGCCTTAGCTAAGCGCATGGAAGCGTACCATAGAGTGACTGATGTATTTGGAACATTTCGGCAGTTAAAATCTCTTACAGCAGAAGAGATCTTGAAAAGAACTCCAAATATTGTCAGCTCTTACCAAGAGGATTTGGAAGAAAGCCTAGGCGACGAACTTGTGCAGTTCGCTGAACTTCTTAAAACTAATGTAGCTGCTGCTATTAGCAACGAAAAGAATGAGGCCCTTGAACTGCAATTTTATAAACTTATAATGGAAAATTCATTAGAGTCGTGTTTCCCAAATGTAGAAATAGTCTTACGAATTTACTTGTCTTTAATGATTACTAACTGCAGCGGAGAACGTTTTTTTTCAACATTAAAGTGTATAAAAAGTGAGTTAAGAAACATGATGGGACAAGATCGTCTAAATAACCTCACCTTAATGAACATTGAATGTAATTTACTTAGAGAAATTGATTTGTCTAGTATTATCTCTAAATTTGCTCACATTAAATCGAGACAAGTTTGTTTGTAAAATTTATGTTTTATTATTTATTATCATACAAAACTTAGGGCCCGCGCTAAAATTTGCTACGGGCCCCGAGCTGGTCTAATCCGGCTCCGTGTGCATGCATGGAATGCCAGCATTGTGATGATCTCCTTATGCAGAACCTAATCTCTGGGAAGATACCGACTGGAGGACACCCCAAATGGATATAAAAATGTATGTAAGCAAGATATGAAGGTTCTTGACATACGCATGGACATGGGAAACAGTCTCCAAGGTCAGCTGTACCAGGAGAAATGATGTTTGGAGGGAGTTGTTGCATTGTGGAGGGGGGTGGGGCCGTCTGATCAAATAAGCAGGGGAAGACCGGTTCTACTTCAGAATACAATCCCCTTTCGAGAGACCTGCCAGATAATTTTGATATGAGAATCAAGGGCATCCACATAAGTTTTTTTCCCAGGAGGCGTAAAATCAAAATACAAATTTTTATTGGTAGGTTCTATTCTTCTTTTCTTCCACCATTTACTTCTTTATAGAAGTGTTGGTAGGTTCTTTTCTTCCACCATTTACTTCTTTATAGAAGTGTTGGTAGGTTACTACTCGGAAATGGAGAATACTAGATTCGCATGAAACTGTTGTTTTATAAAAATCCATTTTCCAGCGGTAGCACTTGCTAAATCATCCCCCCACCCACCTTTTCCTCTGTCTTAACGTATGGACGTCCATGATAAGAATTGTGACAGACTCTCCCGCACCGTACTTTCTCGACGCAGTCTCTAGTGGAACTGCGAAGTACCTATGGTCCTTCGGGACTGAAAAAGACATTCTACTACCGAATAGTTACAGATGTTTGAAAATAACTGAAACACACATCATTACTGTGCACTGAACCGTACTTTGGTCTGTTTAGATCTCAGCACTTGTGGTCCGATCTAGGCTTGACAATTATGTATGAGAATTGATTTATGATCAAGTCCGCTGACTAATCCCCCCATTCATCCCGTGTATGCTTTTCCCGTTCGTTTTAGTGAATAAATAGTAACATACTATTTCATCAGTTTTGGTTAGTTTAGGGTATCTAGCTGTTCTTATGTGCCATATCTGAGATATCATATTACTAAGTACACAGTAAATAATGAATATTAGATATCATGACCATGGCTTTTTTTAGTAGTCATTTTGATTTGCGTACGTTAATTTAAGCCTTTCGTTGAATAAACAACTGATATTTTACTGTACATATCAACTGCATTACAACTATTATGACACAGGTGTGGTGATTTGTTTGTTAAATGTGATCGTTCAGTCTTCAGTAGTTGGTTGACAACTCAAACTGTAACAAACAATACAATAACAATCGTCTCATCTGATCATGGCGACTTCAGGAAATACGAAGTATGTACATTTATTTAACTTTACGTGGTTTATAATCGTCAATTTTATGTTGTCGACTGACATATATGAATAATGTCTATGCACTTTCTGCTATCACTGAGCATTGCTCGTTTTGTTTGTTCCGTCATGAGATAGCAATCTGCCAAATATTTGATCCGTTATTTTTCTTCATATTTGTCTCTTAGATTTTATTTTATTTATTAATGGTTTCTTCGATCATTATTGCTTTTAAAAGCAATTGCTACAGAAGAGTACTTAGAATATTATGGACAGAGAAAAGAACAAATGCTACAGAAGAGTACTGAGAATATCACGGACAGAGAAAAGAACAAATGCTACAGAAGAGTACTTTGAATATCATGGACAGAGAAAAGAACAAATGCTACAGAAGAGTACTTAGAATATCATGGACAGAGAAAAGAACAAATGCTACAGAAGAGTACTGAGAATATCACGGACAGAGAAAAGAACAAATGCTACAGAAGAGTACTTTGAATATCATGGACAGAGAAAAGAACAAATGCTACAGAAGAGTACTTAGAATATCATGGACAGAGAAAAGAACAAATGCTACAGAAGAGTACTGAGAATATCACGGACAGAGAAAAGAACAAATGCTACAGAAGAGTACTGAGAATATCACGGACAGAGAAAAGAACAAATGCTACAGAAGAGTACTTTGAATATCATGGACAGAGAAAAGAACAAATGCTACAGAAGAGTACTTTGAATATCATGGACAGAGAAAGAACAAATGCTACAGAAGAGTACTGAGAATATCATGGACAGAGAAAAGAACAAATGCTACAGAAGAGTACTTTGAATATCATGGACAGAGAAAAGAACAAATGCTACAGAAGAGTACTTTGAATATCATGGACAGAGAAAAGAACAAATGCTACAGAAGAGTACTTTGAATATCACGGACAGAGAAAAGAACAAATGCTACAGAAGAGTACTTTGAATATCACGGACAGAGAAAAGAACAAATTCTACAGAAGAGTACTTAGAATATCATGGACAGAGAAAAGAACAAATGCTACAGAAGAGTACTTTGAATATCATGGACAGAGAAAAGAACAAATGCTATGCAAGAGTACTTAGAATATTATGGACAGAGAAAAGAACAAATGCTTCTGCAACAGCTTGATATTAAAGAGAGTTTGCTATTTAAGAGAATAACGTCAAGAAAAATTAAATATTTCGGACACATCAAACGACATGAGTGCACGGAGAAGATAATTTTGGAGGGAATGATGTCTGGAAGAAGAATAGGAGGGAGACCTAGAAGACGATGGGTGCAAGATGTCATTGAGGATCTGAGAATGCTGCTGACGCTAGTCAACTTGCACAGAATAGAGTTTTTAGGACTGCTGTCATGGGAGCCAAGCTCCGGAAGGGACAAGCTACTTGATGATGATGTGATTTTGTTTTGATGAAATATCTTTTGTTTTGCCATAGCAAATTCTTTAGTAAAACAATGTATTTTAATATTGAGAAAAGAAAACATTATAATTAGCAACACTCAAACAAAAAGTCCGTTCAAAACATAAGATAAATCAAAAGAAACTGTAACATGTTAAATAAACAAAATATAATCTGAACTCTCTTGTAAATATTTCATTATATAATTCTTATTTCTATTCTAGGGGTCATGGGGGTCTCTGTGGCTGAGTGGTTAAGCCCTTTGGCTTGCGAGTCGAAGGTCGTGGGTTCGAATCCGGACGCGGCCTTCTGTCCATGAGTGCAGTTTTTTCCAGAGACCCCTAGGATTGTTGCCGGAGCTACGGAGTTCGTGCTTTGTGCAATATTCTCAGCAGGTGGCGCGCCATTTCTGCGGAGAGGGACCGAGCTAGGTGGGGTTAAACCTGGTGCAATGAAGTCAATCCTTCGGCTTTTAAACCCTTTTTTTTATTTCTATTCTTTGCATGGTCAACAAATACATCACATCTACCGCCCATAGAACAACAACAAAAAACAACCCAAAATAAACTGGCTCTTAAGTATAAAAAAATGTCTCCAGCTTAAACTTAGAAAGAAAAAAAACAACAGGTCAAATTATTCTGATGTCTTTGACATTCAGTAAGGAATGATCAAAATGTGAACTAAAATTAAGGAAAGAAATAGGAAATAACTAAAACTTCATGATTTAGCAAAATGTGAAACAACATTCAATCAAATGAAGAAAAGAATACAAATGATTCATCAAGTACTACATGTATTTGTGTTCCACATTACACTGAGTAAGAACCATAAGCAGTGGGTTGGTTGTGCTGCAGACACTGTTCAGCTGGTATGCAGGCTCACAAATATCGACCATAGGGAAGAATGGTTACAGGTACCTTGAATATATGAGAACACCTTTTTAACCATCATTAAATTCAACAAAGAATGCAAAGAGAGAGAGGAATCCCGTGGCGTTGGATGCAGACGTCAAGGCCATCATGATAACTGTAATGAAGGGGACATGATTTACACGGATGGATCGGTAGTTCACCACGAAAAATCTGCATGGGCCTTCCGTGCAAGTTCATAAAGCAGAAAGGTCAAGGGAAACCAGTTGTGCATTTAGTATTGCAACAAGTAGCAGAACAATGGAAGTACTGGCAGTGACTGTGGCACTACTCTGATTGGAATCACAAAACTACACTCATGCATGCGTTCTGAGTGATTCATTGAGTACGATGCGAAAGGTGGAGACTGGTTTGGTGCGCAGGCAATGGACTGAATCACTACAAGCGTCAACAATTTGCATAATTACACTCATCTTCATTCCTGGACACATATGTGTTGATGGCAATGAGATAGCAGATTGGCTGGGTGGCTCTACCACCATATCAGGGGCTAATGGATAGAGCTGACATACCCTCATAAAGTGTGGCAGCAAAAGACAGAAGCTGGGATTGAAGATTAGAGTGGCCAGAAAAGGACAGCACAACAGGTATATAAGTAGGCTCATCAATCAACATCAAACTGGTATGGTTAGTCGCTGAACACTGTTGGAGATATTGCAAAGGGATCAGAACACCTATCAACATGTTCGGAGTGCAATGACGATAAGAACATTGATAAGTTAACACTAATGATAAGTAATAATAATAATTTCATTTCATAATTATATTGATATTGATTAGTAATATACATTGTACAAGTGTATAACAAGTTATTTTGATTGACTTGTTTCCAGTACTGGAAAAAAACAGTCTAGATCTCAGCGCAGAAGGGATACAGAGAATGCAGTATTTAGCGAACTGGCAGATCTGCTTCCGATCTCCCAGGATATTAAACAAGACAAGCTGTCAGTACTGAGACTAACTGTTGCTTATCTGAAACTGCGAGGTGGTTTGGAAACCGGTAAAAAAAATTTCTTTCTAATTTGTGTGTGTGACCTGTCCCCTAAGAATTAGTTTAAAAAAAATTGAGAATGTATTTGCTAATTATCATAATCATCAGGTAGATAAGAACTTGCTCAGCCATAAAAAAAAATACAGAAATTTACCTGCAGTGGATTTTATTTCACTGCGACATTGATGGAAATGAGAGTGCCAATTCTTGGCTAATGAAGGCAGTGCCATGCAACAAATGTGCCAACTGATGTCTTTTCAAGAGGTCAAAACTCTGATAAAGAGAAAATCTTAGTAAACTGGAAGACAAACACTGGATAAGATTAGGGAAAAGACATCAGCAGAACAGACCAGGTAATTTTTTTTTGCCTACTTACCAACACTTCAATGGATACAAAGCAAAAGACTGTCAAAGCAAAAGTTTGTCCTCAGAAATGTTGTCTTTTATCCACTGTATCAGAGTAGCAATGCGCATTGAGGCGCACTGTCTGTTGGTAATCTGCTTATATAGCCGAACCATTTATTTTGTTGTTTCTGGATGTTCAGTACTGATGTCGTACCCATTTTTTCCATAATGTTTTCATTCCTATATGGATCTATTCTTGATACTCCCAGCACTTTGCGTAGACACTTCATCTTTGTCAGGTCTAGTTTTATTTCACATCAAGTAATATGTGTTTTGTACCTTACATTAAGAAACATATGATTCTGCATCTTCATTTAACAAAGTGCCCTTTTTTGTATTTCAGATGAAAAAGATCTTAAAGAATGTCTTGAATCTTCTAATTGGGACCCTGCGTCTTCTGATCAGGACTTAGATCCATACAGTGAGTCTGCAGAACCACCTATAGCAATGCTTGACAATGAAGGTAATCTCGTTGCTGGTTCCTTAAAAAGAAGTATCACGAGAAAGGAATCTGCCGGCATCACTTTACCAGATAAAGTCTTGTCAGAACTTGAAGATCATTTTTTGTCTGGATGTGATCAGACAGAAGATAATGAGACGAATGCTCGCAAGGAAAAGTTGCAGAAATATAAAGAAGGTTTAGAGAAAGGGATGCAGGATTTTCTCAACCAGGACTTCTCTTATATACAGAGCCATTACAATAATCCTGCACCAGAGTGGACATAACAAAGAAAAGAAAACAAACTTAAGAATTCTCAAAGTGCCAGGAATAAGTTAGCATTACAAGCCACATGTGGTATTAATAAGGAGAATAGAATTCATAAAGAGCATGAGAAAAGCTTGAACAATTTAATAACAAAAGCAGCATGCTCTGCAGAGAAAACAGACAAACTGTTAGCGATTTCGAGTACAGAACCAGAAAGCAGCTTGATTCTAGAAGCTGCTACTGGATTCATCCTTTCACTTGATAATCAAAAGAGGGTTCTGTATGTGTCTGAGAATGTTTCAGAGTTTCTTGGTCACTGCCAGGTAAGCTATTTTTGTGTGTTCTTGATGTAATAGTTTTAACAGCAATCAATATATCATTTTAATTCTTTTTATATGTACAAGTAGATCTGGATGCTTGAGGGCAGAGAGAGGAGTTTGTTTAACCAGCAAGCCACAAGAACCATCAGTATGCATACCCTTTGATATCTGTTGGGGGAGACTGAGCACCTATGGGTCTGTCCAAAGTGCTGTGATGTCAGTTTCTCATCTATATCAAGTGAAGAGGTTCTTTGTGGCATAGAGGTTATGTGCTCGTCTCTTGTGCCAAAGGTACCAGATTAGCTCCCTTGTGGAGCCATCTGGATATTTTAAAGAGATCCCGATCTCAGTGTAGGTGAGATCGAATTCCTAGTCTATCGGAGACGGACGATAAAACATAGGTCCCGTGTTCAATTTGAGCACATAAAATAACCCTTGGCAGTTCAAAATCATGAAAAGCTTTCTACATAAATATCTTTACCATCTTCAAAATTACATCGGGGACCTTCGCCGGTGCTAAGGAGTTTTGCACTGCAGTTGAGATCTTCCAGTGTAAGAAAGAGATTGGAGTACACATGGTTACACACCGAAGTGCGATATCAATAAATCAATCATATAAAGTAACAAAATAAATAAAAACAATGAAAATAAAAACATCACATATAATTTACAGATGTACAACACAAAATCCAATCCAATAATTCTTGTTTCATCATCATCAAATAGCTTGTCCTGAGCAGAACTTTGCCACCCAACAGTCTTCCAGAATTTCTCTCTCTCATAGGCCAGATGTCCTGCCTCTGCAGCCACCATGTTCAAACCATCAGTTACATCCTGAATCCATCTTCTCCAGCGGTCTTCCTCTTCTTCTTCTCTTTGCCGGTATGCCTTCTTCCATGATGGTCTTCTCCCGTCGTTCGTGTCTTTTTATATGTCCAAAATATCTCAATTTTCTCTTTCTTATTTGTAGCATCAGCCAGTTTTCTTTGATTTTGAGTTCTTTCTGGGTAGATCTATTTGTTCTCTTCTCTGTCCAAGATATACGAAGGACTCTTCTGTAACACTTATATTCAAAAGCACATATATGTTTTCCACTGCTTTATTAAATGTCCATGCTTCACACCCATACATTGCCACTGGGAATATGCATACTCTTAGTATTCTGATCTTTGTTTTCTTATCAGTTCCGTTCCATACTGTTTTGAGTTGTTTAATTTTTGTAAAGCCATGTTTGTTCTTCTTTTAATTTCCTTCATCCCATTTCCATCTGTTGTTAGCAGTGAGCCAAGATAATTCTTGTTTACTTCTCAGTTATATATGATTGGTCAAGATGTCTCCGAGTTCATCTACGAGAAAGATTATCCAGAGTTGGAGAAACAAATGAGTGATGCACAGTTTGGAGGAGAAGGTAGACAAATTGTTGAATATATGTTTATCATCATCATCATCAAAACAGCTTGTCCTGAGCAGAAATCTGCCACTCTAACAGTCCTTTGGAATCCCTCTCTATCATAGGCCAGATGTCTCACCTCTAGCTAGCTCACTCATTTTTTTCAAATTCTCCTCATTCTCTTGAATCCTCCTACCTGATAGTCTTCCCCTTTTCTCATTTGTCCGAAAATTCTCTTCATGATAGCTTCAACCAGTTCTTATTTAGTCCTTAAAATTTTTCTCTTCTCTTCATTTGTAGCATCAAGCCATTTACTTGATTTTGATCCTTTCTGAAGATCTTTTATTACCTTGCAAGGACTGTTATTTAAACCAATCCACATCACCTGCTAAATTGCAAGGACAAAAGATTAAAGTGGCCAGAAAATAGCAGCGCAACAGCTATGTGAGTAGGCTCATCAATCGACATCGAACTGATATGGTTAGTCGCTGGACACCGTTGGAGATATTGCAATGGATATCAGGGCACATAAGGACATGTCCGGAGTGTAATTAAGATATTTCAAACTGCACCTGAAAAACTGGTCCACAAACACAAAAAGCATTGTAATCATTGCATGGTGTCTCTCCAGATGGCAACAATACTGGACCCCTATCCTTTGGAAAGGATATGTCTGCTATTAGTTCTATTTGAGAATAAATTATTTGGAGACTGATCTTGGATTTCTTTGAACATATTCATATTGACATCTGAGAGGAGTTTTAGAAGAAAAACATGTATTTCATATGTTAGCTTATTTCTAATTTATTCTAATGTTGCATATATGTATATTCCTCTATCTCAGCATCAGGAGGAGGAGGAACTGACTGCATTAAGCCTTGGCAGGTCAGGAGAACATTATATATGGCGATGAAGTTTTCTTTTCAGAAATCTGGCTCCAGAATGAAAGACTGTGGACATCAGGTAAAGTTTAGGTGATTTAGTTTTACTAAAAACTGGTTAGGTAGGTTGTCATGGAAACAGTAGTACATTTAGTATAAAATTCTCAACAAACACTGAAGATAGAAGAATGGATATACACATATAAATATATGGCTAAAGAAGAAAAGAACATATATTATAAACTGGATTATCCATGGAAACCCTGAAACAGACTTTACTGAGGGAGGTGAGAAATATCAGACTTAATTTTATAGAGATTGAGTGAGTTGCCCTTTGCATTGGCTGGGACTTTATAGCCTGTTCTTTTAGATTCTCAGCTGCTAAAGATTCTTTTCAGTTTGGAATATCTTCATTGCACTCCAGACATGTACATAGATGCTCTGATCTCCTTCGCAATCTCTCCAACAATGTCCAGAAGCTAAATGGAAAAGTTTGATTTTGATTGATGAGCCTACTTACGTACCTGTTGTGCTGTTCTTTTCTTGCTACTCCAATCTTCAAACCCAACTCCTGCAATCTAGTAATTGACGTGGATTGGTTTCAATGAAAATCTACTTTGTGGCCACACTCTATGAGGGCGTTCAAAATATCAGCTCTATCCATTGGCTGGCCGTCTCATATGGTGGCAGAGCCAGCTAGCCTGTCTGCTCTCTCATTGCCAACAAACCCATGTGCCCCAGAACGAAGATAAGTGTGATTCCTCAAATTGTTGGCGCTTGTAGTGATTCAGTCCATTGCCTCCGCACCGAACCAGCCTCCACATTGCGGATCATACTCAATGAATCACTCAGAATGCACGCATATATTTTTTTTTTACATGCTTAACTTTAAAATGGGGCCTGTAGTTTATCCTCTGCCTCCAACAGGACTAGACATTCTGCCACAAATATGGAGATAAAGGACTTCCAGTGGCTCTCTGATACTCCATTTACTGGGGCCATTGTTGTTTCTGACTCTCAGACAATGCTTTGGAAGATCCAGAATGACAGGTTGCGGTATGAGTGAATGTCATCTTTAGAGGTTTCCAACCTCCAGAGATGTGGATCTACTGTCCTGGACATGCAGGTGCATGTGGCAACAAGAGAACTAACAGGCTTGCATCGAAAGCATTGATTGTTGGAGAATTTAGGATGGATAAGGGGATTGATCTTCAGTCTCTTGGCGGCATACTTTGGATGAGGACACTAAAATTGACGTTGAATCAATTCAGTGATTTAAGGAGTTTGGAATTACACATTGTATAAGTAGAGCTGGATGCTTAAGGGGCAGAGAGCGGAAAGTGTTTAGACATCTATTGGGGTAGACTTAGCACCTATGGGTCTGTCCAGATTGCTGTGATGTCAGTTCAGTAACCAATAACCAATCATCTACTTTTTATCTCATGTGAAGTTTCAGGGTAAAAATGTATCAGGATATTTTGTGTGGACTTTATCCATTATGTTTTATAAACTGATGTTCATTTTTCGAAGGTTGATCTTGATGTCATCGCTCCATCTTTTACATGGTCTTCCTTTTTCTATATATTCATTATATTTTGTCAACGGGTCTCCCTGTGTTTACCAGTTGTTGAAATCTTTCCATAATTCCATGAGCATAAATTAGATTATAACTATTTAGTAAAACACTATTTATGAAATGCATATAAAAGTCATTTCTAGAAATCTCATCTTATCCTAACGCTGTCAGGCAAAACAGGATTAGAGAAAAGAAGAAAATTAAAATGAACAAGTCTCTATGGTAGCAGACAATACCAGGACCAAAAACTTGTAAGGTGTCCCATACTACCTGATCTGTTGATCTTTAATGAATTTTAGAACTGGTTTGAATTCTAGTCTTCTTCTAATTTCTTTTTTTCTTATTTCATAATAATAGATTATTGGCGTCTGTAGTTTAAAGCGTTAGTGAAGTGAAGCATTAGTGAGCTTGATCACAACCAAAGTGTACCTGGTTCAAAGTCGCGCTGGGCAGTTTGGAAGCAAATTTGTTCCCATGGATTTTAGAAATGGTAAAAATAGACCTCACCGTTCAGAAAGCAATGGCAAACTATTGAAGGTATAAGTATTGCCTAGAACATTAACAACTTGTTTACGGTGGTTGATGGCTACGTCCTGTAAAGTATATGCTAAGATTTCAGATCAATGGAAAGAAATGTGATAAACTTCATCTAAAGGTCTGAAGCCAAAGGATTGACTTCATTGCACTGAATTTTACCCCATATGGCTCAGTCGCTCTCCCAGAAGGGCATACAACCTGCTACGTGTATTGCACAAAACATGAACTCCGTAGCTTCGACAACAATCTTAGGGTTTTCTGGAAAAAATGCACTTGTGAACAGAACGCAAGATAAAGGCTTAACAACTTAGCCACAGAAACTGCCAAACTTTATATGGGACTGGAACTGATTCCTTTTGAATTCTGAGATGAGCACTATAACTCATCTCGCACATATAGTACAGAGTCCACTTCTTCTTCTTCTCTTCCACCATTTACTTCTTTATAGAAGTGTTGGGGGTGAAACATAGTGATCTTGTGTGTGCTTGTTTAAAGGCACTTTGTACGCTGATATTCATGTTCGTAAGGCTGTTCTTGATGCTGTCGCTCCATCTTTTGCGTGATCTTCCTCTGTAGAGTTGTTCTTCAATTGTTGGTCTTAGTCTTTTTTCAATGATCTTAACATACATTTTTCCTGTATGACTTAGTAGTGAGATTCCCCTATAGTTATTACATTCCTTCTTGCTGCCTTTGTTTTCCAAATTGGTGTGATTATTGCTGTTTGCCAATCTTCTGGTGTTTCTTGGTTCTCCCATGCAACTTGGAAGATTTGTCTAACCCATTTTGCACCTGCCTCTCCAGCTGCTTTGATGGCTTCTACGGGTAAATCATCTGTGCCTGTTGCTTTGTGTTTTGGTGCCAACTTTATTACATTTTCTACTTCTGCTAGTAGTATTTCTGGTTCTAATTTCTCTATTTCATCCTCTGTGTTATAGCAGTTTATTCTCCCATAAGTTACACTATTAGGTCCACTACTATTACAGAGTCCACTATTTTACTTTAATCAGACATGTTTTTAAAAAAAAATATTAATTTTCTTTCGCAGCTGTACCAGTGGAATGTCAAACTGTGGCTCTGTAAGGACAAGTCTAATGGTGACATTCATGTCAAAGGTTTGACATCTCTATGTTGCCCACTTCAGAGAGATTCAATCATCTCCGTCCATGATAGTGCCAACTATTTCATGATAAGATTCAATATTAAAGAGACTAGAATCATCTACTGTGATTCCAAGTAAGTACTCATCATCTATCATCATATTATTGTCATTATCATCATTATAATTATTATGATCATTATTTATCATCATTATTTTGATTATCAGTATTATCATAATTTTTATCATTATTAACATGATTGTTATTATTGTTATTATCATCATCATTATCTCGCCCAAGTGGTTACCGGGACCCAAATTTTGGGTGTAAAGAATACTTTTACCTGCCACGCATGTCGTAAGAGGTGACTAAATAGGTTTGGCTGAAATTGGATACACGTGTCTTAAACATGTAGAAGTCTGCATTTAGGGGCCTACCAAACCAATGTGCAACGTATACACGTCCTTGGCAAAGATCAAACATATCACAAAGAGTGATTAAAATTGGTTGTAAGAACGAACCATGTAGTTATTTTTGCAGTCACAAAAATAACTACATGTGAATCAATGCCTGCAAAAGTTACCAACAACACCAGAAAAGACAGAATCACCAACATATCAGCATAAGAAAGAAAGTTGGCACAAAACCGTGCTTGAATTACATAGAGAAACAAAGAATGAAGTGGTTTGGCCACTTAATAAGAATGCATCCAAACTCCACAGTATACAGAGTCTTCTACAACAGAACATCGGGAAAGAAGGCAAGAGGAAGACCACGGAAAAAGATGGTTAGATGGCGTAGCAGAATCCTGTGAAAGAGCAAAAATAACAATCACACAAGCCACCAGAACAGCGCAAGACAAAAACAGAAAACCACGACACTGGGCAACAACCCGGTAGCAGTGTGACGACAAAAGAAGAAGAAGTAAAGAACGAAAGCAAAGAAGAAAAGAAAGATCATCATTATTATCATTGTCAGCCACATCATCATTATCATCTCCATTATCATCAGTATTATCAGTGTCATCATTATTATCATCATTTTCATCATCAAGTATTACTGTAATCCTAAGTAGGAGATCAGTTTCAGTTTCAAATATCTTCAGTGCACTCCAGACATGTCCATAGGCGCTCCGATATCCTTCACAATATCTCCAACAGCAACCTGCGACTAACCGTACCATTTTGATGTTGATTGATGAGCCTACTTATATACCTGCTGTGCTGTCCTTTTCTGGCCACTCCAGTCTTCAATCCCAGCTCTTGCAATCTAGTAGTTGACTTGGATTGGTTTAAATAAAAATTCACTCTGAGGCCACACTTTATGACGGCGAACAGAATGTCAGCTCTATCCATTGACTGACCCCCTGATATGGTGACAGAGCCAGCCAGCCTGTCAGTTCTCTCATTGCCATTGATAAACATGTGCTGATCAAGACATCATCATCAAATATTACTGTAATCCTAAGTTTACAAAAAACTGTCGTTACTGCCTGTAGTACCACTTTTTAGGGCAGGGTGGCGCCCGAGTGGTTACCGGGGCCCAAATTTGGGGTGTAAAGAATAGGACCACTGCTACCTGCCACCATGTCGTAAGAGGCTAAGGAGGTTTGGCTGAAATCGGATGCATGTGTCCTAAACGTGTAGAACTCTATGCGTTTAGGGGCCTACCAAACCAATGTGCAACGTATACACGTTCTTGGCAAAGATCAAACATCACAAAGAGTGATTGAAATTGGTAGTAAGAACGACGTGAAGAAGAAGAAGAAGGGCAGGGTGGACGAGAGCCTGAGAAATTAATGGCCGCATGGCTAGTGAAGTAGCCGAAAAACTGTTGAGGTTAGGATTTTTTATGGCCCCGACAGAAAAAAATCCTTGGCCTTCCTAAATAAGACATTATTATT
Organism: Arion vulgaris; assembly: GCA_020796225.1. NCBI lineage: Eukaryota > Metazoa > Mollusca > Gastropoda > Stylommatophora > Arionidae > Arion > Arion vulgaris. The sequence continues at coordinate 45,027,425 of CM036754.1, forward strand.
GGTTAATTTCAGCTTCTAATTTCTAAAATAGAATTGTGCTTTTGTAATTACATTATATTTGTTGTTGTTTCTTCCAGAGTTCAGGATCTCCTTGGTTACAGCCCTAGTGAACTTATTGGTATTAAGCATTCAGATTTGAAGCATCCATCAGATACGGTCATGTGTAGATACAACTATAGGAAATGTGAGTGTTATCAAATAAACAACTGTAATCTTTTGTTTATTAACAAAATAGTTTTTTAATTCTTCTTTGAACGCTCCATATCGACCACTTCTTAACCACTCTTTGTGATTTGTATGTGATCTGAGCCTAAGAGCGATTTCACGTTGTGCCAGTTATGCACCTACAAGTAGGTTAGCACATTCAATTTCTGCAACGCTTTTTATTTACTAGGGTAGCTTCCCAAGGCCCCTACCTCAGTAGTCGCCTCTTACGACATACCTTGTAGGTCGCAGTGTTACTATTCTTTACTTCCCTTGCGGGTCCCGGCAACATACGGCGAAATAGTTTTCAGGTTGGCTCATCCTCAGTTAAGTGCCAGATAAACACTGGATAGTAAAGGTTGACCATATCAATCCGTGTGTATTGCTGGTCAAAGAAAAAACAGATCTAACATTGTATTCCCCAATATATCACATGGTACAATAACTAGAAAGTAAGTTGAATGCGTTTGAAAATAAATGTGTGTGAAAAATATTAAATATAAAATGGGATGAATTCAGGAGAAGTGATGAAATCAGAGAAATGTCTGGTCAACTACTAGTAACAACTGTTTTAAGAAGGAGAAGATGGAGATATTTGTTGGTGATATTTTGAGAAGAAATGATCAAAGAATCACAAATAGGAATTGAAGTGGAAGACAAAGGGTTCAAGAAGGAGAGGATGCCATATTTAAATCTTGAAACAAATTTTGCTGAGAAAGGTGAGAAATATCAGACTCAATTTCATGAGAAGATTGAACAAGTTGCTCAGGATAAAGAGGTATAGAGAAATTACTTGCAGGACCTATGTAACATATAACAGTACTAGAGAAATATAATAAAATAGAATAATAATAACTATTGTATGTTCATTTTTTTTAACCTCTGGTCAGTAGTTGCTGCAAATTTGTATCTCTGAATCTTCTCAAGGATTAACTTAATCTTGGAAATTTGAAGCATGAACCAGTGCCCAGCCTCAATGCTAGGGCAGCCCCCTAATCTAATTCCAATTCTATAGCAACCCCCTAATCTTTCTAACTATTCACATCAATACTTCTTCTTCAGTGATCTCTAGTCATGCGCTTCATTTACTGGGGACCACAAACTGGGCAGTCAGCTTCAAGTCTATCAGGTTTCCCCAAAGCTTAGTTTTTAGGTCGACTGGATGTGGCCACATGTTTCTTCTCAGCTCACACAGGAGAGGACAGTCTTGCAGGACATGCTCCGGTGTCTGTTCAAGTTTTTCCTTGCTGCACCCTGTCCTCCCCTGGCTTTGCAAGAATCAACAGGGCCACCAGTAGCTAAGGGTGGATCCCTTCGAAGCTTGGAGTCCGGTCTCACCACCACCTGGCTGTTTTCCATAGTGGTGGCACCACAGTTATATAAATATTTGCGCATGACCATTGAGTCATTTGTATGTGCCGATTCCTGCCCGCCAATAATGGCTCACACATTCCGTTTCTGAGGACATCTTATTTTTGAGTTTGTTCTCTAGACAGTTGCAGTCCCCTGCTAACGAGATCTGTCTTCCCGGGTTTGTCTGGAGTAATCCTACTCTAGATGACTTCAGCCTTCTGTTGCCGGGCTCACCAACCCAGGCTTTTATGCAGTGTGTGCTCCCTGGACACTGTAATTTAATCCCATACACTTATGGGAAAGTGTAACATCAATACAACATTACACACTATTTATTTATGTTTCATATTTTATTTCCCTCCATAAAACCTGTCGGTCTACTTGTAATCCCCATTTTCTTGCATCTTCAGTGCCCAAGGTAGGACATTGTGAGTCTGGATACTACCGGCTCTTATCACGGATGGGAAAATGGGTCTGGATGTACTCAAATATCGATTTTATTTTTAACAAAAATGGTGAACCAGATGTACTTGTGATGAGGAATGTGATTGTCAGGTAAGAGATTGTAAACTTTCTGAAAACAAAATCCTTCTTAAGTTGATAATTTATTGAAGATATATCAAGAAAAAGTACATTTTTGGTACATGTTGGTATTTTAGTTAGCTGGCACAAGGTGTACTTCATAATTAGTTAGTTACCTGACACAAGATGTACTTTATAATTAGTTATTTACCTTACACAAGGGGTACTTCATAATTAGTTAGTTACCTGACACAAGATGTACTTTATAATTAGTTACTTGACACAAGGTGTACTTTATAATTAGTTATTTACCTGACACAAGGTGTACTTTATAATTAGTTACCTGACACAAGGTTTACTTTATAATTAGTTACCTGGCACAAGGTGTACTTTATAATTAGTTACTTGACACAAGGTGTACTTTATAATTAGTTACCTGACACAAGGTGTACTTTATAATTAGTTATTTACCTGACACAAGGTGTACTTTATAATTAGTTACCTGACACAAGGTTTACTTTATAATTAGTTACCTGGCACAAGGTGTACTTTATAATTAGTTACTTGACACAAGGTGTACTTTATAATTCGTTAGTTACCTGACACAAGGTGTACTTTATAATTAGTTACCTGACACAAGGTGTACTTTATAATTAGTTAGCTACCTGACACAAGATGTACTTTATAATTAGTTAGTTACATGATACAAGGTGTGCTTTATAATTAGTTAGTTACCTGACACAAGGTGTACTTCATAATTAGTTAGTTACCTGACACAAGATGTACTTTATAATTAGTTATTTACCTTACACAAGGTGTATTTCATAATTAGTTATTTACCTGACACAAGGTGTACTTTATAATTAGTTAGTTACCTGACACAAGGGGTACTTTATAATTAGTTAGTTACCTGACACAAGATGTACTTTATAATTAGTTACCAGACACAAGATGTACTTTATAATTAGTTAGTTACCTGACACAAGGTGTGCTTTATAATTAGTTAGTTACCTGACACAAGGTGTACTTCATAATTAGTTATTTACCTGACACAAGGTGTACTTTATAATTAGTTAGTTACCTGACACAAGGTGTGCTTTATAATTAGTTAGTTACCCAGCACCAGGTGTACTTCATCTCCACACAAGATCATTACTTTGTCTGTTTGGTACGTGGGGGATTAAGCCTCTGTGGCTGAGGCACCCTCTTTTCAACCTAAGATGGATGTCTTTCTTTAGCTATATCAGAGAGTAATGGCCTTTTATCTTGATGTGGCCTGGCACTCATCCTAGACAAGGACTGTTGAGTATGATGTGTGGAGTCCTAAGAACTTTTGGTGCTGTTCTGGTTTTAGCTATGAAAGGACTTTTGGTCTTGATCTGGTTTTAGTCCTGAAAGGAATTTTGGTGTTGGACGAGATCTCATAGCTAGCATGAAAGATAAAATTTACAGTTGCTTTTTGTATAAGTCTCAAGCTGACTCACAACTTTTAAAAAATTTAGAATTGTTCAAAATGCCCCCCCAAAATATTCAAATTGCTTTCTTGTGGGTGAGTTTTTCTCACTTTGAAAATCACTGGTATGGTTAAATCTGCTGAGATATTCAGTTTTTATTTTCTATTCCTGACTAGGATGTGATATTTTTTACTTTGTTTCATATTCTTGGATTGGATGTAATTTTCTTTTACTTTTTCATATTCCTGGCTAGGACATGATTTTTGTTTTTGTTTCCTGTGTTTTAATATGTGATTTATATTTTCTTCTTATTTCTGATATTTCAGTCAAGGAGAAGCTCAATGTGTGTTGTCCAGGGAGAAATCAGATTTTGAAAAGGTCAGACAAATCGGTTTGTGTGTTGATCTGATGTCTCAAGACATGCCATTGTCATCACCAACATTAGCATCGATTGCTTTTGACAAAAAACGAAAGAGGATGAGAACTAATCTTGGTCCAGTGTCTACAGTTCTCAGTTCTAAAGGCATCAGTTCTGTACAGTCTGCAACTCTAGATTCTCTATCTGCAGGGGCATCATGTACAGATAGAACAAAACGTGATGGTCATATTCCGCTGCAAGGATATAATTTTCAACCACATTCTGCAAAAGAACATTCATCTCAGAATAGAAAAAAACCAACTAGGAAAGATAAGGACAAAACATTAAGTATGGTTAAAAACCAAAATAATGATCAGATGTTGCTTCAGGGATCTTTAACAGAAGATAACTCTGATGAAAATGATGTTGTAGCGATTGATTCATATCAAAATGTTGTTTGCGGTGATCCGTTTGTTTTATCATCAGCAGAACCATTTTTTAACTTCAGTGACTCAGACAGTTCCATTGAAATGCAGTTTCCTCAACATATGATTGATGATATCTCATTGATGGCAACGACAGCAAGTTCATCGTCATCAACCCAGTTTAACAACTCCGAACAAGAATGGTCCGTCGACTCTTTACTCTTTGATAATGGCCCGCAAGTTAACAAGTGGGATCTCATATCAAGAAATAGTGAAGAGTCTTTTATCAGTGATCAAGAAAATACATTATTCCCATATAGTAGTCAATTAAAGGAATCAGATCAACTTTGCACAAAGTCATATCCAGAATCTCTTATGAGTGATGAGCAGAGTCTCGGAGGTGTCCTAGATTTCCTGGCAGAGGAACCCTCAGTGGACATCTCAGCTGAATCTCTGATTAGTGATGAGCAGAGTCTTCTCGGAGGTGGTCTAGATTTCCTGGCAGAGAAACCCTCAGCAGACATCTCAGCGCTCATTAAGCCATCTAGCGGTGATATCATGCTATCATCTCTCACATCCCCTCAGCCAATCATGCGCAGGTCAAGACCAGAAAACCAAACTTTTCACCCTCAGCATGATATACTGCCAGGTTTTCTAAAATTAGCTTCAGAAACAAAATCTGTACAGATAAACATGTTTTCTGGCAATCCTACAAGTAAACTTGAATCAACTATTTCTTCATATGACACTTCTGTTACCAAAACCTTTTCTAAACATACCACCTTCATTGATACTCTGAAATCTTTCAGATTGAATAAATTAGTAAGCCATCCTCCCCCAACTGTTGCTGGACAGTCAGACATACTTTACAGTCCTGGCAAGTTGGATTATCCTCCTTTGGGAACTTTTAATAATTATCCCAAACAGAGACCTACTTCAAGTTCTGCTGTAAACAAGAATCAGACACGATCTTCAGAATCATCTTTTACCACAAGTAGTGACCGACCGGATGGGATTATACCGTTTTCAGTTATTAATAACTTCATTCCATCTTCAACAAATTTTCAAGCTGATAAAATGCTTCAAGGATCAGTTCCCCAATTTGGACTTGAATCATCTGTTAGTAACACCATGTCATCCACCACCGCCACAAACAAAAAACAATCTTTGAATTGCACAAGTAAAAGAAACAATAGCACCAACAACCAATCAGCTGAAAGCATTGTGCCAAGTTTTTGTGAGGAGTTGTTTCAGGATATGCCAGACAGCACTAATAATTCTGCTGAGGTTATGAATAGTAACAGTGGTTTTGAGACGATAAGAAAGAGTAGTGATTTCTCTGTAGATGTGATAGATTCCCAAGAATATACTGATACTGCAGCAAAGCTGCCAGACGATTTGGTAGATTTGGAACTTGATTGTGACATTGTGGTTGGCATTAATGAAGACTGGCTCAAGTATTTGTAATCAGATGATAGTGTGGGATAGCTCTGATGATCATTCAGATCTTATACTATGCTACATGTGACTCCATTCATAATGGACTGAATTTTACAAGCGTCAACAATTTGCAGAATTACATTCATCTTCATTCCGGGGCACATGTGTGTCGTTGGCAATGAAAGAGCAGACAGGCTGACTGGCTCTGTCACTCTTTATCAGGATGCCAGCCAATGGATTGAGCTGACATTCTGAATGCTCTCATAGAGTGTGGCCACAAAGAAGGATTTTCATTTAAATCAATCCATGTCAACTGTTAGATTGCAAGAGCTTGGATTGAAGATTGGAGTGGTCAGAAAAGAACAGCATAACAGGTTTAGGAGTAGGCTCATCAATCAAAATCAAACTGGTACTGTCAGTAGCTGGGCACTGTTGGAGATATTATGAAGGAGATCAGAGCACATATGGACATGTCCGGAGTGCAATGAAGATATTCCAAACTGAAACTAAAACATGTGACTCTTTCTGAATTCGACCCATAACCTTCAGAACTACAGGCAAACGTCTTAACCACTTTGTCATGAAGACCCCCATACTATGCAACAGTATAACTCCAGATGTGGTGCTTTAAAGTGGAGTTTTTCTGTTTGTAAAATCTTAGTTACCAGTCTGTACAAGTTGATGTCTTGTTGAATAATATGCATAGACTTTGACCGAAATTTAAACATACCTGTTCTACATGCTGTAGGAGTCTAACAGGGACCCAACATACGTTGTCTGAGCAAACAAACACAGATCACAAGGAGTGGTTAACTTGGTTGATAAAAACCAATGCAAACAATCTTTTTAACATTTGAGGTTTTGATGGAGTATATTAGAAGATTATTAACCATCTCTTGATATGTTTTTTTTTCCAATTTTTGTTCAATTGATCCTCCTTATTGTTCAATATGAATATCCATTATTGTTTTCAATATGGAATGATCCTCTTTATGTGTTCAAAATGTTTTATAGTTCTAATTTTCAGCTTGTTTATTTTGTGACATTAGTCAACAAAATGGAGGTCATGTTTTACAGAACTATTATGTTGTTATTCAATCAATGGTATGGCACATTGGGCATTCCCATGCGTGCTACATCCTCCTCCGCAGCAGTCATCCCAAAGTCCGTTAAAAGTATCCATGAGAAGTTGATTAGTATATCTTCTCTCTTAAGACAACATGAAGACAACACTGTCTGGCATGTCCACACTTAACGTCTAATTCTCACACTCGGTTCAGTGTCTGAGACTCGCCTATATCACATAAATGAGCGTGCACTGCATTGATGACATCGGCTGTGTTCTTTGTACAGACATTGCAGATCATGTTTTAAAGAACTATTCTTCGTACAGCAAGTTATAGAAAGGAATACTTATAGACTTATCCAGTCTTTACATGCAGGGTCTAGCACTAACAAATATATAGAGGCAGTTATACAATCACCACTGAAATCAAATCCAGGAGGAATGAGAGGTAGGGGTCGACCTAGATAGACATGGATATAAAAAAGGAAAGACAAACATAGTCCCAAAATGTCATGCTGAAAATTGAATGTGTCTGACAACGAATATGTCTGCAATGAAGAAACAGATAACTCTCCGCCTGGATGTATATTCGCCTGATGATATGTGATATATCCGTCTGGATGTATATCTCGGATGTATATCTGATGTATATCGTTGATGATATCCGTCTGATGTATATCGTCGATGTATATCCGTCTGGATGTATATCCGTCTGGATGTATATGTAATGTTTAGTGTAGAGATTCGAAGTAAAAAGAAAATATCGTTGAATGAAGATCATCTGTGAAAATCTCTGTTGAATAAAATCTGTTGAATAATGATATGGGTCAGACTCTTAGAGTACTACAAATTGTGAAATTGAAAAGCAATAAAGAACAGCATACAATAAAAGAGATCGGGTACTAGAGCTAAGGGAAGACCAAGAAAAGATGGATAGACAATATCAATGGTCACACTACATATACACGAATATAACACAACACGGGCGACTCATCTGACCCTAGAACGCAAATTAAAGCTCCCATCTCTACGCTTAACGGCAAGAGTGGGCAGCCAACTACATTTTCCACCTAGAAATGGACAATAGACAAATTGTGATGGTTTTGTTTACCGGCATACAAGTTCAATAAAAATAAATTTTCATATCAAGCTGTTAATCATAATTCTTATCCTGACGCTGTAAAGCAAAACAGGATTAGAGAAAAGAAGAAGCTGCCAGTTGTAAAAGAAAACAAATCATAAATAATTCACAAGTTAAAATGTTTTGATATATATTTTTAATACATAAAAGGTAAAAATTGTATATTATATATGTACATGTTTTTCTGTCACATTTTGAAATATAAGTATGCAAGCTTGTAACAACGAAGTTGCCATGTTGTCCAATATCTTGTACATACATAAGTTTGTAACAACAGGGTTGCCCAATATCTTATACATACATAAGTTTGTAACAACAGGGTTGCCCAATATCTTATACATACGTAAGCTTGTAACAACAGGGTTGCCCAATATCTTATACATACGTAAGCTTGTAACAACAGGGTTGCCATGTTGTCCAATATCTTGTACATCTCATTCTGAAGGTTATCTTACCAAAAAAACCACAATAATCCCACAGAATCACTGTGTTTGTTCTTATCAAGCAAGTTAACTACTTTTTCTATCGCCTGTGTGGTGCCGGAGCCTGTAAGGGAAGCAAAGAATAGTACCACTACGACCTACAAGGCATGTCAAAAGAGGCGACTGATGTAGGACCTAGGAAGATACCCTAGTAAATAAAAAGCATCGCAGAAATAGGATGTGCTGACCTCCTTGTAAGCGCATAACTGGCACAACATACAATCGCTCTTAGGCTCAGATCACGTACAAATCACACCTAGTGGTTAACATTTTGTTGATATGGAGCGGTCGAAGAAGAAAAACTACTTTTTTGATCTGTGTAGATTGTGCCGAGAACATGAATACATTACGCTACGGTTAAAAGGCCTCTACGGTATGTAGACACATCCAAAGTTTGGCCTAATAACAAAGGATATAATACCTAATGCAATAATACAATTGACAGAGTAGATTCACACATTATCCACTGTGTGGTACTGGGGCCCGCAAGAGAAGCAAAGAATAGTACCACTGCTACCTACAAGACATGTCATAAGAGGCGAGTGATGTAGGACCTAGGAAGCTACCTAGTAAATAAAAAGCATTGTAGAAATCGGATGCGCTGGCCTACTTGTAGGCGCATAACTGGTACAACTAACAATCGCTCTTAGGCTCAGATCACATACAAATCACAAGAGTGGTTTAACAAGTGGTCGATATTGAGCGTTCGAAGAAGAAGAAGACAGATTATCTACAGCATTGGAAAATATACTGCGGCTAAATTAATTTTTTGAAACATTTTCATAAACTACTTTTTTAAATTTGTCAACATAATTTGAAGAGTTCCATATAATTTTGTAAACACATTATGGTAATTTTATCACAAACATAATCTGATAGAATAATTGAAAAACTGGTAATGATCAAAATGTGTTAACTTAAATTTAGTGCTAATTTGACAGGGAAGAAATCATGACAGTTTGCAGATAGCCAAACTAGATAGAAAAACAAACGCAGGCTTTAGCATTTGGTAATTTATGTGTTAATGAGCTACTGACATAATAATTGCTGAACTTTTCGACAATCATAAATTCCCTGTACAGCATAAACAACAGCTTGGAATACACCACAAAAAAATAAATGTGGACCCCCAACAAAATACCTATTTGGCTGTTGTTATCTATCTCTCTCTCTCTCTTTTGCCTGTGATACCCCTGGCGCTTTAGGCAGCAACAACTGCGCACCATTCTTCTCTATTCTCGATCGTCTTCTGTGTTGTGATTCATTTCTTTCATTTCTTGTTCTACTGTTCTTCTCCAAGTGCTTTTGGGCCTTCTGCGTTTTAATTTAATTAATGTAAGTTTAAGGGGTCTCTGTAGCTAAGTGGTTATGCCCTTGCCTTGCGAGTCGAAGGTCGTGGGTTTGAATCCAGACCACACCATTCTGTTCACAAGTGCATTTTTTCCATAGACCCTAGGATTGTTGCCGGAGCTACGGAGTTCATGCTTTGTGCAATACTCTCGGCAGGTGGTGTGTTATTTTTACGGAGAGGGACTGAGCCATATGGGGTAAAACCCGGTGCAATTAAGTCATCCTTCGGCTTTAAAACCACTTAATGTAAGTTAACCAAGCTTGTACCTCTGAAGTTAAAGTAAGACTTGCCTGAATGGCCAGAAACACTGATGATAAGAAAAACAAGTCACGCAACATAAACAAATTTTTACTTTCAATCTTCAACATTTCCTAGCAGACACACATGTATATTCATTTCTTTCTGTTTTTATTTAATTTCATCAACTACTCTAAGCCACATTCATTTACTTCATTGTTGATTTTATTGTTCCAAGTTGCTCTATCAATCTTACAGATTTCGATCTGATTTACAGACAATTTTCTTGTACTTTCAGAATCATTCATTCAAACATCTACTGAACTTTTACAAAAATCAATGTCACCTTATATAATACATAGGTTAGGCAAAACCAACTCTTCTAGATGTTTCTTAATTTGACAAAATAAACATATAATGTTAGAATGTGCCCAACAATACAATCCCATCACTGAGGGTCATATTAAATATGTATTACAATAATGGCCATGGCACTCCAGAAGGTGGTCAGCATGAAGTAACTATGGCACTACACAAGCAAAGAAACAAAAGTAAGACTTCTGAGAAGATGCATATTTCCTGTGGCAACATATGGATGCGAATCATGGACCATAACACAAACATTAAAGAAAAAAATTGAAGTTTTTGGAACAAGGTGTTACAGAAAGGTTCTTAGAACATACTGGACAGAGTAGAGAAAAAGCAAAGACATACAAAAACCTGCATATTGAGTAGCATTGGCTCATAAATAACATAATGTCCCGGAAGATTAAATATTATGGTTACAGTGGTTTGGATACAATGGTAATGGAAGGCATGGTTTATAAAGTACAAGGCAGGAGTACGACCAAGGCGAAGGTGGCAGCAGGTTATCAAAGAAACCTTGAAGAAAGAAACCTTAAAGATGATGCTGGAAGTGGCGGGAGAACTTGCTAGAGACGAATTTATTAGGGGGGCTGTGATGAATCACAAAGGGATGTTCCGCTAGGGACATGCTACTACTTGAATAACAGCAAGTCCCACACTTTTCCAGTCACTGTGGGTTCAATTAAATAAGTATTATAATAACAGGTAAAATTCAGGGAAGGAGATGTTGAATGGTCTAACATCATGGTTCGACAAAATATCCAGGTCATAAATGATTAACTGCACCAAGAGGGAGGAGAGAATTGTGGAGAGACATGATCGTCAATGCTAGCAGTAATAACAGCAAGTATCACACTTTTCCGTCACTGCCGGCTGTATTAAATCTGTCTCTTCTTCAGCCGAAACCAAAGTCCGTTATCACTTTTAAGTATTGCTGTAGCTGACCTTAAGACTGGTGGACCATCTGGTGCTACTGTTACATCGTACCTATTGTTCAGAAAATAATAAAAAAATGTAATATGGAAACTACACATGGATACTGTTGTAAACGAGACAAAACATCTATACAACAGACATCATAGTCTTCTTTTCCCAAATCCTGCTTTGCCTCACAGCGTCAGGATAAGAAGCGATTTCTAGAATGAACCTTTATGTGTGCTTCATAAATAGTGTCTTTCATCACCTCTGTTATTTCTGAGGTCCGCCTTTTGCGTGGCCGGCCTTTTGCTTTGTATCCATTGTATCGGAGCAACATATCTCTTTGAGGTGCACTGTCTGTTGGTAATCTGTTTATGTGGCGAATCATTTAATTTGTTGTTACTTGATGAAGTTCAGTACTGATGCCCCAGCATTCTACGTAGAAACTTCATCTCTGTCGTAATTAGTTTTCTTCCATCGTTTCATGTCATTGTCCAGGTTTGGCACTGATAGCATAATGGGGGGAGATTGTGTTGAGCATTGCTCGTTTTGTGTTATGGTGACATGTTTGCATATTAAAATTGGTGCAATTTGACACATTGAAACGTTTAATTCCTAACTGCGCTAAAATTAAAATATGTGACTAAAAAAAATGTGAAAAACTAGAAATGTAAATTAAAACGTATCAAACAGTAATAACCTATATACAAGTAAAGAAATCCTATTCACACCTCAAGGTATATAGGGTAATACGGTGTTAGGTCCGTATTTTTCATTGACCGTCAGAACAATGCGTGATGTGGTCAAACTGAGACTGGGTCAATCTGGGAAATGTTACGGTCTGAAAAATATTCCACGCCCATTGTGAAATTGAACCCGGACTACTAGCCTAATAAGTGAGTTCACTAACGATTACTTTACTGCTTCTCTCAATAACCCATATACATATCTTCTTCTTTGCATACGTTCTTTACGACCAATCTTAATCACTCTTTGTGATATGCTTGATCTTTGCCAAAAACGTGTATACGTTGCACATTGGTTTGGTAGGCCCCTAAACGCATAGACTTCTACAGGTTTAGGACATGTGCATCCAATTTCAGCCACTTTTCTCCTTAGAAACCTCCTTAGTCGCCTCTTACGACATGCATGACAGATAACAGTGGTTCTATTCTTTAAACCCCAAATTTGGGCCCGGTAACGCTAGGGATATATATTTAATATATGGCATTTTTGTCTTTACAGACGGTCAAGTGTGTTACTGTGAGGACTTCTGAGTTTGTGCTTGTTTCTCTTGCCTTTCAGCTCTTTCCTAAGTCTATTTTTAAAAGACTCTACAGCTTTGCATAATGTTCTTTTCCCTTTATACACATTTAAATTAATACCATGGAGCCATAAAAAAGCTCAACACTATCGCACAAACTGTCGTTACTTCCTGTAATACTGCTTCATAGGGCTGTGTAGGACAGGGAGAACATGAGACTGCAATTTAATGGTCACATGGCTAGTGCAGTCACCTCAAAACTGTTCAGGTTAGGATGTTTTTTCTTTATCCACCTGACAGTAAAAACTCATTGGCCTTACCAGGGATTGAACCCGGGTCTCATGAATGGGAGCCAGTGCTCTAATCCATTAGACCAGACGCTCCACTCAAACACTCAATAATACTAAAATAAATAATCTCCCGTAGCCTTTTCAGACTGTAGAGTATGAAGTCATTTCACAATTCTAGGAGGTAGGAGGATAAATTCCTTTCCTCACATATGGAACATCAAGTGTGGAACATCAAGTGTGGCATTGAATCCACAACCCTCTTGTGTCCGAGCCGATGGCGAGATGTATGAATTATGCTAATCCGTCCCACATTAATACTACTACCTATAACTAGTAATGAAATTCATGGCATACCCTTTACATGATGTCGCCATAACCACAGATGACAGGACCATCATCGTTGCACTTTGATGAGTAACCATGTGTCCTGTGATCTATTTCTTACACAGAAAGATCTCAGCTGCAGTGCACAAACTTGTAGCACCGCGAAGGTCGGTGTAATTTTGAAGATGGTGAAGATATTGAAGGAATATCTTTTTGTAGGAATTTTAAAAAAAATCTTTTCTAATGAATTTTTCCTGGACAGCCACAATATATATAACCACAGTAAATAAGTTGTTGATTTTCTAGGCACCACTTATACATTCAGTAGTTCTTCATTGCTTTCTTAACGGTGAGGTCTATTTTTACCATTTGCAAAAATCCACTGAAGCAAATGTGTTGAAACTGCCTGCTGTAGAGTTTGAACCAGGTACTCTTGGGTTGGGATCAAGCTCACTACCGCTAAGCCACAGCCACTCATTACATAAAACTACCTCACATTAATTAATATTACCTTTGGAAAATACGACCAATCAGCACTTTCTCCTCATTCAGTGCAAAGTTTTGCCCAATACAGTTTCTAGATCCTGCTGAAAATGGTGTGAAAGAAAAACTATCTTTGTCTTTCATATTTTCTGGCAAGAATCGGTCTGGTCTGAACTCATCAGGGGCATCCCACACAAGAGGGTTCCTATGCAGGTGGATGATAGCTATGGTTATATTTATTCCTGCAGGGATGAGCCTTCCATCAAGTTCAATGGGTTCATTGAGAGTTCGTTGGATAAATGGTACTGGAGGGTAGAGACGCATGGCTTCCTTGATGCAAATCTGCAGTGTGTTTAACTTAGCCAAGTCTGACCTGAATAGATATACAAGATATGAAGCTGCAATGATATTATAATAATAATAAGCAATAATTTGAAAAACTAAGGGAGAGATGCTGGCGATGGATATGACGCACATTGCAAGACAAGCACTGTTTCAATTTTCTTATTCTTGTTTGTAGCATCAACCAGTGTTTTTCTTAAATTCTGTATCCCATCTAGATAGATCTATTTGTTATTCTCTCTGTCCATTGTATACAGAGAAATTTTCTGTAACATTTATATAAAAATTATATATGTGCTTGATACACTTGTTTTTTTTTCTTCATTAGCTTATTAGAAGGACATGCCAACCTACCATTCAATACTGTTTGTGTCTCTGCCTTCTAGGATTTCATCAATTTCAGCCTGAACTTTGGTCTGATACTCCTGACTCTTTGCCAGGGAATAAATAATCCAGGGAGTGCCTGTAGCTGTTGTGTCATGACCTGGTAATAAAAAGTTCATATATATCTTATCTGGTGACCTCTTGTAATGAGTTTTCAAGTTACATTGTCAACAGTCATAATCCTCAAAGTATACTAAATAGTTAAAAATTAAGTACAAAGTTAGTTAGTTAGTCTTTCCTCTTGGGCCTGTGGGCGCGCATAGGGCAGAGGTCATAGTTCTCCATGTCTCGCGGTTCATTGCTATTTGTTTTAAGTCTTTAATGTTTACTAGGCCCATCGTTGAGCCTTCTCTGGTGATGGTTCTACGCAGAGTCTCTCTTGGTCTTCCTCGTTTTCTTTTTCCCTCTGGTGTCCATATGAGGGATTGGTAAGGAGTCTTCTCTCATCCATTCTAAGTGTGTGGCCGATGTAGTTCCAGCGGCTCTTTCTTATAAAATTTGATACATTTTCTTGCTTGGTCTCTTGTCTTATTTGTGTATTGGGTCTGAAATCTGACCATTTAAGGTTCAGTATTCTTCTAAGACATTTATTCTCAAAGTTATCTAATTTTCTTTCTAGAGCTTTGTTGCTTTCCAACTCTCGCATCCATAAGTTAATACTGGAATCACACAAGAGTTAAAGATCTTTAATTTTAAGTGCTTGCTGAGTGAATTGGACTTCCATATATTTGACAATTTGTTAAAAGCACTTGATGCCAATGCGATTCTGTGTGGAATTTCTGGCGCTGTATCCCCGTAGATGACATCATACTCCCTAGGTATATAAAACTTTTTCAAGAGTGTAGTTTTTAGTTGAATATTTTCTGGACTGCTGGTAAGGTCAACAATTTTTGTTTTTGTGGTGTTTATTTGGAGACCAATTTGTCCTGAGATATTTTGGAGAAGGTTTGTTTTCATTTGAATATCCTGATGTGATGAACTCAAAAGGGCTATATCGTAGGCAAAATCAAGGTCTTCTAAAATTTTATCAACCCACTTGATGCCCATATTTGCGTTATTGGTGCATTTTCGCATGACCCAGTCAATTGCTATTCCAAAGAGCATTGGCGATAAGACGCAGCCTTGTTTCACTCCTGTTTCCACTGGGAACCAGTCAGAGTTACGGAAATCTGTTCTTACACTGCAGCGCGATTCACTGTAGAAGGATTTTATGATGTTGATGAATTTAGTAGGGAAACCATAGTTTTGGAGTAGTTTCCAAAGCGTAGGACGGTGAATACTGTCAAACGCTTTCCGAAAATCAACAAAGTTGATGATTAAATTCGATTGAAATTCTACGAACTCTTCAATGATTACTCTTAGTGTGAAGATGTGATCTATGCATGCTCGTTTTGGTCTAAACCCTGCTTGTTCTTCTCTTAGCCTTTCATCTATAGACTTTTTCAGTCTATCGAGTAACATGCTACAAAAAGTTTTCCTGGCACTGACAGTAGGGTGATCCCACGCCAGTTATTACAATCAGACAAATCTCCTTTTTAGGTAATTTGAAAATAATACCATCTTTCCACTGTTGTGGTGGGGATTCATTTTGCCAGATTTCATTTATAAGTTGGAGTATATGTTGTAAGTTGTTATCATCTGCTGCTTTGAGCATTTCTCCAGAGAAGTACAAAGTAAAGTAGTTTTATAAAGTACAATCACAGGTTCCAACATTGATCTTTCTTTCCTTTCGTTAGCTTGAAATAAGAGCGAACTACCTTCTGCCCCTTATCTCTTATTTCACTTGCCGTTGTCATGCTCTATCCCACATTTCCTGGTTTGTGGTCCTTTCATATCATCGCAGATACAGATAATATACTCACCAGCAAACATAAATGTATCCACTTCATTTCTGATCTCCTGTGTTGTCATTGGATTCCCATCCTCATCTCGTGCAGTCAAAAGAATATCAAGAAAATCCAAGTGGCGCCCTTTAGGACGACCATCCTTCTCCTAGGTCAAAGAAATGATATTTGGAAAATTATTGTTATCAAGTTGATAAATGTAAAATTGCTAATATTTAAATATAATTATGATAATAGTATATCTATATTTATAGTACAACTTACTGGAACTTTTGTTTCATGGGGCTGCCCAGTCGATAATAAAGATAGTAAAGTGCTAACATCAAATACCAGGCAGATTAACAGATAGGCAGACTATTTTAAAGAAATCCTAAACAGGAGTTCCTACATGAGACAGTGCATGTGGAATCAATAACTGGTACAGAGTACCTATAAACATCATGCTAGTAAAATGTATTGATTGATTGATTGATATGAACATCATAACTGCACTTCAGTGAGTAACCATCTGTGCTCAGATCTCTTTCTTACACAGGAATATCTTAGAGGCAGTACACGAACTCTGTAGCACTCTGCGAGGATTCCCGATCTCATTTAAAAGATGGTGAACATTTTTGTTGGAATAAAAAAAAAAATTTATAATGAATGTTGCAGAGGCTTTCCAGCCTGCTTTTCTTGATTTTAAACTGCCAATGGTTCTTTTACGTGCTCAACTTGAACATGAGATCTACGTTTTATCGTCAGTCTCCAATAGTACAAGGAACTTGATCTTATCCACACTGAGATCAGGGATCTCTGGAAAAATATCCTGATGACTTTGTGAGGGAACAAACTGAGTACCATTGGAACGAGAGGCGAGCAAAATGTATTGTCCAAGCATAAAAATATGTTAGCATTTGGTGAGCTCCTGATGATCATTGATCAAATATTTGTTCAAACTGCTCTAGATAATACAGACAATGATACTAATTTATGTATATGTACTTACATAACATGTGCGGAGCTCATGGGCTTTCACTGCTCAAGTCAGAGGGGATGTTGTGAAGGAACCAGTGGTGGTTTTGCCGTGACTACGAACAGTCTCACTATGGAAATCATGGCGGTAACTAAAGCGATGGTCTGGCTGGAATCACAGACTTTTATCCATGCATGTTTTCTCAGTGACTCAATGAGTATGCTCAGGAAGATTGAAACAGACTACGCTAGGAGACAATGGATGGAGTCGCTGAGGAGGTCTTGGCTTTTGTGCCAGGGCATGCAGGTGTAAGGAGATATGAACATGCTGATAGGCTTGCGTAAAAAGCGGGCGAGCAATGGACCAGGCCGATACAATAAATTCCCTAAGGGAGAGAGGACGTGTACATGATTCAAATAATAGTGGTGAATCTACAACCCTAACCAGACTGCAAGAATTTCAAGTCAAGTGTGGTGTAGCTAGACAAGAACACTATGCTGGTAGCCAAAGAATAATAGTAAACCAACAAAGAACCGATGTCATTAGTCGCCACGCTGAGAGACATACTGAGGAGGAGAACGGAGCACTTGTGTATTAACTGGTTCGATGTGCAGTTATGATGATCCTACTAAACTAAACTAATATAAATGTACTTACAATCAACTGTCTGCGTTTTTCAATGATTTCCTCTGCTACCTTATGTACATAGTCACAGTTTTTGTAAAACGTGCGTCCAGCTGAAGATAAACGAAAGAGGAAGTCTGGCCACATCCCCATAGTCCTGTCAATAATAAACAGTAAGTCAAACAACAATTCAATGTTAATGTCATAACAAATGCAGTAGCATAGATATTTTAAAAAAAAGTTAAGTAACCCTCTTTCATACCTAGAGGTATATTGGTCCATACGGTGTTAGGCCTGCATTTTTCATTCGACTATCGGCACACGATGGGCGATGTGGCCAACATCACACCGGCCGCCTTTACTTCCCAGGTCTTTTCCTGGTACCAAATTGAGGCTGGGTTGATCTGAGAGCCATTATGGTCTGAACAATATTCCATGCCCATTGTGGAATTCAACCTGAACCCCTAGCCTAAGAAGCTAGTTCATTCACAACTGTGTTAATGTGACTCTCTCTGTAGCATAGTTAGGTATCAGATACCAGGCTCTCTGTAGCAGGAAAACTCTTTAATGCTAAACTCTGGAATTATGAAATTTGCACAGCTTATTTATGGTATGCACTATTGTACTATTTAAAATAGTACAATAGTTAACTATTTGTACATTCATTGTTCCATTCCTGAGTTATTATTTCATTCAGTGAGATACTATATTAAGGTAATGAGGTGCAAATGTGATTTGGGAATCTCTGTGGCATAGAGGTTAGGTACTCAACTCTTGTTAAGAGAATTTTTCAGTGACACATAACGGGATATGTTATTTCCTGCACTGAGCCGATTAGTATAGCTAGTGCTCATAAAAGTATATTCTAATTATACCATATATTTATAAGGTAGAAATCAGTGCTCTCAAGTGTGAACAAAGTGATAGTCAATCAAATGCCATGCCTGCCGGCATAGGTGATCATGTCTTTCCACAACTTTTGTTCCTTGGTGCAGCTAATCAGTTCTGACGTTGATCTTTTGTTGAACCACAATGTCAGACCATCTAACATCTTCTCCCTCTGCCTTCCACGATATTTTCTTCGCGGATGATACTCTTAGGAAAATATGTGATCCTTCCGGAATTGAAACAGGAGAGGAATGGATTGCTGTGCCACCTCAATTTCAGACTGCTTTCACAGTTATTACATCTATTAAGAAAAACTACGAACAAAATAATCTATCTGATTAATGTCGAGGTGGAGGCCCTTTTGAATGACATCATCAATGATACAGATGTGGTTATTTACACCGATGATTCAGTCCGTCGCCAACAATGTTGTGCGTGGGCTTTTTCAGAACGCTCAGGGGGAGAAATAATAAGAGGCCAGTGGGGCCTACGCAACAACCACAAGTCGTTTGACAATGGAGGTTCGGGCGGTTACGGAGGCGGTGAAATGGTTGGCATCTCACAACTACTCTCGTGTTTTCATACTCAGTGACTCCATGAGCATGATTCGTAAAGTCGAATCAGGAATGGTGAGACGCAACTGGGTGGAGGTACTGGTACAGACAATGATCAGAGAAATCACTTTCATTTTTGTCCCTGGGCACGCAGGAGTTAGGGGTAATGAACGAGCTGATAGATTGGCTGGCTTGGCTACAATATTAGAGGAAGCTGCCATGGATCGAAATGACATTCTTCTCGCAATGAGAGAGTCTTTCAGAAAAGAGGAGTTTCAGGACTGTGAATCTCACTCGCTGACCAGATTGAGAGAGATGGGTGTCAACATTGGTGCAGCCCGAAAAGAACAACATAATAAATATGCAAAGAGATTGATTAATCAACATCGAACTGGCGTGTTGGGCTGTTGGACGGTGTTGGATTTGCTGAGGCGGAGATTGTAGCACCTATGGACATGTCCAGAGTGCTACGATGATAGTCCTGATATAACTGATACCTGATATAAATACAGATATCAAAACCTGAATTTAACCAAAAATTTCTCCAAACATTCTCAGAAAAGAATTAATTCTTATTTTTCATATTTGTTGGCCTACATGCTCTGATATAACCAAAACAAGGTTTGTCTTTAGGTTGAAAGAGTGTGCCTCGGCTTTAAGAGGTTTTAATCCTCTACTAACAAATAAAAATTTCACCATTTCACTTTGTAATTGATTTTATCTTCGGGCACATTTGTATTGAATTTTATACTGAATTAACCAGTAAAGAGGAGATTCTGGCGGAATGGATTATAGAGCTCTCTCCCATTTAGGAGACCGAGGTTCAATCCCCGGTAAGGCCAAGACGGTAAGCCCAAGAAGGTTTTCTGTCAGGGGCATAAAGAAAAAATCCTAGCCTGCACAATTTCAAGATGAATGCACTAGCCATGCGGCCAATAAATTCCTCAGGCTCATATCCCTATCCTACACTATCCTAAAAAGTGATATTATGGGCAGTACCGACAGTTTAACCAAAAATAACCTTTATAGCCTACTGGATTTGCATCATCTTAAATAGCACCCCAGAGCCTGTATATCAGCTCAGAATGATGAAGGAGTTAAAGAACTAATAGGGACGAATCTAAGGTATTGCTATGATACCAATTCAATAATTAATTATTATTAATGGAACATGTAGTATCAACAGAGAAACAATCATAAACAAGAAGGATAAACATTATGTAACTTTCACTGAGAGTATAAAATCAGAGTACTGACCAAAATAAGTTAGCAAAACTATAAATCATCATCATCAAATAGCTTGTCTTGAGCATTACTTTGCCATCCTTTGGAATTTCTCTCATATGCCAGATGTCCTGTCTCTGCAGCCGTCATGCTCACATCATCAGTAAGTCTTTTATTCCAACTTCCCTATGGTCTTCCTCTTCTCCTCTTTGCCGGGATGTCTCCTTCCATGATAGTCTTCTCCAGCCCTTCATGTTTCTTTATATGTCCAAAATACTTCAATTTTCTCATTCTTATTTGTAGCATCAGTCAGTTTTCTTTGATTTTGAATTCTCTCTGGATAGATCTATTTGTTCTCTTCTCTGTTCATGATATACGGAGGACTCATCTGTAACACTTATTTAAAAAGCACATATATATTTTTCTACTTCTTTGTTAAATGTCCATGCTTCACATCCATACGTTGGCACTGGGAATATGCATGCTCTAAGTATTCTGATCTTTGTTTTCTTATCAGTTCCATTACATACTGTTTTTAGTTTATTTTTTTGCAAGGCCATGTTTGTTCTTCTTTAAATTTCCTTCATCCACTTTCCATCTTTTGTTAGCAGTGAACCAAGATATTCAAAACTGTTCACATTTTATTTTCTCTCCCTTGATAAAAATATCTTTGGCATGCTTGTTTTATCCGTTGTCAATATTTGTGAAAGCTATAAATAAATAAAAATCAAGAAGGACGCATATACATCATCTTAAATAGGGCATAGTGAGGAGAACTCTACCTGTTACGTTTACTCCATAACGTTAATAATTCTTTGGTTGCCTGGGCATAAGCATTAGGGCTAGAATTGAAGATTGAAAATGAAGAGATATTAGTAAGTCTGGCATTATTCTAGTTTGCTATATATGTAATTTGACACAAAACTGAACATTTTTCAGTCAAATGTGAAGTCAGTGTTGTTCTATGGCTTGGAAACATGGAGGATAACAAAAGAAACCACTAGAAAACTACAGACCTTCATAAATGGATGTTTACATAGAATATAGGGACTGAGTTGGTATGATAAGATTACAAATGAGGAATTCAGAAAGAACTAAGCAGATACTAGCGGAGAAAGAGCTAAGGAGAAGACACTGGCGATGGATAGGACACACATTGCAAGACAGGCAATGTTTTGGAACCAGAAGGAAAAGAGGAGTAGGGGAAGGCCTAGACATATCTGGAGAAGAGAGCTGGAGACTGATATAAAAAGTATAGGTAAAACATAGAAAGAATTAGAAGGGATTGCAGGAGAGAGGAAGAGCTGGAAGAAATTTGTTGAAGACCTGTACTCTGTTTAGAGTTGAAAGGTGAAGAAGAAGACATATGTAATTGTAATAATACTGACGAGCACAGAAAAGAAGTCACTGTATCTAAACATAACTAACTATATAGAGTAGTACATATATATCTAACCATAGCTAACTATATAGAGTAGTACACATATATCAACTCGCTTCGCAAGGCTGGTGGTCTGGGTTCAGCTCCCGCAATGCGCGTGGAATTTTCCCGACCACGACGGCTCTCAGGTCGACCCATCCTCAACTGGGTACCAGACATGCTCTGGGAAAGTAAAGGCGGCCGGCGTGATGCTGACCACATCACCCATTGTGTGCCGACGGTCAATGAAAAATACAGGCCTAACACTGTATTGACCTATATACCACGAGGTATGAAAGGGTTCCTTTTACCCTTTACCTTACACATATATCTAACCAAAGCTAACTATATAGAGTAGTACATATATATCTAACCATAGCTAACAATATAGAGTAGTAATAACTTTTGGATTCTCCGAAAGGAGTTAATTCTTATTTTTCATGTTTGTTGGCCTACACGCTCTGATATAACCAATAAAAAGTTCGCCTTAGGTTGAAAGGGCGTGCCTCGGCTTAAAGAGGCTTTAATCCCTACTAAACAAACAAACAAACAATATAGAGTAGTACATATATATCTAACCATAGCTAACTATATAGAGTAGTGCATATATATCTAGCCATAGCTAACTATATAGAGTAGTACATATATATCTAGCCATAGCTAACTATATAGAGTAGTACATATATATCTAACCATAGCTAACTATATAGAGTAGTACATATATATCTAAACATAGCTAACTATGTAGAGTAGTACATATATATCTAACCATAGCTAACTATGTAGAGTAGTACATATATATCTAACCATAGCTAACTATATAGAGTAGTGCATATATATCTAGCCATAGCTAACTATATAGAGTAGTACATATATATCTAACCATAGCTAACTATATAGAGTAGTACATATATATCTAGCCATAGCTAACTATATAGAGTAGTACATATATATCTAACCATAGCTAACTATGTAGAGTAGTACACATATATCTAACCATAGCTAACTATATAGAGTAGTACATATATATCTAACCATAGCTAACTATGTAGAGTAGTACATATATATCTAACCATAGCTAACTATATAGAGTAGTACATATATATCTAACCATAACTAACTAT
Organism: Arion vulgaris; assembly: GCA_020796225.1. Taxonomy (NCBI): domain Eukaryota; kingdom Metazoa; phylum Mollusca; class Gastropoda; order Stylommatophora; family Arionidae; genus Arion; species Arion vulgaris. Next base: position 45,050,462 of record CM036754.1, read on the forward strand.
GTAGAGTAGTACATATATATCTAGCCATAGCTAACTATATAGAGTAGTACATATATATCTAACCATAGCTAACTATATAGAGTAGTACATATATATCTAGCCATAGCTAACTATATAGAGTAGTACATATATATCTAACCATAGCTAACTATATAGAGTAGTACATATATATCTAACCATAGCTAACTATGTAGAGTAGTACATATATATCTAACCATAGCTAACTATATAATAGTACATATATATCTAACCATAGCTAACTATATATAGTAGTACATATATATCTAACCATAGCTAACTATATAGAGTAGTACATATATATCTAACCATAGCTAACTATATAGAGTAGTACATATATATCTAACCATAGCTAACTATATAGAGTAGTACATATATATCTAACCATAGCTAACTATATAGAGTAGTACATATATATCTAACCATAGCTAACTATATATAGTAGTACATATATATCTAACCATAGCTAACTATATAGAGTAGTACATATATATCTAACCATAGCTAACTATATAGAGTAGTACATATATATCTAACCATAGCTAACTATATAGAGTAGTACATATATATCTAACCATAGCTAACTATGTAGAGTAGTACATATATATCTAACCATAGCTAACTATATAGAGTAGTACATATATATCTAACCATAGCTAACTTTGTAGAGTAGTACATATATATCTAACTATAATAATAATAATAATAATTCCTCTAGTACCGTTATACGTTACATAGGGCCTGCAAGTAATTTCTCCATACCGCTCTATCCTGGGCAACTCGCTCAATCTCCTCCATGGAACTGAGACCGATATTTCCTGCCTCTCAGCAAAGTTCGTTTCAGGGTCTCCTTAGGTCGACCTCTCTTTCTTGAACCCTTTGCATCCCACTTCAATGCCTGCTTTGATATTCGTTGATCATTTCTCCTCAAGGTGTGTCCAACATATCTCCATCTTCTCTTTCTTATAACAGTTGTCACTAATGGTTGACTAGACATGTCTCTGATTTCATCACTTCTCCTGAATTCGTTCCATTTTATATTCATTATTTTTCGCAGACATCTATTTTCAAATGCATTCAACTTGTTTTCTATATCTTTAGTCATTTTCCAACTCTCGCTAGCATATGTTAGGATTGATACAACATTTGAATTGAAAATTCGTAATTTAGTTTTAATACTATATAACTTGCAGTTCCATATTTTATTTAGACTTTTAAAAGCTGATGTTGCTTTGCCAATTCATATCATAATTTCTTTTTAACATTTCCTGTGCAATCAAAATTGCTACCTAAATAGGTGAACTGCTCTGTTATTTTGTCATTTTAGATTCCTGTGTGATATCTGCATTACTTGCCATAGTTGTCTTCATTATATTTGTTTTTCATAGCTTATCTGCAGTCCCAAATTTTGATGCTATATATGACAAGTTGTCTGTTTTTGTTTGCATATCTTGGTTGTTTCTACTTAACAAGGCAATATCATCTGCAAAATCCAACTATCTAACCATAGCTAACTATATAGAGTAGTACATATATATCTAGCCATAGCTAACTATATAGAGTAGTACATATATATCTAGCCATAGCTAACTATATAGAGTAGTACATATATATCTAGCCATAGCTAACTATATAGAGTAGTACATATATATCTAACCATAGCTAACTATATTAGTTTTAGTTTGTTCCTTTCATGCCAAAGGCGGCACATAGGGCAGAGGTTTTAGATCTCCATGTGATACGGTTCTTTGCTAGCAGTTGGAGATCTTGCTTGGTTTTACATCCCAATAGTTTACTTTCTTGTTGGATGGTTCTTCGAAGAGTGGTCTTTGGTCTTCCACGTTTTCTTTCCCAACTGGTGACCACATAAGGACTTGTCGATTTAGTCTCTTTTCGTCTGATCTAAGCACATGACCTAAATATTTCCACCGTCGTTTCCTTATAATATTTGATACGGGTTGTTGGTGTGTTCTATCTCTCACTGTGTTGTTAGAAACGAAATCACTCCATTTGACTTTTAATAATTTTCGTAGACATTTATTCTCAAAGCTGTCCCGTTTCTTATCAATTTTCTTTGTTGATTTCCAACTTTCACAACCGTAGGTCAGTACAGAATCACACATGACCTAAATAATTTAACTTTTGTGCATATACTAAAGTCTTGAGATTGCCAGATATTCGTTAATTTAGTGAAGGCACTAGCTGCTATAGCAATACGAGAGTTTATTTCTTTCATCGTGTCTCCGTTGTTTGACACTTTACTACCCAAATATGTAAAATGTTCAACTTTCTCCAGTGTTTGGCCATTTATTACGATGTTGTCTGTCGAGTTTGTGAGGTCCATAATTTTGGTCTTGGCAGAATTGATCTGGAGACCAACCTGTTCTGCAAGTGTGCAAAGATTGCTCGTTAGTTTGTGGGTTGCTTGTGTAGTTGAATTCAATATGGCCACGTCATCGGCAAAGTCAAGATCAAATAGTCTGCTGTTATTAAGCCATTTGATGATTAGTTGATCATCTTGGGTGTATCTAACCATGTATGGCCCTTTTCATCTTTACAGACGGTCAATAGGCAAGTGTTTTACTGTGACAACTTCTGAGTTTTCGCTTTTCTCTCTTGTTGTTCAGCTCGTACATAAGTCTCTTCTCAAAAGACTCTGCGCCCTTCCGTAATTTGGCTTTCCACACAACTCTGTCATCAGCTAGTCCCTCCCATGTGCTGGGATCTATAGAAAAGTTTTCATTGAGGTTTTGCAGACATCTTTATATCTGAGCAGTGGTCTACCCTGGTGCCTCTTCCCTCCGAAAGTTCACAGAACAACATTTGTTTTGGTATGCGATAAGTTTCCATTCTTCTCACATGTCCCAACCATCTTAGTCGTCTACTGCTGAGCATGCCCATGATGGAAGGCAGATTTGCACGTTGTAGTACTTCAGTATTGGTTATCTTGTCGTACCACCTGATGTTCATAATCTTGCGGAGACATCGAAGGTGAAAGATGTTAAGTCTCCTCTCGTGTCTTGAGTAGGCTGTCCATGTTTCTGAGCCATATAGTAAAAAACTAATTACACAGGCTCGATATATTTGAGTCTTCGTCTGCAATGTCAATTTTTGTTGTCCCACGCTCGCTTTGATAGTTTGCCGAATGTAGTAGCGGCACTCCCTATACGAGCGTTGATTTCCTCGTCAAGAGAAAGGCTGGCAGTGACCGTGGACCCAAGATAGCAGAATTTTTGCACTGGTGTTAGATGGTCGCCATTTAAAGTGATGTTTGATGTCTTACCTCCCTGACATAATACAACTGTTTTGGAGACACTTATTGTCAGAGAAAAGAGGTCGCATGCCTTTGACAAATTATTAATTAGACTTTGCAGTGTGGTCTCACTGTGGGCGACTAAGGCAGCATCGTCAGCGAAAGGAGGTCCTTGAGAAGTATTTCCGTCGTTTTTGTCTTGGCTCTTAAGCGAGCCAAGTTAAACAGTGAACCATCAGATCTAGTGCGGATGAAAACATCACCATCAGCGTCCCTAAGGCGTGGTTCAAAAGGACTGCGAAGAAGATACCAAGAGAGTGGGGGCAAGGACACAGCCCTGCTTGACTCCACTCTTAACCTCAAAACTATCAGATGTGCTGCCATCGAACTGTATGCTGGCTTTCATGCCCTCATGGAAGGAAACAATCAATTGGAGCAACTTTGGGGACAACCAATATACTTCAATATTTTATAAAGACTTGGCCTGCTGACTGTGTCAATGCCTTAGTCAGATCCACGAAAGCAATACATAGAGGCTTGCTCTGCTCTCTGCACTTCTCTTGTAGCTGTCGAAGGGTAAATATCATGTCAGTTGTTGACCGTCTAGCTCTGAATCCACATTGTGACTCTGGAAGAACACGCTCCGCCAGTTTCTGTAGTCGTTTTGAAAGGACTAGTGCAAAAGCTTTGCCTGTTACGCTTAGAAGGAAATGCCTCTGTAGTTGTTACAATCCCCTTATCCCCTTTGTTTTTATAGAGTGTCACTATCTTTGCATCCCTCATGTCCTGAGGAAGTTTTCCCTCTCTCCAGCACTGAATAAGGAGATTGTAGAGGTGGGGCAGCAGGACATCCCTATTGTATTTGAGGATTTCTGCAGGAATGTTGTCTAGTCCTGATGCCTTGCCATTTGAAAGTTTGTTGATTGCTTCGGAAAGTTCCTGCTCCGTGGGTTCGGTATCCAGCTCGGTTTGGTCATGATGTTTCGGTATGATCTGATCGAGGACTGGGTGTGCTGGTTTCTCCACAGAGTAAAGATTGGAATAGTGTTCCACCCATCTTTCGAGCTGTTTGGTCATATCTGTTATTGGCTCACCTGTTTCTGATCTTAGTGGTGCAATTTTTGTTATGTTTGGTCCCAGAGCTACTCTGATATTTTCGTACATTGCCTTGGTGTTGCCCATATCTGCAGCATTTTGTATCGCAGAACATAGATTTGACCAGTATTCATTTGCACACCTCCTTGACTCTCGTTGCAATACTGATTTTGTGTGCCGAAGATGGTCCTTTGAACTTTGCGAGGGTTTATTTTTGTGATTTATTAGAGCTCTTTTCTTTTCCTCAAGTAGAGGGCTTAGGGTTGTTTCATTTTGTTCTACCCAGTCTTTGTTGGAGAATTTCTTGGTGCCAAATGAGTCAATGGCACAGTCATATATGTTAGATTTTAGAATGTTCCACTTTTCGTCTACTCTACATTCTCCCATTTCATTCTCACACAGAGCAGTAAACGCCTTTCTGAAAGTCTCCTTATTCTCTGTCATCCCCATTTTGGTGACGCTGACTTTGGGTTTGGGTGGTCTTCTTGTTGAATAGGTTTTCCTTGGAAGTATTTTGACTTTGCTGATAACTAGTGCATGATCTGTATCACAGTCCGCGCTGTGGAAAGTACGTGTGATTTTCACTGTGTTGATGTGTTGTCTGCGTGTGAGTACAAAATCAAGCTGATGCCAGTGACCTGATCTTGGGTGGCACCATGACACCCTGTGTCTGTGTTTGACAGAAAAAACGTATTTGTCACACACATGTTGTTTTGGGAGCAGAATTCAAGCAGTCTTTGACCATTATCGTTGATATTTCCAATGCCATGATGACCCAGGCATACTGGCCATGACTGGTGATCAGATCCTATGCGTGCATTTAAGTCGCCCAATATAAACAGTTGCTCATCTACTGGAAATGAATTAACGACATTCTGTAATGAGTCATAAAACTTGTCTTTATCTTCTGCAGACGCTGCTAGGGTTGGTGCGTAGACACATACGATGTTTAGGAGTCCACTTTTTACATTGAGTCGTAGTGATATTACTCGTTCTGATGCAGCTACTGGTGTATGAATAGCTTTCACAAGTCTATTGTGCACGGCAAAGCCGACTCCATACAGTCTAGGTTGATTGGTGCTTAGGCCCTGCCAGAAGAATGTGTAATTCTTTTCTTTTACTGAACCACAGTCTGGAAGCCTGGTTTCCTGTAGCGCGGCTATGTCTACCTGCAGTCTCTCAAGTTCTCTGTCTATAACAGCTGTTTTTCTGATGTCTTTTGTTTTCGTCGGGTCTAGGTTGACAAGTCCAGGACACATGGTCCTTACGTTCCATGTGCCAAATCTAAGAGGTTTATTTGTCTTGTGTTTCTGTAACTGTTGCTTACCGTGTTGTGCTCGAGCCGAAAGAAAAGATGAAGTGTCTTCTCTCTTTGTGCCTAGCCTGGGCAGCTGATATGGAGAATGTGCCTTGCCCATTTTGCACAAACCCCTCTCTACCCTACTGTTTTTCCAAAGGAAAGACAAAGTCTATACGTTTGGAATCCAGCAGGGTTTGCAGGAGATGCCAGAAGATAGCAAGGAATACACACTTAACCATCAACTGCCTTAGGGTCCCTCCCTCCGGATTTTTGGTCAAGGTTTACTCCTCTAGCCCTCTGCATTACCGTGCTGACCCACAAGGCAGTGGGGATTTTTTTTATCAGGGTTTACTCCCTAGCCTTTGACTCTCCGAGCCCCTCTCCACAAGGCAGTGTGTGTAGCAATTACAAATAGTACATACTGGGTAAATAACACAGTATGACCATAGGCCTTAATGACGTTTTCACATCTCTATTGATAGGATCTTGCAGCCGTTTAACTAGTTCAAAGCAGATAATAGTTGCTTATATACTTCAGTAGTGTGTATTCAGAAACTACTGAGTAAATTTCAGTTAAACTTCGCTTTCGTTGATGTGTGTTGTAGTCACGCTACAACTATTTTTCCGGTCGGACTAGAGGCTAGAAAACATAACCGCCATCTTCGGCCTGCCGCTGGTGTAACTTTTTACACGAGTAGTGCACTGTAGCAACCTACGTTGCCACTGAAAAGCTCCACTAGAAAACACAACACTGTACAGAAAATAATGTCCAACTGAACAAGAACTTCGGTCCAGCGAATAGTAATCACAGTGAAAAAACAGTTCAAACACTATCCGTGAAGAGAGATACACATCCGCCATGTTGTTGAACGGAACCATAGAGTAGTACATATATATCTAACCATGAATGAAAATCGTGGCATATCCCAAAGGACGTAGCCATCAACCACAGTAAACAAGTCGTTGATTTTCTAGGCACCACTTATACGTTCAGTAGTTTGCCATTGCTTTCTGAACGGGTGGCGCCATCGTCCTTTGTTAAAATCAACGGAAACAATTTGCAAGCAAACTGTCCGCAGCGTGATTCGAACTCAGAACGTCGGGGTTAATAGACAGAGTCACTAACCCTAGGCCACAGACGCCACTCTAACCATAGCTAACTATATAGAGTAGTACATATATATCTAGCCATAACTATGTAGAGTAGTACATATATATCTAGCCATAGCTAACTATATAGAGTAGTACATATATATCTAGCCATAGCTAACTATATAGAGTAGTACATATATATCTAACCATAGCTAACTATATAGAGTAGTACATATATATCTAGCCATAGCTAACTATATAGAGTAGTACATATATATCTAACCATAGCTAACTATATAGAGTAGTACATATATATCTAACCATAGCTAACTATATAGAGTAGTACATATATATCTAACCATAGCTAACTATATAGAGTAGTACATATATATCTAACCATAGCTAACTATATAGAGTAGTACATATATATCTAACCATAGCTAACTATATAGAGTAGTACATATATATCTAACCATAGCTAACTATGTAGAGTAGTACATATATATCTAACCATAGCTAACTATATAGAGTAGTACATATATATCTAACCATAGCTAACTATATAGAGTAGTACATATATATCTAACCATAGCTAACTTTGTAGAGTAGTACATATATATCTAGCCATAGCTAACTATATAGAGTAGTACATATATATCTAAACATAGCTAACTATATAGAGTAGTACATATATATCTAACCATAGCTAACTATATAGAGTAGTACATATATATCTAACCATAGCTAACTATATAGAGTAGTACATATATATCTAACTATAGCTAACTATATAGAGTAGTACATATATATCTAACCATAGCTAACTATATAGAGTAGTATATATATATCTAACCATAGCTAACTATATAGAGTAGTACATATATATCTAACCATAGCTAACTATATAGAGTAGTACATATATATCTAACCATAGCTAACTATATAGAGTAGTACATATATATCTAACCATAGCTAACTATATAGAGTAGTACATATATATCTAACCATAGCTAACTATGTAGAGTAGTACATATATATCTAACCATAGCTAACTATATAGAGTAGTACATATATATCTAACCATAGCTAACTATATAGAGTAGTACATATATATCTAACCATAGCTAACTATATAGAGTAGTACATATATATCTAGCCATAGCTAACTATATAGAGTAGTACATATATATCTAACCATAGCTAACTATATAGAGTAGTACATATATATCTAACCATAGCTAACTATATAGAGTAGTACATATATATCTAACCATAGCTAACTATGTAGAGTAGTACATATATATCTAGCCATAGCTAACTATATAGAGTAGTACATATATATCTAACCATAGCTAACTATATAGAGTAGTACATATATATCTAACCATAACTAACTATATAGAGTAGTACATATATATCTAGCCATAGCTAACTATATAGAGTAGTACATATATATCTAACCATAGCTAACTATATAGAGTAGTACATATATATCTAACCATAGCTAACTATATAGAGTAGTACATATATATCTAGCCATAGCTAACTATATATAGTAGTACATATATATCTAACCATAGCTAACTATATAGAGTAGTACATATATATCTAACCATAGCTAACTATATAGAGTAGTACATATATATCTAACCATAGCTAACTATATAGAGTAGTACATATATATCTAACCATAGCTAACTATGTAGAGTAGTACATATATATCTAACCATAGCTAACTATATAGAGTAGTACATATATATCTAACCATAGCTAACTATATAGAGTAGTACATATATATCTAACCATAACTAACTATATAGAGTAGTACATATATATCTAGCCATAGCTAACTTTGTAGAGTAGTACATATATATCTAACCATAGCTAACTATATAGAGTAGTACATATATATCTAACCATAGCTAACTATATAGAGTAGTACATATATATCTAACCATAGCTAACTATATAGAGTAGTACATATATATCTAACCATAGCTAACTATATAGAGTAGTACATATATATCTAACCATAGCTAACTATATAGAGTAGTACATATATATCTAACCATAGCTAACTATATATAGTAGTACATATATATCTAAACATAACTAACTATGTAGAGTAGTACATATATATCTAAACATAACTAACTATGTAGAGTAGTACATATATATCTAACCATAGCTAACTATATAGAGTAGTACATATATATCTAACCATAGCTAACTATATAGAGTAGTACATATATATCTAACCATAGCTAACTATATAGAGTAGTACATATATATCTAACCATAGCTAACTTTGTAGAGTAGTACATATATATCTAACCATAGCTAACTATATAATAGTACATATATATCTAACCATAACTAACTATATAGAGTAGTACATATATATCTAACCATAGCTAACTATATAGAGTAGTACATATATATCTAACCATAGCTAACTATATATAGTAGTACATATATATCTAGCCATAGCTAACTATATAGAGTAGTACATATATATCTAGCCATAGCTAACTATATATAGTAGTACATATATATCTAGCATAGCTAACTATATAAGTAGTACATATATATCTAACCATAGCTAACTATATAGAGTAGTACATATATATCTAACCATAGCTAACTATATAGAGTAGTACATATATATCTAACCATAGCTAACTATATAGAGTAGTACATATATATCTAAACATCTAACTAGATAGTACATATATATCTAACATAACTAACTAGTAGAGTAGTACATATATATCTAACCATAGCTAACTATATAGAGTAGTACATATATATCTAACCATAGCTAACTATATATAGTAGTACATATATATCTAACCATAGCTAACTATATAGAGTAGTACATATATATCTAACCATAGTACGTAGTACTATTTAATGTACTATGTGAGTAGTACATATATATCTAACCATAGCTAACTATATAGAGTAGTACATATATATCTAACCATAACTAACTATATAGAGTAGTACATATATATCTAACCATAGCTAACTATGTAGAGTAGTACATATATATCTAACCATAACTAACTATATAGAGTAGTACATATATATCTAACCATGGCTAACTATGTAGAGTAGTACATATATATCTAAACATAATAACTTATAATAGTACTATATATCTAACCATAACTAACTATATAGGTAGTACATATATATCTAGCCATAGCTAACTATATATAGTAGTACATATATATCTAACCATAGCTAACTATATAGAGTAGTACATATATATCTAAACATAACTAACTATATAGAGTAGTACATATATATCTAGCCATAGCTAACTTTGTAGAGTAGTACATATATTGTTATAGCTTTTGAAGGTGAACTATTTATTCTTCTTTTCTCTAATCCTGTTTTGCCTCATGGCGTCAGAATATGAAGAGATTTCTAGAATTAGCTTTTGTGTGTGTTTAATAAATAGTGTTTTTCACTGCCTGTTATTTCTGAGGTCCACCTTTTGCATGGATGGTCTTTTGCTTTGTATCCATTGTATCAGCGAAGCAATGTTCTTTGAGGTGCATTGTCTGTTGGTAATCTGCTTATGTGGCTGAACCATTTAATTTGTTGTTTCTTGATGAAGTTAAGTACTGATGTTGTACTCATTTTTTCCCTGATGTCTTCATTTCTAAACCGGTCTGTTCTTGATACTCCCAGCATTCTGGAAGCAGATAGATAAACATCATTCTTCTTCTTCAAACGCTCCATATCGACCACTTGTTAAACCACTCTTTGTGAGTTATATGTGATCTGAGGTTAAGAGCGATTGTACATTGTGCTAGTTATGCGCCTACAAGTAGGTCAGTACATCTGATTTCTGCTACTCTTTTTATTTACTATGGTAGTTTCACTAGGCTTCTACCTCAGTTGCCTCTTATGACATGCCTTGTAGATCGTAGTGTTACTAGTTTTTTGCTCCCTTTGTGAGCCCGGGCAATGCACGTGCGGGAAACGCAGCAAAGAGGTACAACATCATTACATGCACTCACTGGTCTCTACAATACACTTTGGCCAACAAAACTTGTGTCTCTCATGACACTTAATCAAATGCCTTGTCTACCGATATAGGGGCTCATGTCTCTGTGAAACCCTCTCTCTCCCTGGTGTAGTTAATCAGTTCTAACATTGATTTTTGTCTACAGATATCAGACCACCCAACATCTTTTATCTTCTGCGTTCTAAGATCTCTCCTTTCTTGAATGTTACGTGTTGTCATCAAATGTTCCAAACCTTTTCTTCGTATTATATGCCCAAAGAACATTGATTTCTCAATTCTTATTCTTGTGATCAGATGTCATATTGTGCACTCCTCTTTTAAAATCTTGTAATTTGTTTTCTTTGATGTCCATGGGATTTTAAACAATCTTCTGTAAAACCACATCTCTGTGTCTTCCAATAATCTTGTAGATTGTTTGTTCATTGTCCATGACACTACAGATCAAAAATGGTTAGACAACACAAACAAAGTGAGAAATAAGATAATTGATGGACATCTTTCGGAGGTCACATCTCAAGACAATGACTTGGTTGTACATACCTGGATATGAGGGCTGTGAATCCCACTCGCTGACCAGATTGAGAGAGATGGGTGTCAATATTGGTGCAGCCCAAAGAATAACATACTAAATATGCAAAGGATTGGTTAATCAACATCGAACTGGCATGTTGGGCAACTGGACGCTGCTGGATTTGCTGAGGCGGAGATCGGAGCACCTATGGACATGTCCGAGTGCTATGATGATAGTTCTCTGATAACTGATAACGTGGACATGCTGGACTGCAGGGCAATGAACGTGCTGGCTTTCAAACAAAGCCCTGGCTCAAACAGGAAGAAATATGAACAGTTAATGTCATCAATGTGGTACGCGCTCATTTATGTGATATGAGCGATTCTCAGACACTGAACTGATTGCAAGAATTAGGAGTTGAGTTTGGACTTGTCAAACAGTGTTGTCTTCATGGTAGAGAGAGAAGGTATATTAATAAACTTCTCATGAGTACAGTGAGCAAGCGGACTTTAGGATGGCTGCTGCAGCGGAGGACGGAGCACGCCTGTGAATGCCCAATGTGTCATAACGTCAATTTAATATCATAACATAACCTAACAAATAACATAACATTTAGATGTAATCAGAAACTGACCCTTTTCTTTGAACATCTTCATCATAGCTCATTGAACACTTGAGAATGACCTCCAAAGTGCACATCGTCATAAGAGGACATATGTCAAAGCTTTCACCAGTTTCTGCATATTGATCTAATTTCTCCTACAAAATTAGAAACAAAACAATGTCAAACTTCTTCTTCGTTACTTTAACACTATTTTACCTCACAGCTTCAAAATAAGAAGAGATTTATAGAACAGGATTTTGTGTGTGCTTCCTAAACAGTATTTTTCACTGCCTCTGTTATTTATGAGGTCCACCTTTTGCCCGTACTGACTTTTGCTTTGTATTCAAACATCAAGAGTAGACAACAAATGTGTTGGATAAATATTCACACAATGTTTCACCTGCAGTTAAACCAACATTTAGGCTATAGTTAAACTAACATTTAGACTACAGTTAAACTAACATTTAGACTACAGTTAAACTAACATTTAGGCTAAGTTAAACTAACATTTAGACTAAGTTAAACTAACATTTAGACTACAGTTAAACTAACATTTAAACTAACATTTAGGCTAAGTTAAACTAACATTTAGACTAAGTTAAACTAACATTTAGGCTATAGTTAAACTAACATTTAGACTAAGTTAAACCAACATTTAGGCTATAGTTAAACTAACATTTAGACTACAGTTAAACTAACATTTAGACTACAGTTAAACTAACATTTAGGCTAAGTTAAACTAACATTTAAACTAAGTTAAACTAACATTTAGGCTAAGTTAAACTAACATTTAGACTAAGTTAAACTAACATTTAGGCTACAGTTAAACTAACATTTAGGCTAAGTTAAACTAACATTTAGACTAAGTTAAACTAACATTTAGGCTACAGTTAAACTAACATTTAGACTAAGTTAAACTAACATTTAGGCTACATTTAATCTAACATTTAGGCTACAGTTAAACTAACATTTAGGCTAAGTTAAACTAACATTTAGGCTACAGTTAAACTAACATTTAGGCTACAGTTAAACTAACATTTAGGCTACAGTTTAATTGCATTGAGACTACATTTAAACTAACATTTAGACTACAGTTCAACTAACATTGAGATACATTTAAACTAAAATTTAGGTTACAGTTAAACTAACATTCAGACTATAGTTAAACCAACATTTCGGCTACAGTTAAACTAACATTTGGGCCACAGTAACACTAACATTTAGGTTACAGTTGAACTAACTCATAACACGGTAAAGAAAGCATGTATTGAAAATGGTCTGTTGACCTACAAATTTCTAATGAAATAAGCTACCAAATTTCATGATTCCAAATTTTGGAGTTTTTCCAAATGTTTCTACCCACAAACAGAGAATGAGTTTTATAATGAAGATACTCACAAACAGAGAATGAGTTTTATAATGAAGATACTCACAAACAGAGAATGAGTTTTATAATGAAGATACTCACAAACAGAGAATGAGTTTTATAATGAAGATACTCACAAACAGAGAATGAGTTTTATAATGAAGATACTCACAAACAGAGAATGAGTTTTATAATGAAGATGTCCACAAACAGACAATGAGTTTTATAATGAAGATACTTACAAACAGAGAATGAGTTTTATAATGAAGATACTTACAAACAGAGAATGAGTTTTATAATGAAGATACTCACAAACAGAGAATGACTTATAATGAAGATACTTACAAACAGACAATGAGTTTTATAATGAAGATGCTCACAAACAGACAATGACTTATAATGAAGATACTTACAAACAGAGTGTCTGCAGCTTTGTTGTAAATATCCACATAAGGCTTGAGAATATCAAAATGGAATGCTGGAGTAAGCAACCTTCTTGACCGTGCCCATGTGGCACCGTTGGAAGCAATCAATCCTTCTCCTATCCATGGAAGGACATGCTCATAGACATGGCCAAACCCTCGTGATTTGGGTGCTACATGCATACAAATGTATCACATCAGTTTTGAAAATGTGATTAAAGATGACTATTTGTGATAACAATTACAATATCACTAAATATATTCTACGGCATGAAAACTTCTCATTTTTACAAGTTCTCTGTAACTTGTAGTTTATCAAAAATCTTAATTTCCTCTGGACGTCTTTTAGTTTGGGGAATCTAAGTGACGCAGAGGTTAAGTGCTCAACTCTCATTCAAAAGATACTTGATCTGCTTCCTCGTGGAGCCATCAAGAAATAATTCTATAGATCACTGATTTCAGCGTAGGTGTAATCGAGTTCCTAGTCCTATCAGAGGTGGACGATAAATCGTAGGTCTGTATTCAAGATTAGCATGCAAAAGAACCTTTGGCAGCTCAAAATTGAGAAGACCAGCCTAGAAAGTTGCTGACCGAGCAAAAATTAATTAGAAAGATTAAAAAATAAAATTCTGACAAAATATTTTCACTATCTTCAAAATTACATCGGAGATCCTAGTCGGTGCTACGGAGTTCGTCAGTGCTACGAGTTCGTGCTCTGTCACTGTAATCTTCCTGTGTAAGAAAGATGTCAGAGCATATATGGTTACTCACCGAAGTGCAATGATGCTGGTTCCATCAATCAAATCAAATCTTTTAGTGTAATGACACAGACTAAGTATATCTAATTTGTGTCTCCCTAGATGTATTTTCTCTCTACTTGTGTCTCCCTAGATGCATTTTCTCTCTAATTGTGTCTCTCTAGATGTATTTTCTCTCAACTTGTATCTCTCTAGATGTATTTTCTCTCTACTTGTGTCTCTCTAGATGTACAAGTATTTTCTCTCTACTTGTGTCTCCCTAGATGTACAAGTATTTTCTCTCTACTTGTGTCTCTCTAGATGCATTTTCTCTCTACTTGTGTCTCTCTAGATGTATTTTCTCTCTACTTGTGTCTCTCTAGATGCATTTTCTCTCTACTTATGTCTCCTAGATGTATTTTTCTCTCTACTTGTGTCTCTCTAGATGCATTTTCTCTCTACTTGTGTCTCTCTAGATGTATTTTCTCTCTACTTGTGTCTCTCTAGATGTATTTTCTCTCTACTTGTGTCTCTCTAGATGTATTTTCTCTCTACTTGTGTCTCTCTAGATGCATTTTCTCTCACTTGTGTCTCTCTAGATGTATTTTCTCTCTACTTGTGTCTCTCTAGATGCATTTTCTCTCTACTTGTGTCTCTCTAGATATATTTTCTCTACTTGTGTCTCTCTAGATGCATTTTCTCTCTACTTGTGTCTCTCTAGATGTATTTTCTCTCTACTTGTGTCTCTCTAGATGTATTTTCTCTCTACTTGTATCTCTCTAGATGTATTTTCTCTCTACTTGTGTCTCTCTAGATGTATTTTCTAGGGATCTCTGTGGCGTGGAGGTAAGGTACTCGGTTTGTTCATAACGAGGGAATGACTGGGATATTTTTTCAAAGATCCCTAATCTCAATGTAGGTGATATCAAGTTCCTAGTCCTATCGGAGACAGGCGATAAAAGGTACGCCCATGTTCAAATTAATCATGTAAAAGAACCCTTGTCAATAACCAAAAAAATGATATAAGTTTAGGTTTGCAAAGCCATTGCCGTTACAAAAATGTATTAAATAAAGATTCAAATCAAAATTTCAACGAAAATGTTCACCATCTTCCAAATGACATCAGGCTGGTGCCACTGAGTTAATGAAAGGTTACTGAGATCTACCTGTGTTAGAAAGAGATTGGTGCACACATGGTTATTCAGTAATGTGCAATGATGATGGTACAATCAGTCAATCATTTTCTGTGCTTTTCCATATATGTTCCACATTCATCTGATCTTTCTTTATGTACTGAGAAGTTTCCCATTTCAATTTTCCTCTACAAATTTCACATAGTTGGCTTATTTGTATTTAATATAAGTCGCTTTTGTGTATTGTATATAGGTCACTTTTTGTATTTAATATAGGCGACTTTTTGTATTTTGCATATAGGTGGTTTAAAAAAATACTTTTTATATAGTTGTATTTTGCATATAGGTGGTTTTTTGTATTTGTATTTCCTTAGCACACAAAATGTTGCAATATTTAATATGATTGGTTTCTTGGCATCATTAAAAAATGCTATAAAAATAAATCATGTGTATGTGTTAAACCATACAATTATCTGACAGTTAACCTCTTCATACGCAGAGTATAAGAAAGTTAGTGGATGAGAACTGAACACATATTGAACATGAAGGTTTGAATCTCTGAAGACATTGTAAGGCTTGTCTAAATAGTGAGGAACACTGATGACATGGAAAGCGAGCATTGACGCAAAAATCCGTCAGGATAGCCATATTAGCCGCAATATCAATGATTACGTCTGAATTCATAGTGAGCAACAAAAAATGAAAGTTGCAAAATGCATTTGTGGAGGATGCATTTTGAGAAAAAGCAGTAGAGGAAGACCAATGTGACAATGCATATAGGATATAAAATAGACTCCTTTAACATGCCAATAACTGCGGCAGGACATATGATCTATGGATGGAGCCAAATTGAGAAGGACTGTTTTAGTGGCAAAATTCTGAACTAACGGGACAAGCTACTAGACTAAATGATGATAACCTCTTCATATTCATTCACGGTACGTGGTAGATGTGATGATGATATAACCTCTTCATATTCATTCACGGTACGTGGTAGATGTGATGATGATATAACCTCTTCATATTCATTCACGGTACGTGGTAGATGTGATGATGATATAACCTCTTCATATTCATTCACGGTACGTGGTAGATGTGATGATGATAACCTCTTCATATTCATTCACGGTACGCGGTAGATGTGATGATGATATAATCTTTTCATATTCATTCACGGTACGTGGTAGATGTGATGATGATATAACCTCTTCATATTCATTCACGGTACGTGGTAGATGTGATAATGATAACATCTTCATATTCATTCACGGTACGTGGTAGATGTGATGATGATATAACCTCTTCATATTCATTCACGGTACGTGGTAGATGTGATGAATTAAAAGCAACAAAAATATTATCATTAAAATCTTCTTCAAATGTGCCTAGAAACAAATATGACTGTGTTTTTTACAACTCACCTGAAGATTTCAGAACAGCTTTGACTGTATCAGGGTGAAAGACAGCTAGATTTGGCGGAAAGGTCCCACCACATTCGCGTGAGTCTAGGATTGATCGTCTCCATATTTCTACGACCAAAAGCAATCCTGCCCTCACCGGTCTTTGGAAGCTGTTCATGAACCGCATGATAAATGTAATTTGTGAAATATTTCAATCAGTGGCGGCTCCTGATCTTTTTATTGGTGGGGCCAGGCAACATTGTTTTGGGGGAAAAATCATGGTTTGTGTTAGGTTATATTTTAATTTCTCAAATAATAAATACAGGTTATTTTGGTGGGCCTGGCCCCACAGATCCTTAATGACGAGCGGCCACTGATTTCAATCAATGTGTGGAATTAAAAATAAATACAACACTCAAAATGTAACCACATTTTAATTTGCTTCCTATTCAAGGGAAATACCTTCGACGTCTACATTGAACCAGTAGTCATCATCATCAGGTGCCGTGCCGGCTGGCGTAGGCGATCATGGATCTCCACAAATCTCTGTCATTGGTGTTTGCTATCGACTCAGATGTTGACACTCTAACTGGCCATGAAGTCAGGCTATCCAAAACTTTATCTCTCTGTCTTTCTCTGGCTCGTCTACCCTCGATTTTACCGGTTGTCACAATGTGTTCTAAGCCTCCCTCCTCATCACATGCCCGAAAAATGATGACTGCCTCTTTCTTATATTGATGATAAGCTTTCTCTGTGTCTTGATCTCATTCAACACCTCAATATTAGTCATTTTAGCAGTCCATGGGATTCTCATCGTTCTTCTGTAAAACCACATCTCTGTGGCCCTCAGAGATTTTTCGATCTGTGTGTTCATTGTCTATGACTCGCATCCGTATGTCAGTATTGGTTCTATGTAGCACTGAATAACTCGCATTCTGATCGGGATTGACAAGGACTTGTTGTAGATAATGCTTCTCATTTTCAGGAACGATGTTTTCTTTTGTCCTATTCTGCTCTTTATTTCTGGTCGGCATCTGCCATCTGATGTTACCAGGACTCCGAGGTATTTAAATTGCTGCGCTTGTCTTAGATCAGTCCCATTTACTGTGATGGTGCATTTTGGCAAAATCTGCTTGTTTGAAATGATCATAACCAGTAGTACTTGAGTTGTTTCCCTTTATCCCAACACGAAATAGTTTTTATGATGTTCCGGTGTCTGTTGACTTTTTACCCACCCTAAACATGAACCATAACAGATTGAACAGCTTCACGCGATTGCACTAGCCATGCAGCCCATTAAATTCCTCAGGCTCACGTTCCGTCTGTCCTACACCACCCTAAAAAGCGGTACTGCAGGCAGTAACGATAGTTTTAAAAAATATTTTTTTTATTTTTAAACACGAATCAGAGTTTAACTACACTAGCGAACGATGGGGTTCTCTGTACTGCTCAATGATAAACCTGCCAATGCGCGCCGTAAATTGACTAGCAGGACTAGTCTAGTCACCCATAGCCGAGACATTATAATTAATCTAATTTGAGTTAAATTTCCATAGGCCATAAAATATATAAAATAGTCGATTCTGAATTAGTCCTAAATTAGTTAGTCCTGAATTAGTAAGTTCTGATTTAATCAGTCATGAATAAGTTCTGAATTAGTCAGTCATGAATTAGTTCTGAATTAGTCAGTCATGAATAAGTGAGTGGTTAAATCGTTTGCCTGTCATAGTGGAGGTTGTGGCTACGAATCCGGACGAGTCACATGTGCAACTTTATCATGAAATCCCTAGAGGTTTTGTGCCGGAGTTCGTGCTTTGTTCAATGCCCTCTGTAGACGGTATGACATCTTTACCGACAGGGGCGGAGTCATATAGGGAAACCTGTTGCAATGAAGTCAATTCTTCGCTTTTGGACCATTTAGAATTAGTCAGTTCTGCATGAGTTACTACTGAATAAATCGGTCATTACGTATTAAGTCAGTTCTGCATGGGTTACTATTGAATAAATCAGTCATTACGTATTAAGTCAGTTCTGCATGAGTTACTACTGAATAAACCAGTCATTATTATTCGGTAAAGGACGTAACTAGAAAACTCAAGAAAGCTAATACAATTTTTACGCTCAACAAAATCTGGAAAGTAAAAGTATTACATCTTAAAACAAAATTTTAAATATATAGAAGCAGTGTCATTGTCATGGTAGTGTTGTTATACCAGGATTGAGTTCTGGAAAATTACCAACAACATCATTTAAAAGCTGGAGACCAGAAGAATCCTGCAAATTTGTTAGTCATATAAGAATGTAAACGAAGAGCTTTAACAATGAACAAACTGTCCATCATTAGAGACCATAAAAAAGATGAAGATGGAGAAGAATTAGACGTGTATGTTGTATGTCAGTAGGGTGCAATGGCTAGGACAGCTCTCATTGGACAGTGAATGGGAAAAGAAGTACTAGACGACCAAGTGAAACATGGAGAAGAATTAGACGTGTATGTTGTATGTCAGTAGGATGTAATGGCTAGGACAGCTCTCATTGGACAGTGAATGGGAAAAGAAGTACTAGACGACCAAGTGAAACATGGAGAAGATCTGTAGAAAGAAAGTTGAAAGATTTTGATCTGCTGTGGGAAACAATTGGCAACAAGATGACAGAACGACAACAATAGAGCTCTAACGGAAGATTTATGTCTCTAACGTGACATGAATGCCATTTAAATGTATACATTATTCTGATTATTCTTCAAATTGTGGAAACAAATGTAAACAAACTTACTACGTGAAGATTACCAAAACAAACTTACCATGTGAAGATTATCAAAACAAACTTACCATGTGAAGATTACCAAAACAAACTTACTACGTGAAGATTACCAAAAGAAACTTACCATGTGAAGATTATCAAAACAAATTTACCATGTGAAGATTATCAAAACAAATTCCCTTTCACATTAAGAAGATTACCAAAACAAACTTACCATGTGAAGATTACCATATAAAATGGAATAGTTTGGTACTCCAGGGATATTCTGGAAATGTCTTACGAATCTAATTAATCTGAAGAGCTTTGTCAACAAGACAACAGCCACAACAGTGACAACGCCTACAGCAATCATTGATCTGACGTTGTCATCCGGAACAAGAAACTCAAATGCCATTTTTGCTCAGAGCTAGTCTAAAAAAAAGAAGACATTCAAATAAGCAAAATAAGCAACATGAGTTTTGAAATCAAACTGATCATGGTATTAGAAGACATTGATTCGAATCTGTATTTTTTTTTTTTTTAAATGTTAAATGTCGTTACTGCCTGTAGTACTGCTTTTTAGTGCGGTGTAGGACGGGTGAGGCGTGAGTCGGAGGAATTGACTGGCCACATTGCTAGTGCAGTTGTCGCGAAGCTGTTCATGTTAGGATTTTTCTTTGATGCCCACAACATAAAAAAATCCTTGGCCTTATCGTGGATTGAACATGGGTCCCCTGCATGGGAGCCGCACTCTAATGCATTCGATCAGACGATCCTGCCGAATCTGTATTTATGTCGGTAATAGTGGGGAGTGAGGTGGAATGCATAATCGTGGTTTGGGTCCTTGCTAAAATTGACTTCCGGACACAAGAGGAGTCCTCTGGGTTCAATCACACACTCAACGTTTCACAGGCCAGGAAAATAATTGGGCCTCCTATCTCCTGCACACTTTCTTACACAGTACAATTTCAGCGGCAGTTCATAAACTCCTCAGTACCGGCGAGGGTCCCCGATGCAATTTTGAAGATGGAGAACTTTTGTTGGAGATTAAGTTAATCTTTTAAATAAAATGTTGCTTAGAAAGCGGCTTTGTGGCATACTCTTACCGATTTTCAAAGTTTTTTTTTTAAGTGTTCAATTTGAACACGGGAAATACTTTTTATTGTTCGCCACCGTTAGGACTAGAATCTCGATCCCACCTACACTGAGGTCTAGGATCTCTGGATAAATGTCCCACCGTGTGTTGCCTGGGTCCACGGGGAAAGCAAAGAATAGTAACACTGCGATATACAAGGCATGTCGTAAGAGGCGACTGAGGTAGGGGCCTAGGGGAAACTACCCTAGTAAACAAAAAGCGTTGTAGGAATCGGACGTGTTGGCCTACTGGTACACGCATAAATAGCACAACGTACAATCACTCTAAGATCATTTACAAATCACAAAGAGTGTTTAACAAGTGATCGATATGGAGCGTTCGAAGAAAAGAAAGAAGGATAAATGTCCCGATCACTCTACTTGGGGAACGAACCGAGTACCTTTAGAGCGAGAGGTACGCATTCTACCCCCGTCCCACTCAGTGTTCGTGAAAATTGGTCTCCTGCATAGATGCAATAATTTAACATTGTAAATAATACATTGTGTTGACACATTGCTTCCCTCACAAAAAAAGCCTTTTTCCCCTCAGCGATCACTGATTCAGCGAGTTGTGTCTCGTGTTTATCTATTCTATTCTCTAATCCTGTTTTGCCTTTCAGCTTCAGGTAAAAACATATAGGAGAAACATGGAGCGAGCCTCTCTATGCGTCTCGTCTTTCTTTCTCTTCTCCAGTCATGATTTGCCTCACAGCTTCAGGGTAAGAAGAGATTTCTAGAACGGGCTTTTGTGTGCGCTTCATAAACAGTGTCTTTCGTCGCCTCCTGTAATGCTGCGATGTCTACTTCAACTCGTTTTAGCTCATTATTAATTACTGCAGGTTTCAAATATCGTTTATCTGTGCAAGATCTTCTGACATGCCAGAACACATTGTCCTTACGTTCCAGCTTGCTAAACGAAGGGCCTTCTCGATCTTCTCGATGTTGTTATTAGGTTATGTTATGCGATCGACGTCATGCACATTGGGCTTTCCCATTTGTGCTCTGTCTTCCGATGTAGCAGCCATTTTGTTATTATTGTTTGGTGCGGTTAATTGCACTTCAATTGTCAAGTCATACCTTGAGCTCTCAGTACCTATTAAAGCAGGCGAACTGTGGCGGGACAACACCTTACTGTCTGGGGGCTGTCCGGCTTGAGGCGGGCGGTAGCTGTCCAACGACACGCGATGATCTCTCCCACTGCCAAAGACAACCCGTGACGTCCAATACTGTACGCCAGCGCGGTCCAACCTGGTGCCCGCGAAGGCTATGTGCCCGCATTATACAGTTATATCGACATATGCTACTACGCTGGTTAGTCATAATTTTATGGAAAAAAGTCATTTCTGCAAGACTGTCCTCTACTGTGTGAGCTGAGAAGCAACATGTGGCCACACCCAGTCGATCTGAAAACTAAGCTTTGGTGAAGCCTGACAGACCTGAAGCTGACTTCCCAGTTTGTGGTCCACAGTAAATTAAGCGCATGACCAGAGATCGCTGAAGAAGATCGCTGAAGAAGAAGAATCCGGACCACGTTCTGTTAGAGAACGCATTTTTTCGAGAGACCTCTAAGATTATTGCCGGAACTATGGAGTTCGTGCTTTGTGCAATACTCTCGGCACGTGGCGTACCATTTCTGCGAAGAGGGGCTGAGCCATATGGGGTAAAATCCGGTGCATTGAAGTTAATATTTCGGCTTCCTGTAACCATTCTACTGACCTCCTCCCCCTGCCACCTCTAACCCCACTTTCCTTTGTCACTGGAGAAACTCTTCTATCTAAAAATAAATTACAAGTTAGGATTCATGTTTTCATGTTATTGTTTTTTTAAATATCTATTACTATCAATATCACTTTATTACTATTATTATTGCTATTATTACTAAAATTGTCGCTTGCGCCCCACTGTTCCCAATCATCAGTCAGATGCGCCCCAGTACAAAAAAAAAAGTTGGACAACACTACTCTACGCATATTGAGCTGGACTTATAACCCGTAATTAATGTCTTCCGCGTTAGTTTGGTCAACAAAGTCGACAACGAATTCTACCTCTCTGTGATGGATGCCTGAGACATTTTTCTGGAGTAGCTGAGATGTAAAAGCGTCAACTACTACCTCTCGACTTCGCTGATAGAGCCGAGAGAAAGTGCAAGCACAACGTCTGGTATCTGTTTGGTTGCAGGAGCTTTCGGTAGGGCATCACATGATGCCTGCCCGTTTTAGGCACTCCACTCAGGATGTTCTGTTTAAGTTTACTCCCATAGTCTTTGCCTCTCCCGAGACTCCCACAAAGCAGTGGTGCTATTTGCCTATAGCTGGTAGTCTGGTTCTTTGATATCAGGGTAAGTCCACTCTTAACACAAGTCTGGGGGCCAGATCTCCGAGATTTTTTTGTCGGGTTTACTCCCCAACACCGATTTCTTCTTTCCCCTTTCAACTCCCAACGGATCACATGTCGTCAACAAACCTCTTCTAGTCCTTCCTATCTCTTACCATCCCTTCCAATTCTTTCCACGCCTTGCCTAATCTTTTAATATAATATCAGTCTCCAGATCTCTTCTCCAGGTATTTCTAGTCTAAGCCTTCTGCATCTTCTCTTTTCCTGATGCTTCCAAAACAATGCATGCCTTGCAATGATCAACACTGATTTACAACAATAATAATAAATCACTTTACTAATTCATTATTTTGTATAAGTTATTGAGCACTTTTAAATAGCAATAAAACAATACTAACCTTTTATAGCCACAATTCTCCTTATCACAGAAATCATGTGTGTCGATCTTATTTGGAGAAATCAGTTTTAGCATACATTCAGCGAAATACTAGAGTTTGTTATTCAACCATTTAGAACTTGAACAAGAGTAAGCGATCTTCAAGTCTGCACTGAAATCCATTTGTTATAGTTTGGCTAGCTTCACGCAATTTATACTAAACATGAATTAGGACAAAAAATTTACTGACAGTCATATCGGGAGTCAGTTGAACCCGAACACCGGAGAAGACGGCTAGCTATAATATCAACACTCATACACTTTAATGCTATCTTTACTAACAAGATTAACTTGTAAAAACACACATACGCTAAACACACGCCTCAGTTTAAGTGTAACAAGTTACCGTTTGCAATGTTATTTATAAGTATAGTTTATAATCAAGTGAACATAGGCCTCAATGTTAGACCAAAGTACGCTTGAATTCGTTGAGTTGAGAGGCTTAAACTGTAACAATCTTTTAACCGCTTACGGTGTTTACTATTTTTAATGTCACTATGGTAGTAGCTATGATATGATATATGAGATAACTTGTGGGAACAAGTAGATTACAGTTTTTCATAAACAAGGACAGATCATACAATACTATATAATAAAAACAACCAACGTTTCGACCTATATGCTTTAACCAAGAAAACAAATACCCCAAAAACACCAAAAAAAACACAATTAGGATGGGCTAGTATATGACTACTTGTGCTGTTCCGTTTTCACATATTAATCTCTCGCAATAAGGAATCTGATAGAAGAAAATGCAAGTGATGATGATGTTGTTAATACCGATGGGTCTGTGCATCGTGGGGATAAGTCAGGCTGGGGTTTCTTGGATAGCGAGCATGGTAGGTAGGCTAGCGAGCATATTCCATTGATTCTCTAGGGCTCCGTTTACATTGATTTACCAATGTTGCTTCTGACTCTCAGTCGATGCTTCAGAAAATCCAGAATAACAGTTTGTGATATGAATGGATGTCGGCTATAGAGGTTTCCAACCCCCAGAGACTCACGTAGATCTACTGGCCTGGGCATGCGGGTGTTCGCGGCAACGAGAGAGCGGATAGGCTAGAATCGAAAGCATCAATTGTTGGGGAGTTTAAGATGGATAAAGGGAATGTTCTTCGATCTTTTGGCGACCTGCTGTTGGTTGAGAACACTAAAATAGATGTTGAATCAGTCCAGCGACGTTAAGGAGTTTGGAATTACAATTGTACATGTGGACCTGGATGATTGAGGGGCACAGAGAGAGAGAGAAAGAGAGAGGGTAGTGTATTTAACCAGCGAGCCACAGGAACCATCAACATGTCTACTCTTCGACATCTGGGGTTGGGGACTCCTATGGGTCTACCCGGAGTGATGTCAGCCAATACCCAATATTCACCCCACCCCCTATATATGTGTTTGTAATAGACTGTTGGTTACATTCATTAGGGCCCACTGGTCAGTTGGTGTTAATATTATTTGATAATGGAAGTGGGATCTCTGTGTCGTAGAGGTTATGTACTCGCTTATCGTTACGAAAGTACTAGTTTCTCTTCCTTGAGGAGCCATCGAGGTAGTTTTCAAGAGATTCCTGATCTCAGTGTAGGTGAGATCGAGCTCCTAGTCCTATAGAGACATACGATAAAACGTAGGTCGCGTGTTCAAGTTCAGCCAGTAAAAGAACCATTGCCAGTTAAAAATCGAAAAGCTTAGGCTGGAAAGCCGCTGCCCGGGCAAAATTAATTAGAAAGACTTAAAAAATAAAATTCCTACAAATAATTTTCACTATCTTTTAATTTGCATCTGGACTCTCATCGGTGCTGGTGAGCCTGCCGTAGAAGACTTAATTAGAAAGACGTTAATGTTATAGTAAAGAATGTCCTATCAACAATAATGTTTATAATGCTATTTAATTTGCATCTGTACTTTATGTAAGACTGTAATGTTTATGAAGACTGTAATGTTTATGTAAGAACTAATGTTTATGTAAGACGTAATTTATGTAAACTACTGTTTATGTAAAGACTGAATGTTTATGTAAGACTGTAATGTTTATGCTGATTT
Organism: Arion vulgaris; assembly: GCA_020796225.1. Taxonomy (NCBI): domain Eukaryota; kingdom Metazoa; phylum Mollusca; class Gastropoda; order Stylommatophora; family Arionidae; genus Arion; species Arion vulgaris. Next base: position 45,076,121 of record CM036754.1, read on the forward strand.
AGACTGTAATGTTTATGTAAGACTGTAATGTTTATGTAGACTGTATGTTTATGTAGACTGTATGTTTATGTAAGACTGTAATGTTTATGTAAGACTGTAATGTTTATGTAAGACTGTAATGTTTATGTAAGACTGTAATGTTTATGTAAGACTAATGTTTATGTAAAACTGTAATGTTTGGACTGTAATGTTTGTAAGACTGTGATGTTTGAGACTGAATGTTTATGTCAGATCTGTAATGTTATGCAAGACTGTATGTTATGAAGACTGTGATGTTTATAGATGTGTTTGAGACTAATGTTATGAGACTGTATGTTTATGTAGCACTGTATTCGTAAGACTGCAATTTTATTAAGCGTAATGTTTATGAAGACTGTCAGCTTATTCCATTACGTTGTTGTCAGTTTTATGAAGCCTGCTGATTGTGACATTATAACTTTAGTATCAACACTAATCCATATTTAGAACTGTCCTTCAAAATAAGTGACTATCTGTCTTAACTTCATGTTATAGCAAAGAACTTATATGGAATGTACAGAGTCGTAAGGTATATTTGATAAATTAATCCGTTGTATTCTGCAAAGAATTATACACAATTAGCGCCTTCTTCTTCTTCTTTTGTCGCCACACTGCTACCAGGTTGTTGCCCAGTGTCGTAGTTTTTCTGTTTCTATCTTGCGGCTGTATTCTGTTCTGGTGGCTTGGGTGATTGTTATTTTGCACTTTGACAGGATTAACGTCACTCCATCATATTAGTAATTTGGTGTGTATTTATCTTAGAATAACAGATTACTAAGTGCATTAGAACAAGCACACACAAGATGACTACATTTCATTCCTCCCAACACTTCTATAAAGAAGTAAATGGTAGAAGAGAAGAAAAAGAGATACACAAGATGACTACATTTCATCCCTCCCAACACTTCTATAAAGAAGTAAATGGTGGAAGAGAAGAAGAAGAGATACACAAGATGGCTACATTTCATACCCTCCCAACACTTCTATAAAGAAGTAAATGGTGGAAGAGAAGAAGAAGAGATACACAAGATGGCTACATTTCATTCCCTCCCAACACTTCTATAAAGAAGTAAATGGTAGAAGAGAAGAAGAAGAGATACACAAGATGACTACATTTCATCCCTCCCAACACTTCTATAAAGAAGTAAATGGTGGAAGAGAAGAAGAAGAGATACACAAGATGGCTACATTTCATTCCCTCCCAACACTTCTATAAAGAAGTAAATGGTAGAAGAGAAGAAGAAGAGACACACAAGATGACTACATTTCATCCCTCCCAACACTTCTATAAAGAAGTAAATGGTAGAAGAGAAGAACAAGAGATACACAAGATGGCTACATTTCATTCCCTCCCAACACTTCTATAAAGAAGTAAATGGTAGAAGAGAAGAAGAAGAGATACACAAGATGGCTACATTTCATCCCCTCCCAACACTTCTATAAAGAAGTAAATGGTAGAAGAGAAGAAGAGATACACAAGATGACTACATGTTCCGCCCCCTCCCCCAACACTTCTATAAAGAGTAAATGGTGGAAGATAAGAAGATGGTTTATATTTTATGTTTTGATTTGTAAGGTGACTTGTAGTATTGTAAGAGTTAAATTGGAAACCAACAAACATTCATCTTTACGTTACGCACCGGACACTGCAGATTATAAGCTCATCTCCATAAACTGAAACTGCCGCAAACTGACCAATAAGCATTCCAAACTGGTCTCCCACTCCTGAACGCATCATTCAAACCAACTATTTTTCAATTATTTGAAATCTCAACCATGACATCGTGAGACTGTTTTGAAAGAGACATGACGGGGCACGCACGAGTACCTTCTGACAACTGGATTGATGGAGGCAATTCGTCTCGTTGTTTAGTCTTCTAGAATTTTGAGTATAGGAGACTGATCACAGAAGAAGTCATTTAGTTATCGTGTCACTTGTCTGGTACCGGGACCTGCAAAGGAAGCAAAGAATAGCATCACAGCGACCTACAGCGCATGTTGTAAGAGGTGGCTGATGTAGGGTCTAGGAAGCTACCTAATAAATAAAAGCATCGCAGATATCGGATGAGCTGGCCTATTTGAAGGCGCATAACCGGCACTTAGGCTCAGATCACATATAAATCACACCTAGTGGATAACAAGTGGTCGATATGGAGCGTTCAAGAAGAAGTTATTGTGTCTCTACTCGTAAACAGCGAATTCTTTTCTGATTCTTTGCATTCTTTCGACTAATTTACTTCGTTGCTTTTTAATGTTCTTTCCACCATGTTGTTTTTTATTTTATTGATTGCAGTCACAGCCGATGTAGACTACCATTACTTTCAGACATAATTACTACAAATATGGTCATGTTATAATTAGTTAACAGTTTATATACGGGCAACAATGTGAATTATTACTCTGTGAGTCTGTACTTATGATGATGGTGAGCGTCTGTAGCTTCAGCGATAGAGAGCTCGATCACAACCCAAGCGTACTTGGTTCAAACTCCGCGGCGGGCAAGTTTGGAAGCAAATTAGTTCCATGGACTTTTACGAACTCTACTAAAAATAGACCTCACCGTTCAGACAGCAATGGCAAACTATTGAACGTATAAGTGGTGCCTAGAAAAATCGACGACTGGTTTACGGTGGTTGATGGCTAAGTCCTGTAAAGGATATGCCACAATTTTCATGTACACATATCTTGGTAATCTGGGAGACAAAAGAGGTTGGACACGACCTAGAGAGACGTGGAGACGAACTGTAAATAGAGAAAAAAACAGGATGGGGAAGAGGAGGGGGGGGAGTTATCCAGAAGCATAGGTGTCCATAGAAGTTTTTCCAGTGAGGAAAAAAATTAAAAATTCGCATGAAAACGTTTGATAAAAAATTCAATATTTCAGGAGCGTGCACTTGCCCCTTTCCCGAGATGCCTCCTTCCATAATGGTCTTCTCCAATCCGTCGTGTCTTTTTATATGTTCAAAATACTTCAATTTTTCCATTCTTATTTATAGCATCATCCCGTTTGATTTTGAGTTCTCTCTGGATAGATCTACTTGTTCCCTTCCCTACCCATGATATACGGAGGACTCTTCTGTAACACTTATATTCAAAAGTACATATATGTTTTTCACTGCTTTAAAAATGTCCATACTTCACACCCATACGTTCTTCTTCTCTTCCACCATTTACTTCTTTATAGAAGTGTTGGGGGAGAAGTAGTGATCTTGTGTGTGCTTGTTTTAAGGCACTTTGTAAGCTGATATTCATTTTCGTAAGGTTGTTCTTGATGCCGTCGATCCATCTTTTGCGTGGTCTTCCTCTTGCTTTGTACTCATTATACGTTTTCTGTGTGGCTCTCTGTGGTAGGCGATACAGGGGCATTCTTGTCAGGTGTCCAATCCATTTAATCTGTTGTTCTTTTATGAATTGCATGACTGGTTTCACACCCAGTCTTCTGATTTATTCATTTCTAATTGTGTCTCTTATTGTCACACCTGCAGCTCTTCTAAGACACCACATCTCTGTGGTTATGATTTCCCACTCATTAGCTGCTGTTATTGGGAGTCTCTTATTGTCACATCTGCAGCTCTTCTAAGGCACCTCATCTCTGTTGTTATAATTTCCCACTCATTAGCTGCTGTTATTGGGAGTCTCTTATTGTCACATCTGCAGCTCTTCTAAGGCACCTCATCTCTGTGGTTATAATTTTCCGCTCATTAGCTGCTGTTATTGGGAGTCTCTTATTGTCACATCTGCAGCTCTTCTAAGACACCTCATCTCTGTGGTTATGATTTCCCACTCATTAGCTGCTGTTATTGGGAGTCTCTTATTGTCACATCTGCAGCTCTTCTAAGGCACCTCATCTCTGTTGTTATAATTTCCCACTCATTAGCTGCTGTTATTGGGTGTCTCTTATTGTCACATCTGCAGCTCTTCTAAGGCACTCATCTCTGTGTTATAATTTCCCTCATTAGCTGCTGTTATTGGGAGTCTCTTATTGTCACATCTGCAGCTCTTCTAAGGCACCTCATCTCTGTTGTTATAATTTCCCACTCATTAGCTGCTGTTATTGGGTGTCTCTTATTGTCACATCTGCAGCTCTTCTAAGGCACCTCATCTCTGTTGTTATAATTTCCCACTCATTAGCTGCTGCTATTGGGTGTCTCTTATTGTCACATCTCATCTATGTGGTTATGATTTCCCACTCATTAGCTGCTGTTATTGGCCATGATGCAGTTTTCTTCATCCCATTTCCATCTCTAGTTAAATAAGAACATCATCATGATTAGTTACCGGCTGGCGTAGGTGATCATAGATCTCCAGAAATCTCTGTCCGTGGTGTTTGCTATCATCTCAGATGTTGACACTCTCTTCCGTGCCATGAAGTCAGACTATCCAAATTTGATCTCTATGCCTCCGCTAGATTTTACCGGTTGTCACAATGTGCTCTAAGCCTCCGCTGATTTTACCGTTGTCACAATGTGCTCTAAGCCTCCGCTAGATTTTGCAGTTGTCACAATGTGCTCTAAGCCTCCGCTAGATTTTCAGTTGTCACAATGTGCTCTAAGCCTCCTCTTCTCATTACAAAAAAGAACATATATAGCCAAAGTAACATTTACTTACAGATAAAAAACAAATTTAAAAAAAACCCAAGATGAAAAGAGTTGAGATATTGAATTAGTGTTTAATTAGAATATGCTACATGAGAATTTATATATGAAAACCTTCATCTATTATCAAAGTCATCAATTTTAATATAGCTTTTGTAATAAATTATGTTGTAAAGCAATGAAATAAATCTAACACAAAATATATCCACTTTCCAAATTTGTATGCAGCATAGTTCATGATCTCTGACATAGTTCATGACCTTGGACATAGTTCATGACCTAAAACATAGTTCATAACCTTAGACATAGTTCATGACCTCAAATATATTTCATAACCTTGGACATAGTTCATGACCTAAAACATAGTTCATAACCTTAGACATAGTTCATGACCTCAAACATATTTCATAACCTTGGACATAGTTCATGACCTCAGACATTTTTGAAAAACAACAGGAAGTAGAGTAATGTTTAGTAAAACTATTGGCACAACCTGTTGTGTTGCTTATAATGTGTTTGGTAAAACTATTGACACAACTGTTGTGTTGTTTTCCTGCTTAATAAAACTATAAACACAACTATTGTGTTGTTTCCATGTTTAGTAAATAGTAAAACTATCTGCACAACTATTGTGTTGTTTCCATAATATGCTATGATTTAATGTCATAAATAAAACACAAATAAATATATCAATGAAAAGAATACATGAGAGCTGTGTAAGATTCAACACTCTTGTATGGATCTAGATGCTGGAGAACAAGAGAGAAAAGAAAACATCTAGACTGTTAGTATTCTATACAACCTGAACAAAAATACTCATAATATTTCGACTGGATTGGTTACTGAACTGACATCATTGCACTCTGGGCAGATCCATAGGTGCTCAGTCTCGCCAACAGATGTTGAAGGGTACACATACTGATGGTTGCTGTGACTTTCTCATTAAACACACTCCTCACTCTATCCCTCAGTTCTACTTGTACAGCGTGTAATTTTATACTGCTGATATCGCTGGATTGATTCATCGCATATTTGAGTGTCTTCATCCAACAGGCAGTCATGAAATAACCAAAGAACATTCCCCTTCTCTGTCAATCAATGATGTTGATGCAAATCTGTTGTTCTCTCATTGTCTCAAACACCCGCATGCCCAGAACAGTAGATCCAGATACAACTCTGGAGGTTAGAAACTTCAATAGATGACTTCCACTCATACCACAGCCTGCCATTTGGAATCTTCCAAACGCCAGAGTGATTACCGGGGCCCAAATTTAGGGGGTAAAGAATAGAATCACTGTTACCTGCCATGCATGTCGTAAAGGCGACTAAAGAGGTTTGGCTGAAATCGGATGCATGTCCTAACGTGTAGAATCTATGCGTTTAGGTGCCTACAAACCAATGTGCAACGTATACACGTTCTTGGCAAAGATCAAACATATCACAAAGAATGATTAAAATTGGTCGTAAAAAACGAACACAAAGAAGAAGAAGAATCTTCCAAAGCATCGACTGAAAGTCAGATACAACAACATCCCCAGTAAACGAGATCTTGAGATCAACACAGAGGCTAAAAAAAATGTGGAAGATCCAAAACGATCTGGAGCAGAACCCAAAGAAATGAACCACAGCTGGAACACAGTACTGAGGAGCACCACGAATAGAGAAGAATGGTGTGCATTTGTTGATGCATTAAGCACCAGAAGCACCCAGGCTAGAGAGAGAGAGAGAGAGATTGTGTAGATCAAGTAAAGGGGCTCCCATCAAAGGATGATTACTGACTGAATATGATGGAGATTTTGTCGTGTAAGAATCTAGTAAAGGGCTCCCATCAAAGGATGATTATTGACTGAATATGATGGAGATATTGTGTAGATCAGTAAAGGGGCTCCCATCAAAGGATGATTAGTTAGTTAGTTAGTCTTTCCTCTTGGGCCTGTGGGCGCGCATAGGGCAGAGGTCATAGCTCTCCATGCCTCAGTTCGTTGCTATCTGTTTTAGGTCTTTAATGTTTGCTAGGCCCATCGTTGAGCCTTCTCTGATGATGGTTCTACGCAGAGTCTCTCTTGGTCTTCCTCGTTTCTTTTTCCCTCTGGTGTCCATATGAGGGATTGGTAAGAGAGTCTTCTCTCATCCATTCTAAGTGTGTGGCCGATGTAGTTCCAGCGGACTTTCTTATAAAATTTGATACATTTTCTTGCTTGGTCTCTTGTCTTATTTGTGTATTAGGTCTGAAATCTGACCATTTTAGGTTCAGTATTCTTCTAAGACATTTATTCTCAAAATTATCTAATTTTCTTTCTAGAGCTTTTGTTGCTTTCCAACTCTCGCATCCATAAGTTAATACTGGAATCACACAAGAGTTAAAGATCTTTAATTTTAAGTGCTTGCTGAGTGAATTGGACTTCCATATATTTGACAATTTGTTAAAAGCACTTGATGCCAATGCGATTCTGTATGGAATTTCTGGCCTGTATTCCCAGTAGATGTCATCATACTTCCTAGGTATGTAAAACTTTTGACTTTTTCAAGAGTGTAGTTATTTAGTTGGATATTTTCTGGACTGCTGGTAAGGTCAACAATTTTGTTTTTGTGGTGTTGATTTGGAGACCAATTTGTCCTGAGATATTTTGGAGAAGGTTTGTTTTCATTTGAATATCTTGGTGTGATGAACTCAAAAGGCTATATCGTCGGCAAAATCAAGGTCTTCTAAAATTTTATCAACCCATTTGATGCCCATATTTCGTTATTTGTGCATTTTGCATGACCCAGTCAATTGCTATTCCAAGAGCATTGGCGATAAGAGCACCTTGTTTCCTCCTGTTTCACTGGGAACCAGTCAGAGTTACGAAATCTGTTCTTACACTGCAGCGGATTCACTGTAGAAGGATTTTATGATGTTGATGAATTTAGTAGGAAATCATAGTTTTCAAGTAGTTTCCAAGCGTGGGGCGGTGAATACTGTCAACGCTTTCTGAAATCAACAAAGTTGATGATTAAATTTGATTGAAATTCTACGAACTCTTCAATGATTACTCTTAGTGTGAAGATTTCCTTAGTGTAAAGGATGATTATGACTGAATTGATGGAGATATTGTGTAGATCAGTAAAGGGCTCCATCAAGGATGATTATTGACTGAATATGATGGAGAATTTGGATCATAAAGGTCATCAAGGAATTATTGACTGATATATGAATATTGTGTAAAGTAAACTCCATCAAAGGTGATTATGCTGATATGTGGATATTGTGTATCAGTAAGGGCTCCATCAAGGATGATTATTGACTGAATTGATGGAGATATTGTGTAGATCAGTAAAGGGCTCCCATCAAAGGATGATTACTGACTGAATATGATGGAGAGATTTTGCGGTTACTTTACAAGATGTCATAAGGTGTACTGACCACTGACTATTTTATCTATCTGTGTCAAAGACAAAACATTACCAACAAAGTGTTATGTAAGGCTGGACTTGTGTGTTAGGTTGGTTGTTGGATAGGCCCATAATCACTGCACTTTGATGAATCGTCTGTGTGTTGCCAGGGCTTGCAAGGGGAGCAAAGAATAGTAACACTGCGACCTACTAGACATGTCATAAGAGTGACTGAGGTAGGGCCTAGGAAGCTACCTAGTAAATAAAAAGCATAGCAGAAATAGGATGTGCTCTTACTTGTATGAACATAGCTGGCATAAAGTACTATCGCTCTTAGGCTCAGATCACATACAGATCACAAAGAGTGGTTTAACAAGTGGTCAATATGGAGCATTCGAGGAAGAATTATGATTACTTCAATCTCTTTCTTACACAGGAAGATTTCAGCGACATGAGCACAAACTCTGTAGCACTGGTGAGGGAGGGTGCATAATGTAATTTGGAAGATGGTGGTACAATTTAAAGAAATTTTTGTTTTAAATGGTATTAATGATTTTCATCTCGCACGGTTTTTAATATACTCTTTTCAAATTTCACCTGCAAAGTTTTCTAATGTGCCCAATTTAAACACAGAACCTACGTTTCATCGCTCGTCTCTACCTCTGAAGTCAGAGTAAGGTTCGCCAGAATAGTGAGGGACACTGGTGATAAGGAATACAAGCCTTTCCACAAAAATTAGAGGCGCCATGAATTACCCTGAATTAATAGCAGAGAATGAGGACAAAATTAGTTAATCTCCTAGGACTAGACACTAAATCTCACCTACATTGAAATCAGAGACCACTGAAAAATTGCCCAATCACTCTACATGGGACATAAACCAAGTATTTTTGGAACTTAAGGTGAGCACCCTACAAGAACACCATAGAAACACGTCCCCTATCTACAAACACCATAGAGAGACACACCCCTATCTACAAACACCATAGAGAGACACACACCTATCTACAAACACCATAGAGAGACACACACCTATCTACAAACACCATAGAGACACACCCTATCTACAAACACCATAGAGAGACACACACCTATCTACAAACACCATAGAGAGACACACACCTATCTACAAACACCATAGAGAACACACCCTATCTACAAACACCATGAGAGACACACACCTATCTACAAACACCATAGAAGACACACCCCTATCTACAAACACCATAGAGAGACACACACCTATCTACAAACACCATAGAGAGACACACCCCTATCTACAAACACCATAGAGAGACACACACCTATCTACAAACACCATAGAGAGACACACCCCTATCTATCAAAAGCACCATAGGAGGGCACACCCTATCTACAAACACCATAGAGAGACATACCCTATCTAAAAACCATAGAGGACACAACCATTAATTAACCCTAGAAGACACAAACCTATCTACAAACACCAAGACAGAACACCCATATCTACAAAACCATAGAGAACAACACACCTACAAACACCATAGAGAACACCCCTATCTACAAACACCATAGAAGACACACCCCTATCTACAAACACCATAGAGAGACACACCCCTATCTACAAACACCATAGAGAGACACACCCCTATCTACAAACACCATAGAGAGACACACCCCTATCTACAAACACCATAGAGAGACACACCCTATCTACAAATAAATCTATAGAGAGACACACACCTATCTACAAATAAATGTCTAAGTTTCATCATCATTGGCCTCTTTGTTTCAGGTGATGGCCTCTTTGTCTCATGTGACAATAGGTTTTGCATCATGTTGTTTGTTCTGTACTGAATCACAACATCTGTTGTGGTTGTAATGGTCTATTCTGGAGCGGCAATTACTGTAGAACATAGGTACCCAAAGTGGGCAGTATCGCCCCCCAGTGGGCGCTGAGGCCTTCTAGGGGAAGCGATAGTGTGTTCAGAAGCATTGGGGAGGGGTGTGTTGCATTCAGCGCTTAGGGTCGGTGGCTACTTATAGAAGAAATTTATAATATATATTTTAAAATAAATTATTTTCGTGATTTTACCATTGAATAATCATTTAAAATTTCAATTCTGCATTTTAATTCATCTTATGTCCGTCTTACACAATCAGTTTTTTCATCAATTTCCTATTTCAATTATTTGATCATTTGAAAATTGACCATGTATGACAGAAATATATATATCAATTTTCAATATCAAGAGAAAATAGAACATGTATATATGGGATGATGGGAGGGCAGACTTATATTTGGGAGAGAGGGGAAAGCATTACAAAGCTTATAGAAAAGTTTTGGAACCTATACCGTAGATTATAAACATGATATCACAGTGTCATTAAGTGATCTATATCTCAAATCACCAAGTTCCTATCTTACACAACAAACCTGTAGAGAAAAACTCACAGGAAGTATAAACCTAATTGTGAAATGAATGCAAATCATGGTATATCCTTTTACAGGATGTCCCCATCAACCACGGTAAACAAGTCATCAATTTTCTAGGCACCACTGATATGTTCAGTTGTTTGCCATTGCTTTCTGAACAGTGAGCTCTATTTTTTACTGTTTGTGAAAATCCTAGCTAACAAATTTGTTTCTAAACTGCCTGCCCCAGTGTTTGAACCAGGTATGCTTGGGTTGTGATCGTGCTCACTACCGCTTAAGCTCCAGACACCCACATCTAATGACACAGAAACAAAAATATGTCAAGAATATGGTTAACTTGTATTAGATTAACATAACCAATAAAAAAATTATAACATTATTGAAACCACAAGAAAGAAAGAAAACAAATATCACCAGAATTATTTTGATCTTAGCAACAACAGAAGTATCCAATAGTTACATCCTTTTATTGTTTTATCTATCTGTCTATCTATTATCTATCCTTGTTTTGCCATCTGGCATCAGGTTGAAAAAGAGGCACCTAGAGAAAGCCTCCCTATGTGCTTTGTACAAAGAGGAACTTAGTGCCTAGGATATTCCGTCGATTCATTGTTTACATGGTCATCCTCTGGGTCTGTTGCCGTTGTATCTAAGTGCTAGTGCTCTTTGTGGGAGACTGCGTTGCGGTAACCTTGATACGTGTCCGAACACATTTGACCTGTTGTTTCTTTATATATTGTTCTACATCCAAGTATTCTTCTTGTTATCTTTGACTAAAGACAGAAAAAATCATCATGCTTCTTTCTTCTGCCATCAACTTCTGTAATGCCACAGTGTGCTGGTATCCAATGTAATGACTCATTTTTTCCATATTTGTAATGATTGACCATAAGACAGAACTCATCTTCTTCTTCTGCCATCAACTTCTGTAATGCCACAGTGTGCTGGTATCCAATGTAAGACTAATGACAAAATCATCATCTTCTTCTTCTGCCATCAACTTCTGTAATGCCACAGTGTGCTGGTATCCAATGTAAGACTAATGACAAAACCATCATCTTCTTCTTCTGCCATCAACTTCTGTAATGCCACAGTGTGCTGGTATCCAATTTAAGACTAATGACAAAATCATTTTCTTTAATCTTCTTCTATTTAGAATGACATCATATCTCTCTGTAATGCCACAGTGTGCTGGTATCCAATGTAAGACTAATGACAAAACCATCATCTTCTTCTTTAGACATCAACTTCTGTAATGCCACAGTGTGCTGGTATCCAATGTAAGACTAATGACAAAACCATCAATAGTCATCCTTACTTGGTGATATTTGAAGTGTATGTCTTTCATATATATCTACCTGGGGCTGCTTATAGCCAAGTTGGTAACAGTCATGTGCTGTGGAAATTCTGGGGTACTAATCAACCTATGCTGGTGGTTGTCGGTGGGCATAAGCTACGCGATTAGACTACGAAAGACCCAGCTCCTTTACTTGGGGATCTAGATTACAAGTACATCTGAACTCGGACTTTGGCTTGCCGGAATGGCGAGAGAAATGATAAAAAAGCCTTCATGCAATAACAGTCAGTGGTGCAATATCAGTCATATGAAGCAATATATTACGCGATATTCGCCAATGCTCTGTGACTCACCTCATTTCAATGATACTGGCCATTCAGGAGCTGACGATGTCCAGATCACAGCCATCCGATCATGTTCCTCCGATGATCGCAGTCGATTCGCCCTGGAGAACCGTTTTATTTCATTCTATGGCACTTTGGACCTCTTGGACTCAACGCATTACATTCCTATGTTCTTAGTATTGTCTTATCTCGTGCCTCTAATCTATGTGTGTTTGCTCCATATATGTGTTATTTATCCACTATATTGTTTATTGTTTCTCTTCTTTTCCACTTCCAGTTTTGTGTTGCACTCATTTCGTTGTTCGTTTTATTCCCAGATTTTCATTAGATAGGTTTATGTTTCCACATGTAATCGTCCATTTGTAGTGTTCCTCAAATTCGTCATTCTTGTTGTATTGTTTGCTTGATAAAGGCTTTTTGGTCGAAACGTTGCTGTTTATCGTCACTGTTTCTGTATTTTGTAAAACTATAGTTCTTTGTTTTTACGTGTTTAGCTAATATCAGAAGCCATGACTATGTCTGAATTTATAGTTGGGCAAACGTAAGCAAATTTAATACACATCTCCAGTTTTAGTTAAGAGCCGCCTGTGTGTTGCCAGGGCTTGCAAGGGGAGCAAAGAATAGTACCACTGCAACCTACAAAGCATTGCCGTAAGAGGTGACCGAGGTAGGGTATAGGAAGCTACCTAGTAAATAGAAAAGTGTCACAGAAATCGGATCAACTGGCCTACTTGTAGTCGCATAGCTAACACAACTTACAAGCGTTCTTATGGTCAGATCAAATACAAATCACAAAGAGGGACTTAACAAGTGGTCGATATGAAGTGTTTGAAGAAGAAGTTATGCAAATGTTGTTTCCCAACACGTTCAGTAGCAGAATAACTGCATTATCAATTATTGCATCATCATGGAACACACAGTGGTTAACCAACAGCAGCACATGCTTTATTTCATATAACAACAATAGCTATATAATGTCCACAAATGTAATAGATATAAGTTCAATAGTAATAAAATATTGTATCTCTGCGCTTAAAACAAATGAAAATACATAGATTATCTACCTTACAATAGTGATATTTACTTCCTTTTAGTATAAGAAAACAAACATGGGCAACAACTGTAGGTGGGTTCCTGTAACAGGCATGAATCAAATCACATATGCTTGACTTACAGTACATATTTATGTAACCATTAGATTTATTTTATATGATAAAGTTGTGGACACATACACAACTCCTTCATTCACCTTTGACACCATGCTTGGTACACCATGCTTGGTAGGGGGCAATGGTGTTATCCTCAAAAATACGACCCTGTTATTTACAGTTCTAATAAATTATTGTAATATAACTAACAATATAACTTTTTCTCAATACAAATAAAACTAAAATTATGTCCACCTACAAAGCAAAATCTCAACCCAAAATGACCATCAATAATGAAGACATTGAGAACGTCACATATTTGGAATATCTTGGCTCTATAATTAACAACAATGGAGATTGTACAAAAGAAGTTATAGTCTATTCAACTTGTCATGCCCACAGATAAAAATTTGTATCTTTGTAACCATTTGATTAAATAACTTGAAACTCATGTGAACTATACATGTTCCCGCTACAAAATTTTTTGCCATTCAAACAATCATACTATCTAGAAGTTGCCTTCTTTGTGCTATATATTTAACACCTCCATTGGCATGGTTGAAGTAAACTGTTGTTTACAGCCATTTACATACATTGATGACAAAAATATTAGCATTCAGGATGAAATCCGCATTTTTAAACAATTCTTGCATTTCCTGCGCACCAATGCAAAACGCCATTGACCGTAGTAAACAAATAAAATCATAAGTATGACACAGACTTTTAGTTAAAGGCGTATATCGAAAATAGTGTGAAGCTATTGGGTCATATTGTTGACTTCTCAAAACAGACACTGATTTAACATTTCTAATGAGTTTGAAGTTACAATGCAAAAGTATCATTAATACTATACGCGCATTTCCACAAAGAGGCACATATGGGTCATCTGTACCACAGTATACAAGAACCAGAGAAAAGAGCTATTTTATTGTAGTGATACCTCCCTACCACATATGTTAACACAGCATATTGTACCGAAGAAATAGCGATTTGAAAAGAACGTCTCAAAGTAGCTCCACCATTGCCAGTCCCAATCCTGGAAGTGAAAGGTGGATGGCATTATGACATGGAAGCTAACTTTAACTGTAATGTAAATTATTTTTAAAAACAATAATACAACTATGTCTATATTTCCTGTTTTTTCATGACTCTATTGCAAGTATCAACATTGGCCCCCATGTGTGAGCTGGGATGATACGCCTTTGCATGAGACTTGTCATCAAATGTCATTTGGATGCGTTTACTGTAAAAACTAAAATTATGTATCAGACTCGCCAAATATGCCGCCAACATCAAAGGAAACCATTATATTACAAAATCCAGGTTTCTTATAGCACTTTCTTCCATCAGAATTGTCTGTATAATTCTAAGGTTGGGTGCGAAGTTTTGCTACTGTAGAATTGATGGTTTTGCTACAATTCGCATTGGATTATGAACATGAGTTGTTGAACGGACTATAGAAGATTAGTCATGGTGTTCCAGAGGTGGTCAGGCAAGAAACTATGACGACATAAACAAGAAACAAAGTAAGACTTCTGAGAATCCTCTATCGCCATGAACACAATGATGTTGCAATAAGATTATTGTCGACAATATATGTTATGTCTGACGTATAGAAGTCTGAATTTCTTCACTTCTTTGTATCATTTGTTTGATAAAGTACTTTGTATCATTTGTTTGATAAAGTACTTTTGTATCATTTGTTTGATAAAGTACTTTTGTATCATTTGTTTGATAAAGTACTTTTGTATCATTTGTTTGATAAGTACTTGTATCATTTGTTTGATGTACTTTGTATCATTTGTTTGATAATACTTTGTATCATTGTTTGATAAAGCTTTTGTATCATTTGTTTGATAAAGACTTTTGTATCATTTGTTTGATAAAGTACTTTTGTATCATTTGTTTGATAAAGTACTTTTGTATCATTTGTTTGATAAAGTACTTTTGTATCATTTGTTTGATAAAGTACTTTTGTATCATTTGTTTGATAAAGTACTTTTGTATCATTTGTTTGATAAAGTACTTTTGTATCATTTATTTGATAAAGTACTTTTGTATCATTTGTTTGATAAAGTACTTTTGTATCATTTGTTTGATAAAGTACTTTTGTATCATTTGTTTGATAAAGTACTTTTGTATCATTTGTTTGATAAAGTACTTTTGTATCATTTGTTTGATAAAGTACTTTTGTATCATTTGTTTGATAAAGTACTTTTGTATCATTTGTTTGATAAAGTACTTTTTGTATCATTTGTTTGATAAAGTACTTTTGTATCATTTGTTTGATAAAGTACTTTTGTATCATTTGTTTGATAAAGTACTTTTGTATCATTTGTTTGATAAAGTCATTTTGATTGAAACGTCGCTGTATCATGTTTTTGTACTTTATAAAACTATATGACTTTATTTTTAATTGTTTCACCATTGTTACATAGTTTGACTACACAGTATCCCCTAATATCAATAACACATCATCAAATTGACACTAAATTTATATTAATGCATTCTTATCATTTTCAGTTGTGAACTTATTCTTTCACACCTTTTTCATTTTGGATAAAAGTGCATTCTTTTTCTTCACTTTTCAACTCCCAATGGAGCACATGTCTTCAACAAACTTCTTCCAGCTCTTTCTCTCTTTGTCAACCCTTCCAATTCTTTCCATGTCTTTCCTATCCTTTTAATAGCAGACACTGGCTTTCTTCTCAAGATATTTCTAGGTGTTCCCCATATCCTCTTTCCCTGCGGGTTTAAAAAACAGTGCATGTCTTGCAATGCTTCCGGTCAGTCTTCTCAATGTGTGTCTATCCATCGCCTCTTCCTTAGCT
Organism: Arion vulgaris; assembly: GCA_020796225.1. Taxonomy (NCBI): domain Eukaryota; kingdom Metazoa; phylum Mollusca; class Gastropoda; order Stylommatophora; family Arionidae; genus Arion; species Arion vulgaris. The sequence continues at coordinate 45,092,142 of CM036754.1, forward strand.
CTTTCACTGGTATCTGTAGTTCCTTCCCTTGAGTTCATAATCGTATCATACCATCTCAGTCCCACCATTCTCGTAAGTGCATTCACTTATATACAAAAATTACACAGCATTGATCAAATTATGTGCAAAAATAAGAAAACTACGGTTTTAATTTGTACATCACCTGTCGAAAAACAGTGCATCATATATAGTGTAGTTAATGTTCCTTATCTTCTCACATCATATTTATCAAAGTGGTAGTTATGTTACACTGTAGGATCATGTTAGTTCGTGGGAGTAACTTGTCAGACGTATCATACTTCGTCCACATTCGTGTAGGTGTACAGAAGGTCTGCATCATTATCAAAGGGAATTATGACAAAGAATGATCAAATGTGCACATCAATAAGGATACGTTAATGTACATACACTGCGAGAAACAGTGATCAAATGTTACGCACATCATATTTATCAAAGTGGTAGTAGTTAATGTAGGAAGAGGTGGGAGAACTTGCTAGAGACATACGTCTGTGTGGTGTCGGTCGCAAGGAAGCAAAGAATACACCAGTGCGACGCAAGGCATGTCTAAAAGGCGACTGATGTAGGACCTAGGAAGCACCTAGAAAATGAACGTTGCAGAAATCGGATGTGCTGGCCTCAGCGTAGGCGCATAACTAGCACAACGTACAATCGCTTTAGGCTCAGGTCACATACAAATCACAAAGAGTGGTTAACAAGTAGTCAATATAAAGCGTTTGAAGAAGCAGCTAGAGACATAAGAGTTTTTCAGACGGGATGTGATAAAAGCAACATTCCACAAAGGACATGCGACTACTTGAGTAGTTAATGTGTTCATGAATAAAAACAATAAAAAACTGTCGTTACTGCTTGTAGTACTGCTTTTTAGGACGGTGTAGGACAGGTGTAGGAAAGGTGGGATGAAAGCCTGAGGAATTGAATGGCCGCATAGTTAGTGCAGTCGCAGCGAACCTATTCAGGTTAGAATTTTTCATTTATGTATACAACAGAAAAATATCCTTGGCCTTACCGTGAATTGAACACGGACCTCCCGCATGGGAGCAGTGCTCTACTCCATTGGGCAGTTGCTCCTCTATGTTAATGAATATACCATTAAAATAAATAAATATTCATAATAAATTATCTCATGTACTGTGATGAAGGCAGAAATGATAATAATTGATGTTTTTAAAATGATATATGTGCACTATTCACATTAGGTCAAGGTAAAACAGGTATTGAGGCCAATTGGTAATATGACCTAGTGACCCATTTAATGATAAAGGATTAGCTATGGTGAGAGCAATAAATCTTCCCAGTCACAACTTTCAGAATGCAAATCAACAGCTTAATCTCTCTCCATCAGAAGATTTCCTAACCTGGAGTTAAAAATACAAACTCCACTGCCTGGTACAGTGAAGAAGGGTAAACATTACTGACAAAAACAACACATTTCTTCTTCAAACGCCCCATATCGAGCACTTGTTAAACCACTCTTTGTGATCTGTATGTGATCTAAGCCTAAGGGCGATTGTACGGTGTGCCAGTTATGCTCCAACAAGTAGGCCCAAACATCCGATTTCTGTGAAGCTTTTTATTTACTAGAGTAGCTTTCCTAGGCCCTACTTCAGTCACCTCTTACGACATGCAATGTATGTCGCAGTGGTACTATTCTTTGTTCCTTATGGGCCCGACAACACATGGGCGGACAACACACTTAAAGTTAACAATTGTTTACAAGATTAATCAGTTCATTCCCCTGAGAACTTCAAGCTTATCACATTCAGAAAACAAACAAACACACATAACATCTTCACTATATCATTCTTCTAGCAATGATTCTCAAACTGCTAAGAACAACTGGGAAAATTATGGAAATAACTCACAAAGTTCGGAAGCGCTGACACAATAATAAATAACTCCATTCTTAGTTTACTAAATAAAAACACAGCTATACTACATCTGGTCAAGAAGTATTAAAGTATAATTAAAAATTATGATCTCTACAGACATACACATTAATGACTCAAACATTTTAAACTTGTACAATAATGGGTAACATTTTTCATATAAAATCTAGAGTTTTCAAATTGTATATATGTGTATATGTTATATGGCCTTTTTCATTTTTATATATATATATATATATATATTTCTCTCGTACTGTTACACATTATATAGGGCCTGCAAGTAATTTTTCCATAACGCTGTATACTGGGCAGCTCGTTCAATCTCATCCAAGGAATTGAGTCAGACATTTCTTGTCTCTCTCAGCAAAGTTTGTTTCAGGGTTTCCCTATGGCGTCCTATCTTTCTTGAATCTTTTTCCTCCAACTTCAATGTCTGCTTTGGTATTCTTTGATCATTTCTTCTCAAGGTGTCTCCAATCTTCTCTTTCTTATAACAGTTGTTACTAGTGATTGACCAGACATTTCTCTGTTGTCATCACTTCTCCTGAATTTGACTCATTTTATGTTCATTATTCTCTAGTCTTTACAGACGGTCAATTGGCAGGTGTTTTACTGTGATGACTTCTGAGTTTGTGCTTGTTTCTTTTGCCTTCAAGCTTCTTCTGCCCGCTATGAATTCAGGGCGCAAGGTATGGCTTTTCTGACTGATTTTGCATAAAGGTCTACTTTACTTATTATCAGTGTCACCCACCATACAGGTATACCTTCTCTGACTTCAGAGGTAAGACTTCAAGCTCATCCCTGAATTTCTCTTCAAGCTTATCCTTGAGTTTCTCTTAAAGATTCTGTCAAGAAGTAGCATGTCCCTTCTGGAACATCGATTTCATCAGAGCCCGCCTAAGAAACTCTCTGTCTCTCGCAAGTTCTTCCGTCTCTTCAAGCTCATCCCTGAGTTTCTCTTAAAGATTCTGCCAAGTCAAGTAGTAGCATGTCCCTTCCTGAACGTCGTTTTCATCACAGTCCGCCTAAGAAACTCTCTGTCTCTCTAAGTTCTTCCGTCTCTTCAAGCTCATCCCTGAGTTTCTCTTAAAGATTCTGCCAAGTCAAGTAGTAGCATGTCCCTTCCTGAACGTCGTTTTCATCACAGTCCGCCTAAGAAACTCGCTGTCTCTCGCAAGTTCTTCCTCCTCTTCAAGCACCATGTTCGAGGTTTCTTTGATGTCCTGCTATCAAGCCAACTTCGTCTTGATCATCCCCTGCCTTGTACTCCAGAAAGATTCTGCCCCTTTAGGTAATGTTGTTTTCCACATAACAATCATCAGCTAGTTTTTTCCATTTGTTGGAACCTATAGAAAAGTTCTTGATTGAGGTCTTGCAGATATCCTTATATCTAAGCAGCGGTCTGCCTTGGTGCATCTTCCCTTCTGAAAGTTCACAGAACAACGCTTGTTGCAATATGTGGCCATTATCAATTCTCACATGTCGTAGTCATCTTAGTCTTATACTGCTGAGCATGCCCATGATGGAAGGCAAGTTTGCATGTTGCAGTACTTTAGAGTTTTAAAATTAGAAACTAGATATAGTACCTTACACGATGAGGAGGTCTCTATTTATGCTGTTTTACGTTACACAAATTGACTTCATACTTGCATCTCACGGAATTGTTTCCAATTGTAAACAAGATCCCAGAATACAGAAAGGTAGACGAGACTGGCCATGGATTTCCAGAGGGTGGTTAGTATGAAGAAACTATGGCATGACATGAGCAAAAGAACAAAGTTAAGACTTCCCAGAGCATGCATCTTTCCTGTGGCAATATATGGTTGCGAGACATAGACCTTAACACAGACATTAAGGAACAAAATCAAAGTGTTTGAAATAAGGTGGTACCGAAAACAAAGACTACGAATGCCCTTTACAGAGAAGAGAAAAACAAGGACATAGTACAAGACTTACATATCATGGAGCATTGGCTCATAAACAACATGATGTCCCAGAAAGTGAAGTATTTCGGTCATGCTAAACGACGCAGTAATTTAGAGAGATCAGTAATGGAAAGCATGGTTTCTGGGCGTAGAGGCAGGGGAAGACCAACATGACGGTGGCAGCAGGACATGAAAGAAACATTGAACTTGACATTAGAAGAGTGGAGAGAACTTGTTAGAGACAGAGAGTTGTTAAAACAAGCTGTAATGAAAGCAACATTCCATAAGGGACATACTACTTGATAATGTCTAGTATACAGACAAGAGAAGTCCCAGAATTCAAGAGTAACCTATCCAAAACAAATCCTTCCAATTACATGAATCCTACATGCAACATACCCAAAGTTACTCTGAACAAGGTATGGTACGGTTATATTTCCCACTTTTCTCAGTGTATAACAAACATAAGTTATCAATTTATTCTTCTTCTTTGAATGCTCCATATCGACCACTTGTTAACCAATCTTTGTGATCTGTACGTGATCTGAGCCTAAGAGCGATTGTAAGTTGTGCCAGTTATGTGCCTACAAGTAGGCCAGCACATCCGATTTCTGAGACGCTTTTTATTTACTAGGGTAGCTTCCTTAGGCCCCTACCTCCTCTCATGGCATACCTTGGAGGTCACAGTGTTACTATTCTTTGCTCCCTTGCGACCCCGGCCACACACCGAGGTATCAATACAAGATGATTGGTTATTGGTTACTAAACTGACTTCATTACACTCCAGGCAAACCCATAAGTGCTCAGTCTCCATCAACATATATAGAAGAGTATGCATACTGATGGTTCCTGTAGCTCGCTGGTTAAACACATTCCTCACTCTGCAACTCAGGCAGTTAGTCCTACGCAAGAATGGAAACCCCAAACTGCTAAAATTGCTGGACCGATTCAACATCTATTCCAGTATCTTCATCCAACAGGCAGTCTCGAAGCGACAAAAGAACATCCCCCTTATCCATCTTCAACTCCCCAATAATCAGTGCCGTTGATGCAAGCCTGTCTACAAACACCTGCATGCCCAAGATAGTAGATCCATGTAAGCCTCTGAGGTTAGAAACTTCTATAGAGACATCCACTATACCGAAAACTGTCATTTTGGATCTTGTAAAGCATCGACTGAGAGTCAGATATAAACAACGGCCTCAGTAAAATGGATGATATACGCTGAAAAATGAGGCAATATGTTATAACTACGTATGGTAATATGAATCTAATAATACATATGTACATTTGATTAGAGCAGAATAGAACACCATTAATCTATATGTAAAAGTAACATACACAGCGTATGAGATCTCTATAAGGAAAATTATCATCACCCAAATAACATAAGATATAAGTTACATAGATATGCTCTATTCAGTACCAGTTATAAATGAGTCACTAACTTGCAGAGTTAGTGAAAGAGAAATAATATCACCAAACAAATTCTAAAGTTTAACATTGTGAGTTTTCAAATAAATAATAATATTGTCTATATAAATTATATCCCCCATATGCATTGTTTCAGAACTACTGATAAATTAGATCCCCCCATAATCATTGTTTCAGAACCACTGATAAATTAGATCCACCTATAATTATTGCTCAGAACCTGATAAATTAGATCCATAATTATTGCTTCAGAACCACTGTAGGTATATGAATATTGGCACATTCTACACATTTAGGTCCTGTAATTTTGAGCCCAATAATCATTGCTTCGGAACCACTGATAAATTAGATTCCCCCATAATTATTTTCAGAAAGCAATGGCAAACTACTGAATGAATAAGTGGTGCCAAGTAAATCAATAATTTGTTTACTGCGGTTGATGGCGAAGTCCTGTAAAGGATATGTCACGATTTTTTTGAATAATCATTACTTCAAAACTTCTGATAATTTAGATTCCCCCCATAATCATTACTTCAGAACCTTTGATAATTTAGATTCCCCCATAATCATTACTTCAGAATCTCTGATAATTTCCACCGTAATCATTACTTCAGAACCTCTGATAGTTTCCACCGTAATCATTACTTCAGAACCTCTGATAATTTCCCCCCATCATCATTACTTCAGAATCTCTGATAATTTCCCCCATCATCATTACTTCAGAATCTCTGATAATTTCCCCCATAATCATTACTTCAGAACCTCTGATAATTTTCCCCATAATCATTACTACAGAACCTCTGATAATTTCCCCCATAATCATTACTTCAGAACCTCTGATAATTTCCCCCATAATCATTACTTCAGAACCTCTGATAATTTCCCCCATAATCATTACTTCAGAACCTCTGATAATTTCCACCATAATCATTACTACAGAATCTCTGATAATTCCATAATCATTACTTCAGAACTCTGATAATTTTCCCATAATCATTACTACAGAACCTCTGATAATTTCCATAATATTACTTCAGAACCTCTGATAATTTCCACATAATCATTACTTCAGAACCTCTGATAATTAGATCCCCTATTATAATTACTTCCGAATCACTGATAATTTAGATCCTCGATAATCATTGTCTGAGAACCACTGTAGGTATATGAATATTGTCACATGCCATACATTTCGGACCGAAATTTTGAGCGTTTCACTTCACACTATATTTTACATATCACTTGGGGTGTAACGGCACATTCGACACAGCCCTCATGGTGTACTGATCAGTTACATATCATTCTCTGAACTGATGCTCCAAACACGATCTCTGGTTCCGGCACCGTTAATACCAGACTCATGGCTGCTGCTATTGCTTAGACTGATATTGGTGAAATGTCCTTTCGGGCTGGCGTTATGGACAAAGCTCTGATTTCGTCCTGCTTCGCTTGGTTGTAATCTGACAGTTCTGGAAGTATGAGAAAGCAGGTCAACTTGGCAACCTTTGTCCTCGTGGAACACATCTCGTTTACACATCATGCACATAAACATACGGGGGTACACACGACGAGATTCGGAATGGGTTAGCACACGAGCGATGAGAGACATCGGAACAAAGCCTAATTCACTTGGTGTTTGCTGTTCCTGCTGTTTGTTTATATTTTGGTTGAGAGAGAACACCATTGCGGTGGGAGGAAATGTTGCGATGGGTACATGGATCAATTTCTGTTCTTCTTGTTGCACAGCCGAGCCATTTTCTGCCGCCATGAGCTGCTCATGAGTCATATGCTGTTTCACTCGTTCTTGAAGATCAACAGGCAGCTTGAAAATAGGAAGAAAAAAAATATATAAAACATTTGAAAAAATAAAAATATGTTTAACCTTGACTCGATTGTAAGCATAACATTTATGTGAAAAAGTAACATTGTGTTAATATTTTTATTCAATTGGCGTCCCCATAGTGATAGCACACTGTGATAGTGACCATTTCAATTTCAAATATCTGCATTGCACTCCGGACATGTCCATAGGTGCTCAGATCTCCTTCGCAATATCTCCAACAGCATCCAGAGTGTAACGGTCACAGTTCAATGTTGAGGCTACTCATATACCTGTCATGCTGTTCTTTTCTGAACACTCCAATCTTCAATCCAAGCTCTTGCAATCTAGCAGTTGACGTGGATTGGTCTACATTAAAGTCCTCTTTGGGGACACACTCTACAAGGGCATTCACCGTCCGTGTGTTGCCGGGGCCCTCAAGAAGAGCAAAGAATAGTAACACTGCGACCTACAAGGTATGTCGTAAGAGGCGACTGAGTAGGGGCCTAGGAAGCTACCTTAGTAAATAAAATGCATTGCAGAAATTGGATGTGCTGGCCTACTTGTAGACGCATAACTAGCACAATGTACAATCGCTCTTAGGCTCAGATCACATACAAATCACAAAGAGTGGTTAACAAGTGGTTGCTATGGATTGTTCGAAGAAGAAAGGTGTTCAGAATGTCAGATCTATCCATTGGCTGACCCTCCGATATGATGACAGAGCCAGCCAGTCTGCTCTTTCATTCCATCGACACTCATGTGCCACCAGAACGAAGATGAATGTAATTCCGAAAATTGTTGGCGCTTGTAGTGACTATGTGCTGTAGAAATTTTGAGGTTAGATGTCAGTTTAACCAAAAATTATCGGTGTGCACATGGTACACTGTTGGACTACAGGAAAAATTGTGATACTTGGGTATATAATTTACAAGTACCTCTGAAGTCAGAGTAGGGCTTGCCTGAATGGCGAGGAACACTGGTGATAAGAAAAGCAAGACTTCATGCAAAAATCAGTGAGAGGTACCGTAACTACACCTGAATTCATAGCAGCTGAAGAGGATACCAAAAATTTACTCAGTTATAAACATAAAACTTAACTGTAGAAGAAAACATTTGTTAACATTTATTCAATTGTAAAAAATATGTGAGTGCGACATAAGTAACTCTAGTGACTTCAAGCGTATATTTTTCTATGTAGATATATTCTCTCGAACACATGCACAGTTATGAGCAAGCTGACGTGCTGGCATTAAAAGCTTCTATAAGAAAGCGCATACGATATAGATAGGAAAGACATACTTAGGTCACTTCAGGACTGTCTGTTCTATAATGATGACTTGAGCATAGATAAGAATGTGATTCTAAGACTGGAGGAATGTGGCATCAAGCTTGACAGGTTTTGAGAGGAACCCCTGCAAGATCAGATGAGAACTGTATAATCAGAGATTCATGGGAACTATCAGCATGTGTACGTTCACCATCTGCTGAAAAAGATTGAGCACCTATGGCTGTGTCTGGAGGACAGTGAAGTCAGTTCTGTTTATTAACCAACCAATTATATGGCCTTTTATCATCTTTACAGATGGTCAATTAGCAAGTGTTTTACTGTGACAACTTCTCAGTTTTCGCTTGATTCTTGTCGTTCAGCTCATCCCTAAGTGTTTTAGAAAAAGATTCTGCACCTTCGCATAATGTTGTTGTTTTCCACATAACTCGGTCATCAGCTAATTTTCCCCGGTCATCAGCTAGTTCTTTTCCCATCTGCTGGAACCAATAGAAAAGTTATTCACTGAAGCCTTGCAAACATCCTTATATCTGAGCAGTGGTCTGCCTTGGTGCCCCTTCCCCAACCAATTAACTAACTAAATAATTCCCAGATCTTGGTAGTTGTCTGCTTCAGCAGAAGGATATGTACAAGCAGTATATGCATGTTAAAGGTGTCGAAGTTGGTTCGCTAGGATAGATTGATTGTTCCATCATCATTGCACTTCAGTGAGTAACCATGTGTGCTCCAATCTCTTTCTTACACAGAAAGATCCCAGTGGCAGTGCACAAGCTTTGTAGCACTGACGAGAGTCCCAGATGTCATTTAGAAGATAGTGAAAATATTCCTTTCCTAGGAATATTCTATTCGCTCTCTCGATCGTTCTTTTTCAGCCATGTTTATCCTTCTCATTGTGATATATATACAGCCTTTGTCAAGAACGCAATTTTACATCACAACGTTCAGTACCTTTTGGAGCTCTAGTGCTTTTCCTTCGGTGAAGTGTCTGATTTCAACCAACATTTACTGCGTTCGCTCTCCGTCAGTCTTTGACTGTCCCTAGCCAAAACCTGTAAGGCAGCAGTTGCTACTTTCTTTTAGGGTAGCGACCCTGAGACGACCTGCCCTCCCGGGTTGTTGAGCGTCATCTGCCCAGAAAACCTGTCTTTTCTGGACTACTTGGTTTTCTTGCCGTCCCGTTTGTGTACAGTTTACTCCGCTAGCCTTTGATTGTTCACAATCAAACTACAAAGCAGCAGTAGTTCCCTGCTAGCAGAAACGCGCACTGGTTTCAGCCTCTGCTGGGTTTTCCAGTTTTTCTGCACATTTGGGTGGTCCGCTCACCTCTTCGCCACACTAACAGCACTGTGCACGCCTGCCCACCAATGCGCGCATCGTCCACATGCGTGCTCGCTCTGCCCTGGTGCCTGCCTCACCATCTCCATCAGTTCTCACCGTGCTCACATTTACCTCTGGGCTGTCCGAACACTTGGGCTTAACTCGGGCCCCCACCTCAGGGCTTCGAGTTTCGCCCTATGTGGGCCCACATGCAAATCATCTCTAGCCCAAATTTTACTCCACACTGGCCCACGTCTCTTCTCTGGATGCACCTCCTCATCCCTCTATGGTTTTCTGTTCAGCTTTTCTGCCATCAGCCGGGAGAGACGAGCATCAATAGTCACTCTGGAATTCCGCTCATCTGTGTTGCGAGCGGATCCAATCGAATGGGACTACGTCTGCATCTCTACCACAACCAGGGTAGCTCTCCCTCGATCCCTACCCGATTAGCCAGACAGGAACCAATGTCTGTTACCAGGGCCCCACGTGAGGCAGGGTAGGATCTTGATTAGTGCCAGCTCACTAATCTTGACGCAGCGTTGTCCCCATGCGCCTTTGACCCCACTTTCTATTCAATGTATCAGAGTAGTATTGCTCTTTGAGGTACACTGTCTGTTGGTAATCTATCTATTTATGTTGGTAGAATAATTTAATTTGTTGTTTCTTGATGAAGTTCAGTACTGATGCTGTACCTAATTTTTTTTCTTGCCTTCATTTCTAAACCAGTCTCTTCTTGATACACCCAACACTGCATATACACTTTATCTCTGTCATGACTAATTTTCTTCTATCATTTGATGTCAGCATTTAAGTTTGGCACTGCTAGCATAATGTTGGGAGAAAGATTGTGTTGTACAATGCCCTTTTAGTGTTCATGGTGACATGTGTGCATTAAAAATTGGTGACGTTTGTCCTATGCTTTGATTTGCCTTATTGCTTCTATGTCAGATTTTGTTAGTTATTCTTCTATTTGCTGAAAATGAAAGTAAATGAAAAATTCTGATTAATATTACTAGATAGGAATGTTAGGTCTGAGACTGACCGTATTAAGTTTATGTGCAACATAGTTGGTAGGTTTGCACTGCAGAAGTTGCACGGCTGTGTTACAGTCCATCCTGTACCTCTCCTGTGTAAAGAAACAATAAAATAAACATTTGAATAGTTAACAAATAAAAAGCATGGTCTCTGTTTCAAATATCTTTATTGTACTCCGGACATGTCCAACGGAGCTCCAATCTCCTTCGCAATATCTCCAACAGCGTCCAGAGACTAACCGTACCAGTTTGATGTTGATTGATGAGCCTACTCATATACATGCTGTGCTATTCTTTTCTGGCCCCTTCGATCTTCAATTAAAACTCTTGCAATCTAGCAGTTCACGTGGATTGGTTTAAATGGAAATTATCTTTGCGGTCACACTCTACGAGGACGTTCAAAATATCTGCTCTGTCCATTGGCTAACCCCCTGATATGGTGGCAGAATCAGCCAGCCTGTCTGCTCTCTCATTGCCAATGACACCCATGTACCCCAGAACAAAGATGAATATAATTCTGCAAATTGTTTATGTTTGTAGTGATTCAGTCCCCTGCATGCACACCAAATGGCATGGTATGCTGGGTATTATTATATTGATCAATAAGAAATGTTTGTCTGAGGAAGAAAATGAAAGAATAGGGAGACAAATTAACTAACTTTATTTATTTATGAAATTTTATACAGAGTGTTCAAGACAAAAGTAGCCCCATTGACAAATCAAAAGTTGCCAGGTACACATTGCTTTTTGTCTATTTACTATCTGAACCGGTTTTGAACAGCTCAGCCTTTCGTCACATTTGTTCATCGCCCCTTCCCGCACCATAATTACACACCATCACAAAAAGACTTGTGCACTTGATCTATACTACATCTTTTGAACCTTTTCATTTTCATAAACATATACCAGATTAGCTCCCTTGATGAGGCTACTTTTATCTTGAGCACCCAGTAGAAACAATTTTAAAAAATGAAATCCTGAACAAGTTATGAGTTTAGTCGTCAGATCATCATCAATACACATCAATCCAATTAGTCATAAATAGCTCAGATCTCCTCCTCAGTATGTCTCTCAGCATGTGGTACCTAACAACCAGTTATATGTTGGTTTACTATTCTTCTTTGGCTATTGGTTTAGTACTCTTGTCTAGGTGCCAGCAAGAAACAAGCTCTAGAAACACAAAGAGAGAAAGAAGAAGAAGAATGAAGACTCATATCTCCCTGATGAACCTAAAAAAATTAGCACACCAAAGATAATTCACTCACACTCTCCTCATCCAGTTGATTGACCAGAACTCTTGTATCCACCAACTTGTTCATCATAGTTGATAACTCTCTGTGCAATGCAACTTTTTCAGACTCTGCTTGGCCAACCTAGATGTTGCAATACAACAAAAAATCATGTTTATTATAATAATAATTTATCAATACATTTCTTGTGTTGATCCCTTCTTAGGGGGTCTATATGGCGTAGAGGTAAGGTATGCATCACTCATTCCAAAAGTACTTGGTTCATTTCCTACAAGGAGTAATCAGGATATTTTCCCAGAGATCCCGGATCTCAATGTAGGTGAGATCGAGTTCCTAGTCCTAACAGAGATGAACGATAAAATGGAGGTCCAGTGGTTAAGTTGAGCATATAAAAGAAGTCATGGCTGTTAAAACTCGATAAGAGTAGACTGCAAAGTCACTGCCAGGGCAAAATTAATTTTAAAATATTCTTACAAAATTTCCACCATCATCAAAAATGACATCGGGGACCCTCGCTGGTGCTACGCAGTTCGTGTCACTGAGATCTTCCTGTGTAAGAAAGAGATCGGAGCACACATGGTTATTCATCGTAGTGATGCTGTCGATTGGCCTGTCAATCAATCAAATAATCAATTTTTAGCCAGTGTGTCTACTTTATAATTTCCAGGTGTATTTTAATGTTCCAGAATCCACAGCATAATTATTTTTGTCTCATGGGATGTAACAAGTTTGTCAATATCTATGACTAGATAGGAAAGTTCTGGTTTACAATGTCTTCCATCTTGGATTTTCTTTATCACAACAAATCTTATATTTTTTTTAATAAACATTTCAGCTATTATTCATATTGCTCTTGGTTCAGTCCAGGTCTCTTCCTGTTAACAATATCTCTGCTCTATTTACTGAGCCACTTACCATTTTCAGTAACTTATCTTCCAAGTCATGGTTAATCTTCTGCATCTTTTTGTGACTGTCCAGTAACCTTTAAACAAAACAGAAACAAAATAATGATATTAACTCTTTCCATACACAGTTATTTCCTCAGTTGTACACGGTTAATTCAAGTGAGGTAAAAAAAGCAATTTAAAAAAAACCCAGCATAACTACTTGTCAATAAATAAACATACATACATATATATTTATATATATCTCTTATTATACACTACTTTAAAGAAAACTGGACAATCTATTAGAATAACAAGGTTGTAAAATAGTAGAAGTAAAACTAGAAAGACTTGTCTAAGGGAAACAACTCGAATGGCGCAGTATACGACAAATGGCGTTCAATGGAATATGCGGTGGTGCAGTGTGCAGCGTTGCAGTGGAAAGAGTTAATTTTCAACAAAAAAAGGTTTAACCCTATCAATGTTCCACCAACATCATTGTCCCACCAACATCAGTGTCCCACCAACATCATTGTTCCACCAACATCAGTGTCCCACCAACATCAGTGTCCCACCAACATCAGTGCTCCACCAACATGAGTGTTCTTGTTCTTCTTCGAACACTCCATATTGACCCCTTGTTAACCACTCTGTCTGATTTGTTTGTGATCTGAGCCTATGAGTGATTGTGCATGATGCCAGTTATGACATGCCTTGTAGGTTGCAGTGGTACTATTCTTTGCTTCCCTTGAGAGCCCCGGCACCACACGGGTGCAACAATAAGTGTTAACTAACAAAGTAGAAAGAAGTAATATATAAATTGTCTTAATGTTCAAATATTCTAGATCCATTGAAGCCAACTACTGATGAAGAAACAACAAATTAAATATTTCAGCCATATAAGCAGATACATCTGTTATAAGAAAGAGAAGATGGAGATATGTTGGGCATACCTTGAGAAGAAATGATCAAAGAATAACAAAGCAGGCATGAAATGAGAGGCAAAGGGTTCAAGAAAGAGAGGACATCCTAGGGAAACCCTGAAACAAACTTTTCTGAGAGAGGCAAGAAATATCAGACTCAATTCCATGGAGGAGACTGAGCAAGTTGCCCAGAACAAAACAGTATGGAGAAATTGCTTGCATGCCCTATGTAACGTATAACAGTACGAGAATTATTATTATTATTACATAAGCAGATTACCAACAGACAGTGTATCTCAAAGATCAATGCTACTCTGATACAGTGGATACGAGGCAAAAGGCTGTGCACGCAAAAAAAATGAACATAAAAAATAACAGAGGCAGTGAAAAACAATATTTATAAAGTGTACACAAAAGCTGTTCTAGAAATCTCTTCTTATCCTGACACTGTGAGACAAAACAAGATTAGAGAAGCACACACAAAAGCTTGTTCTAGAAATCTCTTCTTATCCTGACACTGTCAGACAAAACAAGATTAGAGAAGCACACACAAAAGCTTGTTCTAGAAATCTCTTCTTATCCTGACACTGTCAGACAAAACAAGTTTAGAGAAAGAAAAGATACCACTTCATTTGAGAATCTTTTATTCTGTATTCTATACAACTGTCAACCATACAGTTATCAGTTATATGAGACTACATCATAGCACTGACATGCCCATATGTGGTCCGATACTTGGCCTCAGTTAAATCCAGCAGCCCAACACGCCATTCGTTTGATTAATCAATCTCTTTTGACATGTAGTACAAAACAAGATTATGTTGTTCTTTTCGGCTGCACCGATATTGACACCCATCTCTTTCAATCTGGTCAGCGAGTGGGATTCACAGCCCTGAAACTCCTCTGTTCTGAAAGACTCACTCCGTGTGTGAAGAATATCATTTCGATCCATGACCGCTCCCTCTGATATTGTAGCCAAGCCAGCCAATCTATCAGCTCGTTCATTACCCCAAACTCCTGCGTGCCCAGGGACAAAAATGAAGGTGATTTCTCTAATCATTGTTCGTACTAGTACCTCCACCCAGTTGTGTCTCACCATTCCTGATTTGACTTTATGAATCATGCTTATGGAGTCACTGAGTATGAAAACACGAGAGTAGTTGTGAGATGCCAACCATTTCACTGTCCGAACCTCCATTGTCAAACTACTTGTAGTTGTTGCGTAGGCCCCACTGGCCTCTGTTACTATTTTTCCTCCTGAGCGTGCTGAAAAGCCCACGACAGCGTTGTTGGCGAAAGACTGAACCATTGGTGTATATAACCACATCTGTATCATTGATGATGTCATTCAAGAGGGCCTCCAAGTTAATCAGTGGTATATTATTTTGTTCGCAGTTTTTCTTAATAGATGTAATAACGGTGAAAGGAGTCTGAAATTGAAGTGGCACAGCAATCCATTCCTCTCCTGGTTCAATTCCGGAAGGATCACATATTTCCCTAAGAGTATCATCTGCCTGACTCAGCCATGTTTTGCCTCTCGTGAGTCTACACCTTTTCTCCTTAATGAGTTCTTCTTGGAGAGGATGTTCCTTGTTTACATTGATTCTTAGATGTGATTGAACCCTCCAAGTTTCAATTCTGTTAGCAATAGTGGGGAGGTCAAGAAGGAATCTTATTGACATTCCTGGTGTATCTTTGGTGTATCCCAGGATGATGCGCATAGCCTCATATTTAATTCTTTCCAGTCTCACTGTTTCTAGGACTAATTGTTAGAAGAGCGCACGCATATTCTATACATGGCAGAACAATACCTTGGTACAAGAGCACAAGAAGGTGTTGCTCAATCTTAGCAGACGCCATGATTCTCAGTGCGGATAGTGCGTTGCGAGCCTTGGCAATAACTTGGTCGATATGGTCTCTAAAGCATAAACTGTGATCAAATTTTACACCCAAATAACTCATAGATGCTGTTCGAGTGAGTGTATGTCCATCTATAGTGACATATGTTTCAGACTTCACAATGTGATTCAACCTACACAATCCCATACTATCACCTGTTATATACATACACTTGTCTAACTATACAATCACCTGTTATATACATACACTTGTCTAACTATACAATCACCTGTTATATACACACCTGTCTATGCTGTCACCTGTTATATATACACCTGTCTAACTATACAATCACCTGTTATATATACACCTGTCAATACAATCACCTGTTATATACATACACTTGTCTAACTATACAATCACCTGTTATATACATACCTGTCTATGCTGTCACCTGTTATATACATACACTTGTCTAACTATACAATCACCTGTTATATACATACCTGTCTATGCTGTCACCTGTTATATACATACACTTGTCTAACTATACAATCACCTGTTATATACACACCTGTCTATGCTGTCACCTGTTATATACATACACTTGTCTAACTATACAATCACCTGTTATATACACACCTGTCTATGCTGTCACCTGTTATATACATACACTTGTCTAACTATACAATCACCTGTTATATATACACCTGTCTATGCTGTCACCTGTTATATATACACCTGTCTAACTATACAATCACCTGTTATATATACACCTGTCTAACTATACTATCACCTGTTATATATACACCTGTCAACCTATACTATCACCTGTTATTTACACACCTGTCTAACTATACTATCACCTGTTATATATACACCTGTCTAACTATACAATCACCTGTTATATACACACCTGTCTATTTATGCTATCACCTGTTATATATATACCTGTCAACCTATACTATCACCTGTTATATACACACCTGTCTATGCTGTCACCTGTTATATATACACCTGTCTATACAATCACCTGTTATATATCCACCTGTCTATGCTATCACCTGTTATATATATATATATATATATATATATATATATATATACACCTGTCTATGCTATCACCTGTTATATATACACCTTGTCTAACTATCCAATCACTTGTTATATATATACACCTGTCAACCTATACTATCACCTGTTATATATACACATGTCTAACTATACAATCACCTTTTATATATCCACCTGTCTATTTATGCTATCACCTGTTACATACACACCTGTCTATTTATGCTATCACTTGTTATATATCCACCTGTCTATACAATCACCTGTTATATATACACCTGTCTACCTATACACTAACATACACCTACCTGTCATATCTATCTCTAAGCCTGGTGAGCTCCTCCTTAGCCTTGACAAGCTCAAGATCCATAGCCTGCCTACTGTCCATCAGTTCATGTTCAATGCTAGAGATATGACTTCCGCTACGATGAAGTTGATTATGTAGTTCTGCTATCTGTTGTTGGAGATCCAAACTGCACAAGTAAATAAATTCGTTATTGACAATTGCATTATTTTATTTTGTTCTACAGCTATGAATTCAGGCATAGTCATGGTGCATATCTCTGATTTTTGTGTTAAGGCATGCTTTCCTTATAAGTGTCCCTCCCCATTCAAGCAAGCAATACCCCCACTTTAGAGGTACTTATAATTTATTTTTTTAAAGTAAGGGAACCCATTTTTATACCACACGGCATATAGAGTAAGATGGTGTTAAGTCTGTATTTTTATACCACACGGCATATAGAGTAAGATGGTGTTAAGTCTGTATTTTTATACCACACGGCATATAGAGTAAGATGGTGTTAAGTCTGTATTTTTATACCACACGGCATATAGAGTAAGATGGTGTTAAGTCTGTATTTTTATACCACACGGCATATAGAGTAAGATGGTGTTAAGTCTGTATTTTTATACCACACGGCATATAGAGTAAGATGGTGTTAAGTCTGTATTTTTATACCACACGGCATATAGAGTAAGATGGTGTTAAGTCTGTATTTTTATACCACACTGCATATAGAGTAAGATGGTGTTAAGTCTGTATTTTTATACCACACGGCATATAGAGTAAGATGGTGTTAAGTCTGTATTTTTATACCACACGGCATATAGAGTAAGATGGTGTTAAGTCTGTATTTTTATACCACACGGCATATAGAGTAAGATGGTGTTAAGTCTGTATTTTTATACCACACGGCATATAGAGTAAGATGGTGTTAAGTCTGTATTTTTATACCACATGGCATATATATTAAGATGGTGATAAGTCTGTATTTTTATACCACACGGCATATAGATTAAGATGGTGTTAAGTGTGTATTTTTATACCACATGGCATATAGAGTAAGATGGTGTTAAGTCTGTATTTTTATACCACATGGCATATAGAGTAAGATGGTGTTAAGTCTGTATTTTTATACCACACAGCTATATGAGTAAGATGGTGTTAAGTCTGTATTTTTATACCACACAGCATATAGAGTAAGATAGTGTTAAGTCTGTATTTTTATACCACACGGCATATAGAGTAAGATGGTGTTAAGTCTGTATTTTTATACCACACGGCAGATAGAGTAAGATGGTGTTAAGTGTGTATTTTTATACCACACGGCATATAGAGTAAGATGGTGTTAAGTCTGTATTTTTATACCACATGGCATATAGAGTAAGATGGTGTTAAGTCTGTATTTTTATACCACACAGCATATAGAGTAAGATGGTGTTAAGTCTGTATTTTTATACCACACTGCATATAGAGTAAGATGGTGTTAAGTCTGTATTTTTATACCACACGGCATATAGAGTAAGATGGTGTTAAGTCTGTATTTTTATACCACACGGCATATAGAGTAAGATGGTGTTAAGTCTGTATTTTTATACCACACGGCATATAGAGTAAGATGGTGTTAAGTCTGTATTTTTATACCACATGGCATATATATTAAGATGGTGATAAGTCTGTATTTTTATACCACACAGCATATAGAGTAAGATGGTGTTAAGTCTGTATTTTTATACCACATGGCATATATATTAAGATGGTGATAAGTCTGTATTTTTATACCACACGGCATATAGATTAAGATGGTGTTAAGTGTGTATTTTTATACCACATGGCATATAGAGTAAGATGGTGTTAAGTCTGTATTTTTATACCACACAGCATATAGAGTAAGATGGTGTTAAGTCTGTATTTTTATACCACACAGCATATAGAGTAAGATGGTGTTAAGTCTGTATTTTTATACCACACAGCATATAGAGTAAGATAGTGTTAAGTCTGTATTTTTATACCACACGGCATATAGAGTAAGATGGTGTTAAGTCTGTATTTTTATACCACACGGCAGATAGAGTAAGATGGTGTTAAGTGTGTATTTTTATACCACACGGCATATAGAGTAAGATGGTGTTAAGTCTGTATTTTTATACCACATGGCATATAGAGTAAGATGGTGTTAAGTCTGTATTTTTATACCACACAGCATATAGAGTAAGATGGTGTTAAGTCTGTATTTTTATACCACACTGCATATAGAGTAAGATGGTGTTAAGTCTGTATTTTTATACCACACGGCATATAGAGTAAGATGGTGTTAAGTCTGTATTTTTATACCACACGGCATATAGAGTAAGATGGTGTTAAGTCTGTATTTTTATACCACACGGCATATAGAGTAAGATGGTGTTAAGTCTGTATTTTTATACCACATGGCATATATATTAAGATGGTGATAAGTCTGTATTTTTATACCACACAGCATATAGAGTAAGATGGTGTTAAGTCTGTATTTTTATACCACATGGCATATATATTAAGATGGTGATAAGTCTGTATTTTTATACCACACGGCATATAGATTAAGATGGTGTTAGTGTGTATTTTATACCACACAGCATATAGAGTAAGATGGTGTTAAGTCTGTATTTTTATACCACATGGCATATAGAGTAAGATGGTGTTAAGTCTGTATTTTTATACCACATGGCATATAGAGTAAGATGGTGTTAAGTCTGTATTTTTATACCACACAGCATATAGAGTAAGATGGTGTTAAGTCTGTATTTTTATACCACACGGCATATAGATTAAGATGGTGATAAGTCAGTATTTTTCACTGGCCGTCGTTACACGATGGGTGATGTGGCTGCTCTTTTTCCCAGTGCTTTTCCATCTAATTGAGGCTGGGTTGACCTGAGAGCCATCACAGTTGGAAAAATTCCCTGGTGCCATTTCTTCTTCTTCTTTCTTCTTTGTGTTCGGTTTCGTATGCTCATCTAAACCATGAGATGGGTTGCCGCTATGAAGCTGCATGTCAGTTGGAGTTCTTCGAGAGTTCCCCATAGCTTGGTCTATAAACTTTGTTCATGAGGCCATGTCTGTAGGATGTGCTCTGGAGTCTGTGTTTCTGTCTGGCATGCACACTGTGCAGTCTGAGCAGGCTTTATTCTGTGCATGTGGTGGTTGAGCCTGCAGTAGTGACCTGTTCTTAGGCGAAAGATTGTTGTGTGTTGTTTTCTGTTTAGTCTGCTGATGGGATCTTGTGGGTGTTTGCTGTGGGTTTGTTGCCCCCATACCTCTTTGTACTTTCTTTTGATATGTGTCTTGATTTCTGGTAGTGACACTGAGTGTTTGTGTTGTGTAAATTTTGTTCCCTCCTTAGCCAGCCTGTCTGCTCTCTCATTTCCTGGTATGCCACAGTGGGCTGGTATCCACTGGAGAATAATTTTGTTGTGTTCTGAGAGCTTGTTTAGCTGTAGTGTCAGCTCTCTTTCCATGTTATCTTGTGGTTCCCTTTGTGTGGCCTGCAGGACTGACAAGCAGTCACAAAGGAAGACAAGTTTGTTGTTTTGAATGTTTCTTTGCTGCAGTATTTTGAGGCATCCACAATTGCCTGTTGTTCGGCACTAAAATTTGTTGAGAGTTCTCCAGTGGCACTTGAATTTGTTAGTGTAGTGCCATCTTGGAGTATGATGATGGTTCTGGCCCCTCCTTTCCTCGCTGTCGTGTCTGATGATTCGTCTGTGTATATATGGGTCCACTCGGGATCGGGGTATGAGGTGTCAATGTGTTCTAGTGTCTTTGCTCTCAGGATGGGATCTGTTTCTTCACCCTTTTTGTCTACATTTGGAATTGTTATCACTGTGAAGTTGGGCTGTAGGTCTGTGTTGTTGAATGGTACTATCATGTCCCAGGTTGCTGGTCTTTTGAGAGGATGTCCATGTTTTTTTGCGAGAGTGATTTTGACAAGTGATGGAAGCTGTGTCGTTTTATGCAGTTTTTGGTTGGTTCGTTGATTGTTTTGTGCATGGGGTTATTTTCTGGGCGCTTGAACTTTTCTGATAGTGAGTATTTTTTTTTCCTGCGTCGTCCCAGGCTCTCAAGGCCAGCAGTTGCCTCCATATCTTTGATTTGTGTACTTCTCAGACCCCCAGTGATGATTCTGAGGCCTGTGTTCTGTATTTTATCTAGCTTGTATAGATTTGTTTGTGCTGCGGTTGTGTAGGCTCCTGTGCCATACTCCAGTTTTGAAAGTACATACCCTGTGTATATTTGGCGTGTAGTGTTTGCATCTGCGTCCCAGTGGGTTGCTGCTAGTTTTTTCATGAGTAAGTAAAGGATCAGGGTATCCTGTAGTCCAACTGTGTACTGTGTGCACTCCGAGAATTTTTTTCAAAGTTGGTCTCGAACTCGAGAGTTTCCACAGCATGTGGTCACCAGTGAAGTGTGTTACCAACTTCGTTATCAACATGATTGATACCAAATTTCTCCAGCCATAAAGATAACATTCTCCAGCATGGTCATGTCATAATAGTAATAATTCCTCAAGCAAACTCCTAAAGCAAAAAATATTTCTTTCAGCAAAGTTTGTTTCAGGGTCTCCTCAGGTCATTTTCTCTCTCTTGAACCCTCTGCATCCCATTTCAATGCCTGCTTTGTTATTCTTTGATAATTTCTTCTCAAAGTGTGTCCAACATGTAATAATAGGAGATGATAAATCGTAATATGTCATCATCATCATCAAGTAGCATGTCCCTTGCAGAACAGTGCTTTCATCACAGAATTGCCTGAGAAACAAGTACTGTAGTTTTACAAAGTCCAAAAACAATACACACCAACATTTTGATCAAAAGTCCTTTAATAAAGTTTCGACCAAAAAACCAAAAGCGTGTTAGACAA
Source organism: Arion vulgaris (assembly GCA_020796225.1). Taxonomy (NCBI): domain Eukaryota; kingdom Metazoa; phylum Mollusca; class Gastropoda; order Stylommatophora; family Arionidae; genus Arion; species Arion vulgaris. The sequence continues at coordinate 45,114,015 of CM036754.1, forward strand.
GATCAGCATAAAATAAAAAAATAAAAATATTTCAATTTGGATGAAACCAGTCATCCGATATTCATAATATCCGTCTCCTTTAATTAAAGTTGTATTTTTATATCTGAAACTATTGATTTCGTGTAGCATGTTGAATATCTCTCCCCATGAGGTCACTCTATTGTAGTGGTGGGGAGCTTGCATACCTCCAAAAAAGCTATGCTGACATTAGAGCAGATGGTAAGGACACCCATGTCAGAAAGGTTGAAGGATAAAGAGCAGACAAAATGTGATCTCCCAATCCTAGTGGTTGGGGGTTAGGCAGGATGGACAACCCATTTGTTTTCAAAAAAGTGTTATAGAAAAGAAGAAAGAGATACCTGCAGATGGGAAAATAAGGGGTTAAAGTTCAAAGTTAACATGGCGAAGAACTGTGGAAAGAGAATTGAAAGGTTGTGTCGTCTGTGTGTTGCCGGGGTCTGAAAGGGGAGCAAAGAATAGTAACACTGTGACCTACAAGACATGTCATAAGAAATGACTACGGTAAATGAATAGGGAAGCTACCTTTGTTTCAGGGTCTTCCTAGGTCGTCCTCTCTTTCATGAACCCTATGCAGGATGTGCTCTGAGGTCTGTTTTAGTGCTCCACAGGTGCAAGCAGCAGGGATCCTGACAGCCAATCTATGGAGGTGTGCTCTGAGACAGCAGTGTCCCGTTCTAAGTCTGAAGAATAGGGTCTACGCTTTTCTGTTAAGTGTATTTATACTTTGTGATCTGGGTTGTATCCTCGGTATGTTTTTCTCCATATCATTTTTTCTGGATTGTTTTTGCAGACATCTATTTTCAAATGCACTCAACTTGCTTTTGCTTTCTACTCATATATCTTTAGTCATTTTCCAACTATCGCTGGCATACGTTAGGATTGATACAAAGTTGAAATTGAAAATTCGTAATTTAATTTTAAAACTATATAACTTGCAGTTCCATATTTTATTTACACTTTTAAAAGCTGATGTTGCTATGACAATTCGTAGCATAATTTCTTTTTTAACATTTCTCAAAAGGAAGTATCAATAAGAAAATCAGCAATCGATGCACAAAAGCTAACCAGTTACTGGGGCTGTTAACACCACTGTTGTCACATAGTTTAGAGATATCGTTCAAAACTAAAGCAAATCTTATAAGAATGATTTTCTGGACAACACTATGTTACCAGTGTTAAACATGGCCAATAACAGCAGCTAATGAGCGGAAAATCATAACGACAGAGATAAGGTGTCTTAGAAGAGCTGCAGATGTGATAATAAGAGACACAATTAGAAATGAAGAAATCAGAAGAAGACTGGATGTGAAACCAGTCATGCAATTCATAAAAGAACAACAGATTAAATGGATTGGTCACCTGACAAGAATGCCCTGGTATCATCTACCACAGAGAGTCAAACAGAAAAAGTATAACGAGTACAGAGCAAGACAACACAAAGATGAAGCGCAGCATCAAGAACAGCCTTAAGAAAATTATTAACAGCTTACAAGGTGCATTAGAATAAGCATACACAAGATGACTACATTTCATCCCCTCCCAACACTTCTATAAAGAAGTAAATGGTGGAAGAGAAGAAGAAGAGATACACAAGATGACTACATTTCATCCCTCCCAACACTTCTATAAAGAAGTAAATGGTGGAAGAGAAGAAGAGATACACAAGATGACTACATTTCATTCCCTCCCAACACTTCTATAAAGAAGTAAATGGTGGAAAAGAAGAAGAAGAAGAGATACACAAGACGACTACATTTCATCCCCTCCCAACACTTCTATAAAGAAGTAAATGGTAGAAGAGAAGAAGAAGAGATACACAAGATGACTACATTTCATCCCTCCCAACACTTCTATAAAGAAGTAAATGGTACAAGAGAAGAAGAAGAGATACACAAGATGACTACATTTCATCCCCTCCAAACACTTCTATAAAGAAGTAAATGGTGGAAGAGAAGAAGAAGAGATACACAAGATGACTACATTTCATTCCTCCCAACACTTCTATAAAGAAGTAAATGGTGGAAGAGAAGAAGAAGAGATACACAAGATGACTACATTTCATTCCTCCCAACACTTCTATAAAGAAGTAAATGGTGGAAGAGAAGAAGAAGAGATACACAAGATGACTACATTTCATCCCTCCCAACACTTCTATAAAGAAGTAAATGGTAGAAGAGAAGAAGAAGAGATACACAAGATGACTACATTTCATTCCCTCCCAACACTTCTATAAAGAAGTAAATGGTGGAAGAGAAGAAGAGATACACAAGATGACTACATTTCATCCCTCCCAACACTTCTATAAAGAAGTAAATGGTGGAAGAGAAGAAGAAGAGATACACAAGACGACTACATTTCATCCCCTCCCAACACTTCTATAAAGAAGTAAATGGTAGAAGAGAAGAAGAAGAGATACACAAGATGACTACATTTCATCCCTCCCAACACTTCTATAAAGAAGTAAATGGTGGAAGAGAAGAAGAAGAGATACACAAGATGGCTACATTTCATCCTCTCCCAACACTTCTATAAAGAAGTAAATGGTGGAAGAGAAGAAGAAGAGATACACAAGATGGCTACATTTCAGCCCCTCCCAACACTTCTATAAAGAAGTAAATGGTGGAAGAGAAGAAGAAGAGACACACAAGATGGCTACATTTCATCCCTCCCAACACTTCTATAAAGAAGTAAATGGTAGAAGAGAAGAAGAAGAGATACACAAGATGACTACATTTCATCCCTCCCAACACTTCTATAAAGAAGTAAATGGTGGAAGAGAAGAAGAAGAGATACACAAGATGACTACATTTCATCCCTCCCAACACTTCTATAAAGAAGTAAATGGTGGAAGAGAAGAAGAAGAGATACACAAGATGACTACATTTCATCCCTCCCAACACTTCTATAAAGAAGTAAATGGTAGAAGAGAAGAAGAAGAGATACACAAGATGACTACATTTCATTCCTCCCAACACTTCTATAAAGAAGTAAATGGTAGAAGAGAAGAAGAAGAGATACACAAGATGACTACATTTCATCCCTCCCAACACTTCTATAAAGAAGTAAATGGTGGAAGAGAAGAAGAAGAGATACACAAGATGACTACATTTCATCCACTCCCAACACTTCTATAAAGAAGTAAATGGTGGAAGAGAAGAAGAAGAGATACACAAGATGACTACATTTCATCCCTCCCAACACTTCTATAAAGAAGTAAATGGTAGAAGAGAAGAAGAGATACACAAGATGACTACATTTCATCCCTCCCAACACTTCTATAAAGAAGTAAATGGTGGAAGAGAAGAAGAAGAGATACACAAGATGACTACATTTCATCCCTCCCAACACTTCTATAAAGAAGTAAATGGTGGAAGAGAAGAAGAAGAGATACACAAGATGACTACATTTCATCCCTCCCAACACTTCTATAAAGAAGTAAATGGTAGAAGAGAAGAAGAAGAGATACACAAGATGACTACATTTCATTCCTCCCAACACTTCTATAAAGAAGTAAATGGTAGAAGAGAAGAAGAAGAGATACACAAGATGACTACATTTCATCCCTCCCAACACTTCTATAAAGAAGTAAATGGTGGAAGAGAAGAAGAAGAGATACACAAGATGACTACATTTCATCCCTCCCAACACTTCTATAAAGAAGTAAATGGTGGAAGAGAAGAAGAAGAGATACACAAGATGACTACATTTCATCCCTCCCAACACTTCTATAAAGAAGTAAATGGTGGAAGAGAAGAAGAAGAGATACACAAGATGACTACATTTCATCCCTCCCAACACTTCTATAAAGAAGTAAATGGTAGAAGAGAAGAAGAAGAGATACACAAGATGACTACATTTCATCCCTCCCAACACTTCTATAAAGAAGTAAATGGTGGAAGAGAAGAAGAAGAGATACACAAGATGGCTACATTTCATCCCTCCCAACACTTCTATAAAGAAGTAAATGGTGGAAGAGAAGAAGAAGAGATACACAAGATGACTACATTTCATCCCTCCCAACACTTCTATAAAGAAGTAAATAGTGGAAGAGAAGAAGAAGAGATACACAAGATGACTACATTTCATCCCTCCCAACACTTCTATAAAGAAGTAAATGGTGGAAGAGAAGAAGAAGAGATACACAAGATGGCTACATTTCATCCCTCCCAACACTTCTATAAAGAAGTAAATGGTAGAAGAGAAGAAGAAGAGATACACAAGATGACTACATTTCATCCCTCCCAACACTTCTATAAAGAAGTAAATGGTAGAAGAGAAGAAGAAGAGATACACAAGATGACTACATTTCATCCCTCCCAACACTTCTATAAAGAAGTAAATGGTGGAAGAGAAGAAGAAGAGTTACACAAGATGACTACATTTCATCCCTCCCAACACTTCTATAAAGAAGTAAATGGTGGAAGAGAAGAAGAAGAGATACACAAGACGACTACATTTCATCCCCTCCCAACACTTCTATAAAGAAGTAAATGGTAGAAGAGAAGAAGAAGAGATACACAAGATGACTACATTTCATCCCTCCCAACACTTCTATAAAGAAGTAAATGGTGGAAGAGAAGAAGAAGAGTTACACAAGATGACTACATTTCATCCCTCCCAACACTTCTATAAAGAAGTAAATGGTGGAAGAGAAGAAGAAGAGATACACAAGATGACTACATTTCATTCCTCCCAACACTTCTATAAAGAAGTAAATGGTGGAAGAGAAGAAGAAGAGATACACAAGATGACTACATTTCATCCCTCCCAACACTTCTATAAAGAAGTAAATGGTGGAAGAGAAGAAGAAGAGTTACACAAGATGACTACATTTCATCCCTCCCAACACTTCTATAAAGAAGTAAATGGTGGAAGAGAAGAAGAAGAGATACACAAGATGACTACATTTCATTCCTCCCAACACTTCTATAAAGAAGTAAATGGTGGAAGAGAAGAAGAAGAGATACACAAGATGACTACATTTCATCCCTCCCAACACTTCTATAAAGAAGTAAATGGTGGAAGAGAAGAAGAAGAGATACACAAGATGGCTACATTTCATCCCCTCCCAACACTTCTATAAAGAAGTAAATGGTAGAAGAGAAGAAGAAGAGATACACAAGATGACTACATTTCATTCCTCCCAACACTTCTATAAAGAAGTAAATGGTGGAAGAGAAGAAGAAGAGATACACAAGATGGCTACATTTCATCCCTCCCAACACTTCTATAAAGAAGTAAATGGTGGAAGAGAAGAAGAAGAGATACACAAGATGACTACATTTCATCCCTCCCAACACTTCTATAAAGAAGTAAATGGTGGAAGAGAAGAAGAAGAGATACACAAGATGACTACATTTCATCCCTCCCAACACTTCTATAAAGAAGTAAATGGTGGAAGAGAAGAAGAAGAGATACACAAGATGACTACATTTCATCCCTCCCCAACACTTCTATAAAGAAGTAAATGGTGGAAGAGAAGAAGAAGAGATACACAAGATGACTACATTTCATCCCCTCCCAACACTTCTATAAAGAAGTAAATGGTAGAAGAGAAGAAGAAGAGATACACAAGATGACTACATTTCATCCCCTCCAAACACTTCTATAAAGAAGTAAATGGTGGAAGAGAAGAAGAAGAGATACACAAGATGACTACATTTCATCCCTCCCAACACTTCTATAAAGAAGTAAATGGTAGAAGAGAAGAAGAAGAGATACACAAGATGACTACATTTCATCCCTCCCAACACTTCTATAAAGAAGTAAATGGTAGAAGAGAAGAAGAAGAGATACACAAGATGACTACATTTCATCCCTCCCAACACTTCTATAAAGAAGTAAATAGTGGAAGAGAAGAAGAAGAGATACACAAGATGACTACATTTCATCCCTCCCAACACTTCTATAAAGAAGTAAATGGTGGAAGAGAAGAAGAAGAGATACACAAGATGGCTACATTTCATCCCTCCCAACACTTCTATAAAGAAGTAAATAGTGGAAGAGAAGAAGAAGAGATACACAAGATGACTACATTTCATCCCCTCCAAACACTTCTATAAAGAAGTAAATGGTGGAAGAGAAGAAGAAGAGATACACAAGATGACTACATTTCATTCCTCCCAACACTTCTATAAAGAAGTAAATGGTACAAGAGAAGAAGAAGAGATACACAAGATGACTACATTTCATCCCCTCCCAACACTTCTATAAAGAAGTAAATGGTGGAAGAGAAGAAGAAGAGATACACAAGATGACTACATTTCATTCCTCCCAACACTTCTATAAAGAAGTAAATGGTGGAAGAGAAGAAGAAGAGATACACAAGATGACTACATTTCATTCCCTCCCAACACTTCTATCAAGAAGTAAATGGTAGAAGAGAAGAAGAAGAGATACACAAGATGACTACATTTCATTCCTCCCAACACTTCTATAAAGAAGTAAATGGTGGAAGAGAAGAAGAAGAGATACACAAGATGACTACATTTCATCCCTCCCAACACTTCTATAAAGAAGTAAATGGTAGAAGAGAAGAAGAAGAGATACACAAGATGACTACATTTCATCCCTCCCAACACTTCTATAAAGAAGTAAATGGTGGAAGAGAAGAAGAAGAGATACACAAGATGACTACATTTCATCCCCTCCCAACACTTCTATCAAGAAGTAAATAGTGGAAGAGAAGAAGAAGAGATACACAAGATGACTACATTTCATCCACTCCCAACACTTCTATAAAGAAGTAAATGGTGGAAGAGAAGAAGAAGAGATACACAAGATGACTACATTTCATTCCTCCCAACACTTCTATAAAGAAGTAAATGGTAGAAGAGAAGAAGAAGAGATACACAAGATGACTACATTTCATCCCTCCCAACACTTCTATAAAGAAGAAAATGGTGGAAGAGAAGAAGAAGAGATACACAAGATGACTACATTTCATCCCCTCCCAACACTTCTATAAAGAAGTAAATGGTGGAAGAGAAGAAGAAGAGATACACAAGATGACTACATTTCATCCCTCCCAACACTTCTATAAAGAAGTAAATGGTGGAAGAGAAGAAGAAGAGATACACAAGATGACTACATTTCATCCCTCCCAACACTTCTATAAAGAAGTAAATGGTGGAAGAGAAGAAGAAGAGATACACAAGATGACTACATTTCATTCCTCCCAACACTTCTATAAAGAAGTAAATGGTAGAAGAGAAGAAGAAGAGATACACAAGATGACTACATTTCATCCCTCCCAACACTTCTATAAAGAAGTAAATGGTAGAAGAGAAGAAGAAGAGATACACAAGATGACTACATTTCATCCCTCCCAACACTTCTATAAAGAAGTAAATGGTGGAAGAGAAGAAGAAGAGATACACAAGATGACTACATTTCATCCCTCCCAACACTTCTATAAAGAAGTAAATGGTACAAGAGAAGAAGAAGAGATACACAAGATGATTACATTTCATCCCCTCCCAACACTTCTATAAAGAAGTAAATGGTGGAAGAGAAGAAGAAGAGATACACAAGATGACTACATTTCATCCCCTCCCAACACTTCTATAAAGAAGTAAATGGTAGAAGAGAAGAAGAAGAGATACACAAGATGACTACATTTCATCCCTCCCAACACTTCTATAAAGAAGTAAATGGTGGAAGAGAAGAAGAAGAGATACACAAGATGACTACATTTCATCCACTCCCAACACTTCTATAAAGAAGTAAATGGTGGAAGAGAAGAAGAAGAGATACACAAGATGACTACATTTCATCCCAACACTTCTATAAAGAAGTAAATGGTGGAAGAGAAGAAGAAGAGATACACAAGATGACTACATTTCATCCCTCCCAACACTTCTATAAAGAAGTAAATGGTGGAAGAGAAGAACAAGAGATACACAAGATGACTACATTTCATCCCTCCCAACACTTCTATAAAGAAGTAAATGGTGGAAGAGAAGAACAAGAGACACACAAGATGACTACATTTCATCCCTCCCAACACTTCTATAAAGAAGTAAATGGTGGAAGAGAAGAAGAAGAGATACACAAGATGGCTACATTTCATCCCTCCCAACACTTCTATAAAGAAGTAAATGGTGGAAGAGAAGAAGAAGAGATACACAAGATGACTACATTTCATCCCTCCCAACACTTCTATAAAGAAGTAAATAGTGGAAGAGAAGAAGAAGAGATACACAAGATGACTACATTTCATCCCTCCCAACACTTCTATAAAGAAGTAAATGGTGGAAGAGAAGAAGAAGAGATACACAAGATGACTACATTTCATTCCTCCCAACACTTCTATAAAGAAGTAAATGGTAGCAGAGAAGAAGAAGAGATACACAAGATGACTACATTTCATCCACTCCCAACACTTCTATAAAGAAGTAAATGGTGGAAGAGAAGAAGAAGAGATACACAAGATGACTACATTTCATTCCTCCCAACACTTCTATAAAGAAGTAAATGGTGGAAGAGAAGAAGAAGAGATACACAAGATGACTACATTTCATTCCTCCCAACACTTCTATCAAGAAGTAAATGGTAGAAGAGAAGAAGAAGAGATACACAAGATGACTCATTTCATTCCTCCCAACACTTCTATAAAGAAGTAAATGGTGGAAGAGAAGAAGAAGAGATACACAAGATGACTACATTTCATCCCTCCCAACACTTCTATAAAGAAGTAAATGGTAGAAGAGAAGAAGAAGAGATACACAAGATGACTACATTTCATTCCTCCCAACACTTCTATAAAGAAGTAAATGGTAGAAGAGAAGAAGAAGAGATACACAAGATGACTACATTTCATCCCTCCCAACACTTCTATAAAGAAGTAAATGGTGGAAGAGAAGAAGAAGAGATACACAAGATGACTACATTTCATCCCTCCCAACACTTCTATAAAGAAGTAAATGGTGGAAGAGAAGAAGAAGAGATACACAAGATGACTACATTTCATCCCTCCCAACACTTCTATAAAGAAGTAAATGGTACAAGAGAAGAAGAAGAGATACACAAGATGATTACATTTCATCCCCTCCCAACACTTCTATAAAGAAGTAAATGGTGAAAGAGAAGAAGAAGAGATACACAAGATGACTACATTTCATTCCTCCCAACACTTCTATAAAGAAGTAAATGGTGGAAGAGAAGAACAAGAGATACACAAGATGACTACATTTCATTCCCCTTCCCCTCCCCAACACTTCTACAAAGAAGTAAATGGTAGAAGGGAAGAAGATTTCTCAATAACATAAGAATATGTAGTAAAAAAAATACACATAAAGGTGAACGAGAAAAAGGAAGTAGAAGACTCCGCCTTACTTCAACTCAAAGCAGTGTCAACATGCCATGTTTGTGAACAACATTACCGCTGGTGGTTACCCTTAGGACCCTCTGAGGAGGGCCCCTTTGTTTTCTGAACAAACTACTGTTACCCCCTATATTGACTAGATATGTTTTCTGTACAAACTAATATGGATTATAATTCCTATGTCACAACATGTGTTAGCTATATTGGTATTTTCATAGTCATTCATTTTTATTTGATCATGCACAGCTCATGTGTTGAAACTGTGAGAGTGTGTGTGTGTATGTGTGTGCATGTGTGAGAGATTTTGAAATGAAGCAGAGGTTTACCTGTGCAGGTGAAATATAGTGGGTAAACAGAGCATAGGGGTGATAAAATGAAAGGATGTAATAAGACTGTTGAGTTGTTGAGATGATGTATGGTGGGTGTGATAGTGTTGAGATGATGTATGGTGGGTGTGATAGCGTTGAGATGATGTATGGTGGGTGTGATAGTGTTGAGATGATGTATGGTAGGTGTGATAGCAATGAGATGATGTATGGTGGGTGTGATAGTGTTGAGATGATGTATGGTGGGTGTGATAGCGTTGAGTGTGATAGCATTGAGATGATATATGGTGGTGTGATAGCTTGAGATGATGTATGGTGGGTGTGATAGCGTGAGATGATGTATGGTGGGTGTGATAGCGTTGAGATGATGTATGGTGGGTGTGATAGCATTGAGATGATGTATGGTGGGTGTGATAGCGTTGAGATGATGTATGGTGGGTGTGATAGTGTTGAGATGATGTATGGTGGGTGTGATAGCATTGAGATGATGTATGGTGGGTGTGATAGCATTGAGATGATGTATGGTGGGTTGATAGCATTGAGATGATGTATGGTGGGTGTGATAGTGTTGAGATGATGTATGGTGGGTGTGATAGTGTTGAGATGATGTATGGTGGGTGTGATAGCATTGAGATGATGTATGGGGGGTGTGATAGCATTGAGATGATGTATGGTGGGTGTGATAGCATTGAGATGATGTATGGTGGGTGTGATAGCATTGAGATGATGTATGGTGGGTGTGATAGCATTGAGATGATGTATGGTGGGTGTGATAGTGTTGAGATGATGTATGGTGGTTGTGATAGTGTTGAGATGATGTATGGTGGGTGTGATAGTGTTGAGATGATGTATGGTGGGTGTGATAGCATTGAGATGATATATGGTGGGTGTGATAGCGTTGAGATGATGTATGGTGGGTGTGATAGCATTGAGATGATGTATGGTGGGTGTGATAGCATTGAGATGGTGGGTGTGATAGCATTGAGATGATGTATGGAGGGTGTGATAGCATTGAGATGATGTATGGTGGGTGTGATATTGTTGAGATGATGTATGGTGGGTGTGATAGTGTTGAGATGATGTATGGTGGGTGTGATAGTGTTGAGATGATGTATGGTGGGTGTGATAGTGTTGAGATGATGTATGGTGGGTGTGATAGTGTTGAGATAACGTTATGGTGATTGTTGAGATTTGATGTAAGGAGGTTGAGATTTGATGTAACTAGGCTGTTGTGATGTTGAGATTTGATGTAACGAGGTTGTTGTGATGTGTTGATTTGATGTAACAAGGGTGTTGTGATGTTGAGATGATATAAGGAGGTTTCACAAAATAGATGAGACTGCAGTAAAACTATTTGATTGGCAAAACACGTAATCACAAAGTACTGTAGTTTTACAAATTACAAAAACAATGACAAAATACAGCAATGTTTCACCAACAAGGCCTTTATCAAGCAAACGAACAACAGGAGTGACAAATTTAAAAAACAAATGGACGACTCAAATACGAACGTTTCTAATGAAAATCTGGGAATAAAAACGAATAACGAAATAAATGTAACACAAAAAAACCACATAAAAACTAGAAATAGAACGGAAGAGAAACAATGAAAATCTAGTAAATATATAACTTGAATACATGCAACATATACCCATATAGATTACAAGGCATGGGAAGAGAAAGTACTAAGAAGCATAGGAATGTACTACATTGAGCCCACGTGCTCGCAAGGTACCATACAAAGAGATCAACCGACTCTCCAGAGCATATCGACTGCGATCATCCGAGGAACATGATCGGATGACTGTAACCTGGACATCGTGAGATCCTAAATGGCCAGTATCATTGAAATGGGTGGCTACAGGGGTCACATAGCATTGGCGTATGTCGCGCAAGTGTTTGGCGAATCGGTCACTGAGCCTCTTGCCTGTCTCGCCTATATAAGCCTTGTTACACCGCTTACAGATAATGGCATAGATAAGATTACGGACTCGCATGTGAAACCATCGTCAATAAGAAACGTGGCTAAAGGAAAAGACACAGTACGCGTCTGTATCACATAAGTACACGTGTTGCAATGCCGACGGCCACACTGGACAGTGCCAAAATGAGTCTGGATATTGGACTTAAGGCGATTTGTACCAACATATCCTTAAGACTTCCGTCTGTAAGCCACCAAAGGATAGTTGAGGAAGACAGAACGGGTCTCAGGATCTGACATAAGGATAGACAGATGATGTAAGGAGGTTGTTGTGATGTTGAGATGATGTAAGGAGGTTGTTGTGATGTTGAGATGATGTAAGGAGGTTGCTGTGATGTTGAGATGATGTAAGGAGATTGTTGTGATGTTGAGATGATGTAACTAGATTGTTGTGATGTTGAGATGATGTAAGGAGGTTGCTGTAATGTTGAGATGATGTAACTAGATTGTTGTGATGTTGAGATGATGTAAGGAGGTTGTTGTGATGTTGAGATGATGTAACTGGATTGTTATGATGTTGAAAAGGCTATGTTAATAAAAGGATGTTAAAACATATAAAATTGCACACTCGGAAGCTATAAACACAACCTACTATGCAGAGGGCCCATTTCCACAGCAATCACATCTGCACCCACACTCCTAGAGAAGAAGACAAACAAAAGAACATATATGTTCTAAGTCTCATTTCAACGTTCTTGCATTACTCCCATTCTAAGACATCTTTGAATACAAGATGCATCCCATAATTTCAGTGCCACAAACAAAAACAAAACCCTGATTCTAAGACAAAAATAAAGAAATACAATGCTAAAATATGTTCCACAAATATTTTTGTTATAAAACAATTATATTTACTATTCTCAACATGTTGTCTTGTCCACGTAAGCTATGAAGTGTTGTGGGGAGTTTCAGTTTTCTATTCTATGCCAGATGTATTGCATCTGTAGTTGTTAGTCTTTGATGTCGCAGGATATCTGTAATATTATGTTTACACCGGGTTCTTTGTAATTGTTGGGTTCTTCGTCCAGGTTGCTGGTTGTTATAGGCTCGAGATGGTAGTAGATCTAGTTTCATTCTCATTAGGTGACTGAACCATTTGATTTGTTGTCTACTAATATGTTGTCTACATACATGGTGTGATTCTAACAACATTTCTAATGTTCTCATTTCAAAAGCGATCGATTGAACCATCATCATTGCCCTTCAGTGATTAACCATGTGTGCTCCGATCTCTTTCTTACACAGGAAGAGCTCAGCGGCAGTGCACATACTCTGTAGCATTGTGAGGGTCCCTGATGTCATTTAGAAGATGGTGAAAATATTTTGTAGGAATTTTATTTGTTAACATTTCCAATTAATTTTGACAGGGCAGTCACTTTTGGCCTGGAAAGAACAATACTAGAGGGCGCAGAGGCAGACCAAGAAGATGGCTGCAAGATATTAAAGAAACCATGAACATGACCATCGATGAAGTGGGTGAACTGGCAAGAGACAGAGTGAATTTCAGATGTGCTGCAAAGAGAGCAACGTCCTATAAAGGATACGCACCTTGATGATGATGAGTCACTTTTCAGCACGCTTTTCTCGATTTTGAACTGCCAAGGATTCTCTTACATGCTCAACTTGAACACGGGACCTACATTTTATCGCCAGTCTCCGATAGGACTAGGAACATGATCTACCCAATACTGAGATCAGGGGTCTCTGGAAGAATATCATGATGGCTCCATGAGGGAGCGAACCGAGTACCTTTGGAATGAGGGGTGAGTATCTATCCTCTACGTCACAGACATTCCTTACCTTGCAGATAGATGGTGCCATCTCCTGCTGAATATCCCTCACTTCTTTCGCAGTTGAATTAACTCGGATATGTTCATGCATGGAGAAACTAATCACCAATATGTCCTACATACAACAAACAGGAAGCACTGATGACAAACTGCTGACTCAATTTCTCATGGTAACTTCTGGCAACATATTCCTGAAAATAGAATTTTTTTCAGAAGTAATAACATCTTTGTTAAGACACCCAAACATCTAGCTTACGATTAAATGACATGATCAACAACATTTTCATACCTACTTTGTGTTACCAGAACCAAACATGGACAATGAGAAAAGCACAGTAGTAAAAAATAATTACATGTGAAATGCAATGCCTCAGAAAAGTTACCAACAACACCAGAAAAGACAAGAGTCACCAAAATCAGCATAAGAAAGAAAGTTGGGACAGAACCTTGCTTGAATTACATTGAGAAGCAAAGAATGAAGTGATTTGACCACTTAATAAGAATGCAACCAAACTCCACAGTATTTAGATTTTTCTACAACAGAACATCAGGAAAGAATGCGAGAGGAAGATCACAGAAAAATTGATAGATCTCATAACAGAATCTGGTAAAAACACAAAAATAACTCACACATGTCACTAGAGCAGTGCAAGACAAAAACAAAAAACCATGACATTGGGCAACAGCCTGGTAACAGCGTGGATGGCAAAAAAAGAAAATGCCTTTTTCAAACCTTTTCATCAATATAAATTTCCATGTAAGTGTTTAGATGTTAGTCTAATTTATGAGAAAATGAGCAGGCATGCACATTATGTTGTTGATATAGCACACATTGAGAAAGTCTGAGGGTGATATAACAAGAAGGATCCTTTCTTGGAGCCCCAGGAAAGTGAAAGAGAGGGAAGTCTAGACATATCCAAACGAAGATATTTGTAGCCAGAGATTAACAAAATACAGAGGAGATGGAAGGAGTTGCTAGAGATAGCAAGACATGAGTTGAGGGTCTATGCCCCAATCGAAGTTAAAAAGGCATGAGAGAGGAACACAAAAGATGTTAATCTGATGGCTGAACAATTGAACATAAAAGTTATATATTCACCACAATCACATGTAATGATAAAATATGGGTGATAATAATTAAGAGTAAATTTTAAAATTTCGTATGACCTGTGACCAACTGCTTAATACTGTATCCTAAACAAAGTTGCCCATACCTATACTGGATCATCACTTGTCGCTACGACAGTCTGTAGTTTACAAGCTTCTTTTCTAATCCAATGCAGAGACAACAAATAAGATCCCCATATAATTTGTCGCTCATAAATAATGATGCGATAATAAATCAGTATTCTTATTATAATACTACATAATACAAATATTGATTTAGGATTATTACCTTTGTACTTTATACCTCATTAGTTGGACATCTTGACTGATTTATTCATTTGTTATTGATTATTGTCGCATCTGGTGGTGGAAAGAAGGAATTAAGGAAGGAAAGAAATCTGTTTCCATACCATCAGGTGTAATGAGAAATATGGTGTTAGGTTCTTCTTTTTTTTTACCACTGCACATGAAGGATGACGTGGTCAACATCATGCAGGCTGCCTTTACTACCCGGCCAAACTGCTCGCCGCAGAGTTTGAATCAGATACTCTGGCTGTGATCAAGCTTACTACCGCTAAGCCACATACACCCACTTTATACCAATGATCTATTAACAATCAAATTGTGGTTAACTGGTTATACAGTCCTACAAGAACTACAAAGACCATACAAAAATGCAGGGCTATCGGGTAATCACCATGCAGAATACAATAGGCAAGTTGCTGGAGAAAATAATTGCCAGGAAAATATCCTGCCAACTAGAGAGGTTATGTCTCCTTCCTCCCACCCTTGGAGGGTACCGTCCAAATATAGAGACATGGCGTAACGCAGCGGTTTCGCCACAATGTCTATGAGGGTTTTCACTCAGGCATTGAGACATGTGCTGCTGCAATTGAGCTTGAAGATGCCTATAATAGAGTGCATTTGCATTTTTTAATGGTACAGTTTACGGAACTCAATATCAGCCCATTCCTCCTCAATTGGATCTTTGTGGCTCTCTTCCAGCGAAAAGTAGTGTTTAAATGTGGCAGCTAGGTGTCATCGCCAACAACAATCCACACTGGCGTATCACAAGGGTCACCATTATCTCTGGTGTTGTTCAATGCCTATACTGTGAGAATCACAGAAGAGCAGATCATGGGTAGAGGAAGGACAATGTCATATGCAAATGATGTGTTTGTGTATCGTTAGTGCAAGGATAGAGAACAACTTGTGGAGGAACTTCAGTCAGAACTCGACCGCATAGGTAGATGGTGCGATGAAGAAGGAGCATTGGTCAACCCCACAAAAGTAGCGGTGACATGGTTCTCTTTAAACAACCGCATTATCAACACTCCAACACCATCTGTGGTTTTGTGTTCAGAGGTGGTGGAGCGATCAGTCTATGAAATACCTGGGGTTGCGTTTGATCGTAGTCTAGCTTTTACGGAACACATAGCTCATATGATAATGAAGGCTAGGAAAGGTTTGACTGCGATGAGGGTAATGGCTGCGGCGGATTGTGAGCAGCGCCATCTTTGTCTTTTATACCAGGGTCTGGTCCATTCTGTGCTTGAGTATGCTCTGGCGATCCTGACTCTCAGTCATAGTCAGATAGAACGACTGGAAAGAATACAGAACAAGGCAATGCGCATGATACTTGGGTGCACTAAAGACACGTTGTGCAGGTCGATGCGATATCTTCTTGACTATCCTACTATGGAATATAGAACACTGATGAGCTGTGCACGAGCATACCTTTGAGTCAATGCTGACACACAACATCCTCTGCACATGGAAATAAAGAGACAAAAAGGAAATAGGTTAAAAAGAGGAAAATCTTGGATGGGTCAGGTCAAGGACTGTATTGAACAGGTGTGTACACTTGAAGACATTGATCCCAGTGCCAACAGGAATCATTACATCATTTTCGGTATGCATCTAACTTGATAAAGAATGCAGACAACACAACCCACTTGTCGTGGAGGCAGCAGTTCAGGCATTAATTTCTGAGAACGCATCTGAGCATGATGTAATCATTTATACGGATGGTTCGTTGATTCGACATGTGCGGAGCTCGTGGGCTTTCACTGCTCAGGTCGGAGATGTTGTGAAGGAAGACCGTGGTGGTTTTGCCGTGACTATGGAAACACTATGGAAATCGTGGCAGTTACTAAAGCGATGATTTGGCTGGAATCACAGACTTTTATCCATGCATGTTTTCTCAGTGACTCAATGAGTATGCTCAGGAAGATTGAAACAGGATGGACTAGGAGACACTGGATCGAGTCGCTGGGGAGATCTAGACTGACAAAGATCACTTATTTTTGTGCCAGGGCATGCAGGTGTAAGGGGGAATGAACGTGCGATAGGCTTGCAGGTATGGTTGCTGTACAAAGCGGGGAGCAATGGACCAGGCTGATATTATAAATTCCTTAAGGGAGAGAGGACATGTACATGATTCATGTAATAGCGGTGAATCTACAACTCTAACCAGACTGTAAAAACTCAAAGTTAAGTGTGGTGTAGCTCGACAAGAACGCTACGCTGGCAGACAAAGAAGAATTGTAAACCAAGAAAGAACTGGTGTCGTTAGTCGCTACACGCTGAGGGACATACTGAGGGAGAGATCGGAGCACTTATGGACTAATTTGTTTGACGTGCAGTGATGGTGATCCAACGACTAAACTAAAATAAAACTAAACTTTTATTAACATTTGTAGTGTACTCCTGGGGATATTTACTTTTCATAATTCTCAAAATCAGATTATAGGTATTATAATAACAATTTACACTGCTCATCAGTGTACAGTACATATTACCCCGAGATATATACGGTAGAGTATGGAGAGGGACCGAGCCATATGGGGTAACACCCGGTGCAATGAAGTCAATCCTTCGGCTTTAAAACCCTTTATATAGGGTAAGTCCATACGGCTGATACGGTCACAGATCCTATCACTATCAGCTGTTTCTTCTGACAGTTGAGTTCGTCTCCTTTAAAAGTTTAAGATCCGTCATATTATTTCTTGCAACCAGACTTGTACAATTATTTATTAACCATTATACTCAAATTATCTTCAATTTATCCTGTGACTGAATTTCACCACCTGACCAACCCACATTCCCCAATGTAATTGTTTCAAAGATTTTGTTTAGTTATTCAAGATAATAAACAGATATTCATAAAATAATAATAATTATTAATAATATAATAATGGATTATAAATAATGTTTTCACTTTCACATAACATCATGTTAACATAACAGTAATAACATCGTCTGCCTCTATATA
Organism: Arion vulgaris; assembly: GCA_020796225.1. NCBI lineage: Eukaryota > Metazoa > Mollusca > Gastropoda > Stylommatophora > Arionidae > Arion > Arion vulgaris. Next base: position 45,131,839 of record CM036754.1, read on the forward strand.
TTTCATATTATGTCAGCAGATCTCTGCGTTAGTTTAGAAGAAATATAATAAATATATATCATTTTGATTTGTTTCTTCAACAATTACAATGTATTATAATTATGCGGAATTAAAATTAGAACAAGAGTCCAATCCAGTCTACAATTTTGAATTCTAATTTTAGAACTAAATAGAACATAACAGCCAATTAATTATCTTATTTCAAAGAAATGTCATATAAAGGAATACTCTTTTATGTTTCCGCAGCGAAATGTTAGTAAAAGTGACAAAAATTGTTTTATTTACCTTGAAAAATGAAAACAATCCCGGTGTCCGTCCGTCAATGCCTCTTTCTGTTGTTATGTTGAGTGGACGCGTTGTCATTTCCGTGTTTGTCTGCACATGCGCAACATTAGTAACACGGTAACGCAACAAGTTTTAGAGTATGACAAATTGCCGGTACAGCACAAATATAATATTTCAATTATTATTCAGAGCAGATCATCTGCTGATTCCAGTTCGAAGGTTGGTTATAATCAATAGCCAATAGTCCCTTCCTCTTGTCATGTTAAAATCTTCTGATAAACTAGTTTGTACATCTAACTCTGAGCTCTTTTTCATTTTGATAATCATCACATTTACATGTGACATCACATTTACAGCAATAATATCTGTTGACGTTGTTATGTTGATATACTCAATCGTATCATCTTCGCATGATTATGCATGCTTAGTTGAGGTAGATTTTAGCTATTTTAAAGTTATTGCTTTTCCATTATGGCTTTTACGTTTGACTCCACCACCCCGTTGATTAAGTTATATTGTATGTATATAAAATTTAAAAAAAATTATTATTGCATAAAATTATAAAACGCGTTTTATGTTGGCAACTATTGTTGGTTGGTATTAACTTATTAAGTAAAGATATGCTAAAATAAATGTTATGATTCCAGAACTCCGATATGAAATATCTACACCAACCACGTTTTGTTAACATTAAACAATATTCACTACTGAATTGAACAACACGTTATCCCGTTATGAGCGGTTATGGCCGATTAATTTTTGTTCACATTTGTTTGATTTTTATTTACCTTAACTTAGGTGACAGATGACGTGTATCAAACAATTCAGTGTATTTTTTGTTATCTTAAATATCGGAATGGATTGTTATGATATAGTTTTTTTAGACAAATAAAGACTATTGTCAAATACTAAAGAATGGTACATTTATCATGCAGATGCTGATGGGTGATACTTAGAAGTTAGCTATATTTAAAAAAAAAAATTTAATGTACAGACAAAAATGCTATAAAACTGTATTTTAATTGTCAAATACTAAAAGAATGGTACATGCTGATACTGTACTATTTTTGTAAAAAAATAATTGAATATGATTTACTGTACAGACAAAAAAATGCTGTAAAAACTGTATTTAAAATTTAACTTGCCATCAAATCCTGATTTCCCCTGAGATGTGACGTAAAACACACCAATGTTAAGATGAATCAGATTTCCACATGAATGGAATTTATGGGGAAATCTGGTACATTAGTCTGGGCGGTGATCGCGCATGAGAAATTCTGATTTTACTAGACCTTTAGTCAGTTTTTCCTGATGATAATCTTATCATGTAGTATATCCAATACTAAAGTGGGAAAGCACTAGAATACACAAACAAATTAGTGTTTATATTATAAGTAACATGTATGCACTTCCACTTCCTATAAACATATTGAAAGACCTTAATACATATATACTCCTCTTACTGTTGAACGTTACCTAGGGCCTGCAAGTAATTTCTCCATACCACTCTGTCCTTGGCAACTTACACAATCTCTTCCATGGAATTGTGTTTGATACTTCTGTTGATTGCCTGATCATTAGCATAAGACAATTCATTTAGTAGTCGCCCACAATGGGAGCACAAAATAATAACACTGCGACCTACAAGGCATGTCGTCAGATCGGACCTCAGATCGTAGTGATCTTGTATGTGCTTGTTTTAAAGCACTTTGTAAGCTGATATTCATTTTCATAAGGCTGTTCTTGATGTCATCGCTCCATCTTTTGCATGGTCTTCCTCTTGCTTTGTACTCGTTATACTTTTCTGTGTGGCTTTTAATTTCTTTTATAGCATTCCCATCATTTGTCAGCAATGCCCCAAGGTATTCAAAGTTGTAGACTCTTTCCATTTTGTGGCCGTTGACAAATATATTAGCCATCAATTTTTTTATCAGTTGTAAATGTCTTCATTTTCATTGTATTGAGATCAAGGTTTTGATCTTCTCTGGTTTTTTTTAAGTAACCTTATCAAGTTCCCTATATTACTTTGTGATGTAGATAACATGTCATTAACTCAGGATTAGAGAATGACATTTCTGTAACGTAATTGTATGCATTTTGTTCACTTACTCAACACAATGTTACATTCCAGTTATGTAAAACTGCTAAATAACAGTACACCATGTGTCATTCTTTCTTAATGTATGTTAAAGAAGAAAATGTCAAACTGACGCTACTTTTCATCTGACAATTAATTAGTTCATAAGGCTGTAGACGCCAATAGCCTATATTTCTGATTTCTATCTATTCATTATATATATATATATATGTGTTGATGTACATCAGTTTGTGAACAGGCTACAGCTGGTGGTATCTGCACCTTTTGGCCCGATACATTCATTGTCAATGCTGTATTTTATTTGGTATTCTTCAATCGCCATCTATGTTTTATTGATTTCTGTTATCTCATTCATTGCTTCTTAAGCTCACTAGTCTACCTCTGAAGTCGAAGGAGTACCTGTATGGCGGGGGGGCACAATGATGAAAATAAAAGAAGGCCGTCACTAAAAAATCAGTCCGAAGCGCCATACTAGGCACCTTGACTACTCATGAATTCATAACAGGATAACTCTAGAAGAAGCTCTTCTTCTCTTCCACCATTTACTTCTTTATGGAAGTGTTGTGGGAGGAAATGTAGTGATCTTGTGTGTGCTTGTTCTAATGCACTTTGTAAGCTGTTATTCATTTTATTAAGGCTGTTCTTGATGAAGTTGCTCCATCTTTTGCATGGTCTTCCTCTATACATAATTCTTCTTCTCTTCCATCATTTACTTCTTTATGGAAGTGAGGGGTGGGGGTATAGTGATCTTGCGTGTGCTTGTTCTAAGGTACTTTGTAAGCTGTTCTTAATTTTCTTAAGGCTGTTCTTGATGAAGTTGCTCCATCTTTTGCATGGTCTTCCTCTTGCTCTGTAGTTATATTTTTTTAGTATGGTTCTCTGTGGTAAAAGCTCAGCAGTAGAAAATTGTTTCTAGTCTTGACATTTGCTGACAGGTAGTTATTGCCTGCCCATGTTGTCACATTGCATTGTTCCAGAATTACTGTTTACTTTTGATAACATTTCTTATCTAGTTCCTTTTGTACTCTTGTTAAGGTGAAGTATGTTGATTAGGATCTCACAGTACTACCATTATATTTATAGATTGTTATACAGTACTCTTACTCCAGTGTTGAAGAGCTTAACATTCTTTCATGTGCCATTGCTTAACATGATTTTGTCGCAGGTTCCATATACATAACTTTTAATCCCACGATACGCTTGATAGAACAAGCCGATTATATTTTTCTTAGTACTACCATATCGTTTGATCAGCTAAAGTGCATGGTTATAAAAAAAAAAATAGTTACTGCCTGTAATACCGCTTCTTAGGGCGATTTAGGACAGGAGGGACATGAACCTGTGAAATATAATGGCTATTGCAGTCGCTGCAAAACTGTTCAGATTATGATTTTTCTTTATGCCCTCTGACAGAAAAAAGGGGATTGAACATGGGTCTCCAGCATGATTATAAAATGTGGATAAATTAAACACAATTTTGTTTAAAAACTGGTCTGACAACATTCATTGATCTTGCCTAATACATGGTATTTTAATGGTATTTCAAAATGGTTTATGTATAATGTATGACATGCATGATATGATAAAAAGAATTGACCCATTAAAGTTGTATTTTTTTATATGAAGCGTATACAAATATAAATATATAAGGGTTGTGCATCCAGTTCAGTCATGCATTAACTTTAGAAAATACAGGTAACATATTGGTAATTTGTTTTATATTTATACCAAGTCTACTATTTGACTTTGTGGGTTGAAATAAACAACGTGCCACATCTTCAGTTATATTCTGTCTCATCAGTTATATACACAGTCTTCTAGATATTTTACTTCTTCTTCTTCTTTCCGTCCGTTCTTTATGACCAATTTTAATCATTCTTTGTGATATGTTTGATCTTTGCCAAGAATGTTTCTACGTTGCACATTGGTTTGGTAGGCTTCTAAGATATTTTACTTGTGGTAACTTTATAAGTATTCTTTATTGTGAGGATGTGATTTGTTGATAGTAGCTTCTAAAGTTGGTCTACTTTACTTTTCTGTGTTGCCATTTGGTTAAATAACATTTGCAAAATATTAACATCTGTATTTCTTCTGTTTGGATAGTTTAAAGCATATGGTAGAACTAAGATACAGCTGCAAAGTGATAGGTAATTCATACATTGTTGCAGAAGGCTCAAGTGAGATGGGCCAGTGACGTTGCTCAGATGCCTGATTAAATCATCCCAAAACAGTTGATGCAATGGGAGTTTGAAGTGGGCAGACAATCAGTTGGTGGACAGAAATAATGCTTTAAAGACACTCTTAAAGTGTCTCTAAAATATTTCGATATAGACACCACTTGCTGTCAATCTCTTGCGTAAGATCGCCAAATGTTGCGCTGTAACAACACAGAGGAACTCGCATAGGTGAGAATCATTGAGACGCAGAGAAAGCGAGCTGCGAGAAAAGGCAAAACATACAACACCCACCTATCTAGCTTTGATCTTGTATGCCCCACCTATGGTAGGGAATTGTATTCGAGGATTGGACACATCAGTGAGGCACAGCAGCACATGTTTGAGGCTGTTGTCATCATCGCTTGCAATGGGTGGCTATTAATTTATATATGGACTGAGTCCCAACCAAGAAGTTTGTCAACTTTTATTGTAAAATTTGGACCTTCCAATGAGAACCGCGATAGCGTAGTGGTTAGTACGCTCGCTTCTTAGATATGTGGTCCAGGTTCAGTTTCACAGTGGTAGGGGAATTTTCTTCCTACCATAACAGCTCTCAAGTCGACCCAGCCTCAATTGGGTACCAGAAAAGCAAATGGATGTAAAGTCGGCCAACATGATGTTGACCACATTACCTATTATGTGCTGATGATCAATGAAAAATACAGACTCAACACTGTATTTCCCAATAATCTCCTAGTATGAGAAAGTAGTCCTTTACTTTTTTGGGGCACTTTCTGAGAAATGCTGTCTTAGGGAGAAAAGAAGAGTAAAATGTTGTGGTACTAATATGTGATCAGATCTTCAGGTTTTGCTAAAAATTCATTTCCAGGAACTTCTATAAGCAATAAAAAGAAACGAAATGAAATGATCAATTTTTCTTATTGTTTTTTGGGGGATTTTGGCCTAAGTACAGTTGGTTATGTTGACAGCAAAGTTGTGATATCTACACCTTCCGTCTCAGAACATACAATTTCCCAATGTACCTTTTCTGTGAGTGTACTCTCCTGGTTATTTCATGGTGTTAGATAGTTCACTTACTTCCTAGATGGGTGGTCCTGTGTTCCAAATCTCCAGTTAGAGTGGGGTTTACAGAGTGCAAATATCTCACACGTTGACTCACTCTCAATTGGGTACCAGAGAAACGCTGGGAAATAAAGGTGGACAATATTATGTTGACAACATCAACCATCTTGCGCTGTTAGTAAATGAATAATGTACAACTAAAACTGTTTTCTTCAATATGTCACATGGTTTGAAAACAGGTTCTTATCATTTTCACTGTTCTGTAACCCTCTGTTAGGTTGTAGGAACATTTGTAGTTTTAACTTGAATATTAAGATTTGGTAGTTTATGTTGATAATTTCTTAAACATGTACTGAGCTTTTATTATACAATACAACTAGGTTGTGTGGAGTCAGGCAACATCTTAGATTAGATCCCATCAGTTGCACAGTGAGAAATTTGTGGGAAAGTTCGTCATCAAGTATGAGTGTGGTAAGTGAAATATTTAGGCTTGAGAAAAATACAATCTTTGCTTACTGGTAGTGAGTACGTTTTAGAATGTTTTATTCTTCTTCCAACGCTCCATATCGACCACTTGTTAAATCACTCTTTGTGATCTGAGCCTAAGAGCAATTGTATGTTGTGCCAGTTATGCGCCTACAAGTACATCTGATTTCTTCTATGCTTTTTATTTGCTAAGGTAGCTTCCTAGGCCCCCACCTCAGTTGTCTCTTGCGACATGCCTTACAGGTTGCAGTGTTACAATTCTTTGCTCCCTGGTACCTCACGGGCAGGCATTCCTTCTATCTAATCAGATCTTGCACCATGCTACAGTATAACTCAGTAGGTGTATTTTTATGTTTGTGAAATCTTATCAGTAACCCATATGTAGAAATTTGTTACATAAACTTGCCAGTGTTGATGGTGTCCACAAGGGGAGCAAAGAATAGTAACACTGCGACCTACAAGGCATATGGTAAGAGGCGACTAAGGTAGGACCTAGGGAAGCTACCCTTGTAAATTAAAAAGCATTTCATAAATTGGATGTGCTGGCCTACTTGTAGGCGCATAACTAGTACACTGTACAATTGCTCTTAGGCTCAGATCACATACAAATCAGAGAGTGATTTAACAAGTGGTCGATATGAAGCATTCGAAGAACAACTAAGCTGGCTTGCTCAAGACAGATGTGGTGTGAGGAAATATGTTGATGCCTTATTCTTCAAGGAGAATGAAAAGAAGAAGAAGATATCAGATCACATCAAATTTGAACATTTACTTATTTAAGTTATCAATTGAATTATATGTTTTCTTTTATTCTGAAGGCAAACACAGACACATATGAGTTCTCAGATTCAGAATTTATTTATCAAACTCGACCATGGGTGGACAAAGAGGCTTCCCAACTGAGCAGGGTAAGCCATATTTGATGAGATTCATTGAGTAATTTATTCTATATTTGATCAAAACTGGTTTATCTGCGTTTATTCCAGTGAATGATCTAGTTTGAGAAGATGAAGAAAACTCAAGAGTTTAATGTATGTATGATAGTTAAGAAATACACTGATAGCATGTGTTTATAGCAACATTTGCAAAAGGGGGACTCTGTGGCCTAGTGGTAAGGTACTCACCTTTCGTAACAAAGGTACTTGGTTCTTTCCAATGTGGTGCAATCTGGATATTTTTCCAGATATCCCTGATCTCAATGTAGGTGAGATCGAGTTCCTAGTCTTATCAAAGATGAATGATTTGTGTTCAAATTAGACCCCTTCCCATCCTAAATTATAGGTATTTTCTTCTTCTGAATTCTCACTAGATTGGGATTTTGGATTCTTTAACCCTTTAGCTGCTATGGACGTATATATCGTTTTCCCATTCACTTCTAAAGACGCATTAACACATCTGTTATTATCTCTCCTCTGTGGGCTAAAGACGTGTTAACACGTTATATATTGCTACTGTCACTGCTATAGACGTACATTCACGTTTGTGACCTAGAAACAAAGAGTAGCTATTTTTAGCTGTCTTCAGAAAGTATTTAGCAGCGAAAGGGTTAATAAAGGCAGCTGTCTGCCTCAGATTATTATCAGCCATGCCATACAGTTTGTCTTGGATGCTGATGTAAGTGGACCACCTCTTTCTTTTCAGCTCTTTCTTATAGGTATTCAGATGACATCAAATTTGTCTACTTTGTGCCTGATATGAAGTCAGCGAAAAGACAGAAGTCATTGTCAGCAAATCAGAACTGATTTAAAACATACTCCACCTCCTGGGGTGGCCCTAGTAACAGACTGTCTCACTGTAGTTTGGCATACGGAAGTAGTGATCAAATAGGAAAGGCAAACTAGGTCCCTGAAACATCATCTTGAAAATGAATGTTTCCCTCAGAGGGGCACAGATGTTACAACCTATCGGTAAACTAAGACATGGTGTGACAAATGTCTTTTTTTTCTCAGGTTGAACAAAGAATAATTAAAATTTATTTTTAGCGCCTGTGTGTTGCTGGGGCTCTCAAGAGGAGCAAAGAATAGTAACACTGCTGCCTACAAGGCATATTGTAAGATGCGACTAAGGTAGGTATCTACTAGGGAAGCTTCCCTAGTAAATAAAAAGTCGCAGAAATCAGATGTGCTGACCTACTTGCAGGCGCATACGGCACGCCGAACAATCGCTCTTAGACTCAGATTGTATACAAATCACAATGAGTGCCTTAACAAGTGGTTGATATGGAGCGTTCGAAGAAGATGGCTCAGATTGCAATACAGATCACAGAGTGGTTTAACTAGTCGTCAATTTGGAGCATCGAAGAAGGTGGCTCAGATCACATACAGACCACAAAGAGTGGTTCAACTAGTCGTCAATTTGAAGCATCGAAGAAGTTGACTCAGATCACATACAAACCACAAAGAGTGGTTTACCAGTAGTCGATATGGAGCATTTGAAGAAGGCTCAGATCACAAAGAATGGGTTAACAAGCCGTCGATATGGAGCTTTGAAGAAGAAATAAATTTGTTTTAAGTTTTTCTACTATATTTTTCTTATAAATCAATTATATTGTTATTCTCAGTTTGATATTGAACTGCAAAAGAGATGGAACAAAGCCATGTCGTTGGGGGTTTTCCGTTATGGCATTGACCACATTGTAACTAGAGTCATCCCAGGTCCAAAACGATACATCGGACAGATCGCTAACATGATTTTAACAATGCATTCTTTTGATCTCCTTATTGACCTTCTTCTCTTCCACCATTTACTTCTTTATAGAAGTGTTGGGAGGGATGAAATGTAGCCATCTTGTGTATCTCTTCTTCTTCTCTTCCACCATTTACTTCTTTATAGAAGTGTTGGGAGGGGATGAAATGTAGTGATCTCGTGTGTGCTGGTTTTATGGCACTTTGTAAGCTGTTATTAATTTTCTGCAGGCTGTTCTTGATGCCGTCGCTCCATCTTTTGCATAGTCTTCCTCTTGCTCTGTACTCGTTATACTTTTTTCAGTGTCGTAGATGATACCAGGGCATTCTTGACAGGTGTCCAAACCACTTAGTCTGGGTTTTTTTAATGAATTGCATGAAATATTTACTTTGTAAAGATATAATTTCCTGAATATTGTATTAGCTCTTGAAGGATGCCAGCACAAATTGCATCAATGTGGTATTACAAATATAGTTTCTGTAGCAATGTTTTTCATATGATATGGTTGCTTTCAAACTTGTTATTTGTAATCTATACATGGGCCTATCATTGCTATACATGGACATGTCATTGTTATACATGGACATATCGTTATACATGGGCCTATCATTGCTATACATGGACATATCGTTATACATGGGCCTATCATTGCTATGCATGGACATGTCATTGTTATACATGGTCCTATCATTGCTATACATGGGCCTATCGCTGCTATACATGGGCCTAGCATTCCTATACATGGGCCTAGCATTGCCATTCATGGGCTGAGCAGCGATTGTCAATGAAAAACACAGACATAACACTATATTCCCCAGTATACCTCATGGTATGAAAACATGTTCTCGACTTTTATTCATTCTAGAGCAGTGATCTTTTTATATATTGGGGCACATTGGACTAATGAATTAGTGGCTCGAGCAATGTGACAGTTATAATAATAATAATACAAATAATAAAGAAATATTACAGATAACATGAATTTTACATTAAAAACCGGGACTGCCTAGAGTAGTTGATAGTAGCTCGGCCTGCTAGCTGTGAGACGCCTCATAGCTCGGGTTCGAACCTACTGTCCGGCATTTGTTCGAGTCCCTGGTCTTACTCAGGACGATAACATGAGTACCTCTGAAGTCGGAGAAAATCTGCCTGTATGGCGAGGAATACTAATTACGAGTACATTGAGCACACGGCTGCCAGTGTAAGTAATTTACAATGTGCACGCTGCTGCCATTGTAAGAAATTGGAAAAACAGATTTTCACGCAAAAATCAGTTTCAGAGATGAAACTGTCTGAGTTGAAGCGGACGGAAAAAAAAACATTAAAAACCGAAACATACTTTTATTCAGAAATACCTTTTTTTCTCTCTTGAAATTCTCATTTGCTTTACAGTCTCAGAGGTAAAATAGGACGCCAGGGATGTGTCACACAGGCAGACACCACGTTGGACAACGCTGTTCTAGAGCACACAAATAAGAATAAAATATGTAGATCTCATTAATTGTTTCTAGATTGTGGACATGAATATGTTTCTCTGCTCTCAGTTTCTTTACTTTCCTTCCTACAGTTAAACACACTGCGGGCAACAGAAAGAAGAAGAAGAAAATATGTAGATCTCATTAATTGTTTCTAGATTGTGGACATGAATGTGTTTCTTTGCTCTCAATTTCTTTACTTTCCTTCCTACAGTTAAACACACTGCGGGCAACAGAAAGAAGAAAACCACAAGAAATCTCAAGTGTAAATCAACCGTTCAATGACAAAGCCTTCAGTTTTTCTTGGGTCAAATCAGAGGAGATTCTCTTTAATTTACAAAATGTTACAACATCAAAGAAAAGCATAACAGATGATGGAGTCTCTAGGGAAACAAACGGCACAGATGTACAGTCACCTCATTGTGGGCAGAATGGAAACTCTCATGATTTGTCATCATCTCTAGGAGATGCTATACATTCACAGGTTAGTAACTCTATATTCTTCTTCTTCTTGGAACACACCATATCGAACACTTGTTAACCACTCTTTGTGATCTGTAGCTAAGACCGATTGTATGCTGTGCCAGCTATGCACCTACAAATAGACCAGCACATCTGATTTCTGTGACACTACTTTTTATTTACTAGGGTCGCCCAAGTGGTTACCGGGGCCCAAATTTGGGGGGTAAAGAATAGAACCACTTACCTGCCACACATGTCGTAAGAGACGACTAAGTAGGTTTGGCTGAAATCGGATGCACGTCCTATGCGTTTAGGGGCCTACCAAACCAATGTGTAACATATACATGTTCTTGGCAAAGATCAAACATATCACAAAGAGTGATTAAAATTGGTCGTAAAGAAACGAACGAAGAAGATTTACTAGGTAGATTCCTAAGCCCCTACCTCAGTCGCCTCTTATGACTTGCCTTGTAGGTCACAGTGTTGCTATTCTATGCTCCCTTGTAGCCCCGGCAACACACAGGCGATATTTCATTCAAAATTCTTCTCAGATTTATGTTTCCACCATCATCAAATGCTATGCCATCATTTAAAAAATGTAGTAATTCATAACTCTAGTTGTTGTTTCACAGTCTAGTACAGATGGTGAAGTTAAACCAGAGAGACATACACTGATAGTGAATGTCAGTCCCATGGAGTTTGGACATTGTTTGCTAGTACCTCAGATTGATTCTCATAGACCTCAGGTTGGTATGTTTGTGTTGTTTTTTAATATTTCTAGTCATCATTTCTTTCTTACTCTAATCTTGTTTTGCCTCACAGCGTCAGGATAAGAAGAGATTTCTAGAACAAGCTTTTGTGTGTGCTTCTCTAATCTTGTTTTGCCTCACAGCGTCAGGATAAGAAGAGATTTCTAGAACAGGCTTTTGTGTGTGCTTCTCTAATCTTGTTTTATCTGACAGCGTCAGGATAAGAAGAGATTTCTAGAACAAGCTTTTGTGTGTGCTTCTCTAATCTTGTTTTGTCTGACAGTGTCAGGATAAGAAGAGATTTCTAGAACAAGCTTTTGTGTGTGCTTCTCTAATCTTGTTTTGTCTGACAGCGTCAGGATAAGAAGAGATTTCTAGAACATGCTTTGTGTGTGCTTCTCTAATCTTGTTTTATCTGACAGCGTCAGGATAAGAAGAGATTTCTAGAACATGCTTTTGTGTGTGCTTCTCTAATCTTGTTTTGTCTCACAGCGTCAGGATAAGAAGAGATTTCTAGAACAGCTTTGTGTGTGCTTCTCTAATCTTGTTTTGTCTCGACAGGTCAGGATAAGAAGAGATTTCTAGAACAAGCTTTTGTGTGTGCTTCTCTAATCTTGTTTTGTCTGACAGTGTCAGGATAAGAAGAGATTTCTAGAACATGCTTTTGTGTGTGCTTCTCTAATCTTGTTTTATCTGACAGTGTCAGGATAAGAAGAGATTTCTAGAACATGCTTTTGTGTGTGCTTCTCTAATCTTGTTTTATCTGACAGTGTCAGGATAAGAAGAGATTTCTGGAACATGCTTTTGTGTGCGCTTCATAAGCAGTGTTTTATCACCTATATTCATAATATATATATATATATATATATATATATATATATATATCTTTGTAATTTGACAATATTAGGACTGTCTAGAGCAGTGATATCCAACACTATTATATATTGGGGTGCCTGATGTTTATGAAAGTGAGGACACCATGTGGCGATTGCAGTACTACTACTAATAATAACCATAGTAATATTAGTACAAAAATTGATATTCTGATGCTTTCTCTAGTGAAACATGATTAGGAAGCAGGAGAATGATTGCAAAATCTGAAAGATATAGTTCACAGGTTTGCTAAAAAAAAAACTCACCAAAATTTGCGAAAAATAGTTAGTTTTCTTGAAATCTGATTGATGTTAAAACCTGCAGAGTAAAACAGAGCATCATAAATGTAGGACTACAGTGCAACTGTGCTGCTGTGAGACAAGAAAACATGTAGTTCTCACATGCCGAGACTCACTACAGAAAGAAGAAATCATAAACAGCACTGCACCACAGCTACAAAACAGATACTGCTCATATGCTGAAAATTAGCAAGAGAATAAATCATAAACATCATATACAGCACTGTCCGTGTGGTGCCGGGGCCCGCAAAGGAAACAAAGAATAGTACCACTGCAACCTACAAGGCATGTCGTAAGAGACAGCTGATGTAAGCCTTAGGGATGCTACCTAGTAAATAAAAGCAGAGCAGAAATTTAATGTGCTGGCCTACTTGTAGGCGCATGACTGGCACATGCACAATCGCTTTTAGGCTCAGATCACATACAAATCACATAGAGTGGTTGACAAGTGGTCGATATGGAGCGTTCGAAGAAGTAGAAGATATACAGTGGCTACAAAACACATACTGCTCAAAATTAGCAACAGAAAAATAAATTCCTTAACAATAACAAGGTGATGTACAGAAATCTATAAATCTGAGGTGGTCAGACCAGACCAGATCTGGAAACAGTTGTGGGTTGGCTGCGGTGATACTAAGTAAATTAGCTCTGGCTTCATTTTTGTCCCTGGGCATGCAGGAGTCAGTGGTAATGAGTGAGCTGATACATGGCTACAATATCTCTTAACGCATTGAGAGAGTCTTTCCAAACAGAGGGGTTTCAGGGCTGTGAATCCCACTCACTGATCAGATTGAGAGAGATGGGTGTCAATATTGGTGCAGCCAGAAATGAAGAACATACCAAATATGCAAAGAAATTAACCAACATCGAACTGGAGTGTTGGGTCGATGGACGCTGTCTGCTGGATTTGTTGAGGTGGAGATCGGAGCACCTATTGACATGTCTGGAGTGCTATGATGATAGTTCTCTGGTAACTGATAAGTAAATTGACATTTAAGCCAAAGAAACATGTGTATAGTATCACATAAGTAAGCAAGAATTTAATTAAATATAAAACTAACGACAATGTCAAACACATTATACAACACTACAAAACGCAAACAATTACTTGACATATGAGAACAACCAGTTCAGCATTAGTTGTTCTCCAACAATAACATAGTTGTCCACAATAACATTAACTGTTAAATCTGATCTCTCACAGGTATTAACACAAACATCAATTCGTGTTGCTATAGAGACCATGTTGTTGAGCAAACACAGGTAAGACAATAGCTTTCAGAATCTTGGTCACTGCAATGAGAAAGTAGAAAGAAGGATGTTATCTATTGTCTTATCTCTCTCTTGTGTCTTATCTCACTTGTGTCTTATCTCTCTTGTGTCTTCTTCTTCGAGCGCTCCATATCGACCACTTGTTAACCACTCTTTGCGATTTGTATGTGATCTGAGCCTAAGAGTGATTGTACATTGTGCCAGTTATGCACCTACAAGTGGGCCAACACATCAGATTTCTGCAACGCTTTTTTAACTAGGGTAGCTTCACTTGGTCGCCTCTTAACGAAATGCCTTGTAGGTCGCAGTGCTACTATTCTGTGGGCCCCTGCAACACATGGGCAAAACAATGTTGTTGATTGCTATAGACATCTACCTCTGAAGTCGGAGAAAAGCCTGTATGGTGGGGTGGCACTGATTAAAAGGAAAACAAGTCTTCATGCAAAAATCAGAAGCAGCATACTAGTGCCCTGATTACGTCTGAATTCATAGCGGGCAAACGCAAGAGGAAGAAGAATGTAAACATGTACATTAATTTTCAGACATCAGAATTGTATATATTATTCATACTTTGATGTGGTTGTTTATTTTTTATATTTGACTTGATTAGAGGTATGCGAATGGGATTCAACAGTCTGTGTGCATTTGCTTCAGTCAACCATCTACATTTTCATTTGTACTATCTGGAGCAAGAGCTGATAGTAGATTACTTTGTAAGTTTATGTTTATTTGATTATGTTTGTTTGTGTTATTTCTTATCAAACAAGTTAACTTGCTCTATGTGATCTGTGTGGCTTGTGTTGAGAACTTATGTTGTACCATGGTCTCTGTTAACATACGACTGGTTAGCTCAGGACAAAATTCTAGGAAATAAGACCACAACTGTTGCATGATCCTCGCATACCAGTATTGTTGTTGTATATAGACTAATTCATTTAAAAAACAACACAATATGCTAAATCAAAGTTATATTACGTTACAAATTAAGTTTAAAACTAAGGAATATCAGTATTATTAACATGCTAAATCAAAGTTATATTACGTTACAAATTAAGTTTAAAACTAAGGAATATCAGTATTATTAACATGCTAAATCAAAGTTATATTACGTTACAAATTAAGTTTAAAACTAAGGAATATCAGTATTATTAACATGCTAAATCAAAGTTATATTACGTTACAAATTAAGTTTAAAACTAAGGAATATCAGTATTATTAACATGCTAAATCAAAGTTATATTACGTTACAAGTTCAGTTTAAAACTAAGGAATATCAGTATTATTAACATGCTAAATCAAAGTTATATTACGTTACAAATTAAGTTTAAAACTAAGGAATATCAGTATTATTAACATGCTAAATCAAAGTTATATTACGTTACAAAGTTGAGTTTAAAACTAAGGAATATCAGTATTATTAACATGCTAAATCAAAGTTACATTAGCATACAAGTTCAGTTTAAAACTAAGGAATATCAGTATTATAGACATGCTAAATCAAAGTTATATTCGTTACAAATTCAGTTTAAAACTAAGGAATATCAGTATTATTAACATTTTTCATCAATAAATAACCATGAACGCATAGAATTGTGTAAAATTGCAAAAAAAGCATACAATGTTCTATCAGACATATACAAAAACCAGCCCCCATTAAACAAATGTTAAATCTCCTGTCTGAGCTAGTCGGACTTATATTGCTGGGGAACCATGGTTGTACCTTGTAAGACCCATGCGATGTAGACAGGCACATTTCATTTCTGCAAATGTGTATGCATATTATCCAACAGGGCACACATTTGTACCGGCAGGTAAGTTTCATTTTCTCTAATCCTGTTTTGCCTCACAGCATCAGGATAAGAAGGAATTTCTAGAAAGGTCTTTTGTGTGTGCATCATAAATAACACCTCTGTTATTTTTTAGGACCACCTTTAGGTCGACTCCTTTTGCTTTTTATCCACTGTATCGGAGTAGCACTGCTCTTTTCAGACACACTGTCTGTTGGTAATCTGCTTATGTAGCTGAACCATTTAATTTGTTGTTTATTAATGAAGTTCAGTCCTGATGTTGTACCCACTGTTTTTCCTGGTGTCTTCATTTCTAAACCGGTCTCTTCTTGATAATCCTATCCTTCTACTTGGACACATCATCTCCATCATGGTTAACTTTCTTCTATCGTTTGATGAACTGTAAGGTTTTAACAGAAGAAGTTTGGTTGTAATATTCCAATAGAAAATCAGATGTGAATAGTTATTCTCTTCTGTTGATGTTTACAGTTAACAAACTGATCAACATCACAATGACCACCTTTACTTTCCAGTGTTTCTCTGGTACACAAGTGAGACTGAATCAACATGATAGCCGTTGTAATTGAGCAAATCCTTTTGTAACTATGGATCAAACTAAACCCACCCATCTAGGAAGCAAACACACTAACCACTGTACGGTCATGTCTCTCAATTCTTTTGCGTTAGCCGCTATGATTTCTGGTGTAGTCATGGCGCCTGGTATGGCACTTCTGGCTGATTTTTTCATGAAGGCCTGCTTTGCTTATTATCAGTTCCCCATGAATCTCAATAATATCATGTGAAGTAAAGAACATGTTTCAGTTTGACATATCTTCATTTCACTCCGGAATGTCCATAGATGCTCAGATCTCCTTCGCAATAACTCTAACAGCGACTGACCATACCAGTTTGATGATGATTGATGAGCCTACTCATATACCTGTTGTGCTGACATTCTGAACATCCTCATAGAGTGCCGGCCGCAAAGAGGATTTCATTTAAACCAATCCACATCAACTACAAGATTGAAAGAGCTTGGATTGAAGATTAGAGGGCCAAAAATATTACACAACATGTATATGTAGATATAATGCTCAGTGCCCCAGGGTGATGCTATAGACCGATATAAACTACACATCATTTTATAGACAAGTCTTCACTTTCTCATCCATGGTGTTAATTTAGTTCCTGTTTTTATCTGCACAGCCTGTTCATCATCTTGGAGGAAGGTACTTTGAATTCACAGGTCTTCCATGTCCTGGATTTGCCCTACAACTGTATGGGACAACTGTTTTAGAAATGGCCAGGTATTTATTAACATTTCAAGCCTAATTAACTGCCATTTTATGTTGATATACTGCCAAAATAAGCAATGCAGTATAACTTTTTAAAATATTAATAGCTAAAAATTGATAATAAAAACTTGTTTCTAAAAATTACAGCTATTTATGAGCTTTTCATAAAAAATTTCTTTAGAACTACACAAATATCATCTTCAAATTATCAACTGGGATATCTTGTAATGGTATCATCTGATTAATGACCTCTCTCACGATCGTTCTTTTTGGCCATTTTGATATTGTTATTGTGATATATAAACAGCCTTTGCCAAGAACGCTTGTTTTATGTCACATCGTTCAACGCCATTTGGAGCTCTAGTGCTTATTCTTCAGTGATGTGTCCGGTTTCAGCCAGCGTTTTCTGGGTTCGCTCTCTGTCAACCTTTGGCTGTCCCCAGCCTACCTGCAAGGCAGCAGGTTGCTATTTTCTTTTAGAGTAGCGACCCTTAGACAACCTGCCCTCCCAGGTTGTTGAACGTCATCTGCCCAGGTTACCTGTCTTTTTTTTTTGACTACTTGGTTTACCTACCATCCAGTTTTGTGTACGGTTTGCTCCACTAGTCTAGTTCCCTGCGAGTGGAAATACGCACTGGATTCAAGCCTCTGATGGGGTTTCTGGTTATTTTTCTGCACATTTGGGTGGACTGCTCATCCCTACGCTTGCCGCGCCCCTCCGTCACTCCACCATCAGCGCTGTGCACGTCTGCCCCATTGTTTTGCCCACCAGTGTCTATTAGTTCTACCGCCACACATTCACCATGCCTCTAGACTATCAGGAAACAGAGCTCAACTCGGGCCCCCCACCTCCAGGCTCAGAGTTTCACCTATGTGGCCCGTGCAACTCAACTCGGGCTGAAGATAGGGGCCCGAGTTTTGCCCAGGACCACGTCTCTTACTGGATGCACCCTCATCCTTTTTGTTTATCCGTTCAGCTTTTCCCATCTGCCGGGAGAGGTGTGCATTAATAGTCGCTCTGGGATTCCGCTCATCTGTGTTGCAAGCGGATCTCATCCAACGTGACTACGTCTGCATCACTATCAGAGTAGCTCTCCCTCAGCCCCTACCTGCTAGGAACCTTTTTCTGTAGTGAACGAACAGGTTAAAAAGACAATGAGCTGGATAGGACACACTTTGCAAACCGGAGGGGAATATAACCAGAAGGGTCCTTGTCTGGAACCCGCAGGGACAGCGAAAGAAGGAGAGGCCGAGAAATACATGGCAGATTTGGAGGTGAGATCAACAATATAAAGAGAGCTGGAGGACTGCAGGAGATGGCTAGAGATAGGAAGACTTGGCATGAGTTGGTTGAGGGTCTGATCACCAACCCGGGAGTAAAGGCGAGGAGAGAGAGGTCACCATGTGGGTGGGGTAGGATCTTGATTAGTGCCAGCTCACTAATCCTGGTCGCATTGTCCTATGACCTTTGACCCTGATTATCACCTGACATCATAGTGCGGGCAGACTCAATGGTACTAAGTCTTAGTATACTATTTCTAAACTTATACAGACTGGAATGAGCCCATTTAATAAAACAACTTATATACTATTTTCTTAACTAAGACATAACTTTTTTCCCTTGACCACAATATAGGCAGACTCACAGAATCAGCTCTTACTTCCATGAGAATGACATAGCACACAATATCTTTCTGTGCCGAGGAAGTGTGTTCAGTGAGGAGAGAAATTCCATGTTGACTACCATCAGACTGTTTATATGGCCCAGAAAGAAGTTTATAGGTATGTGTAGTTTAACCCTTAGAACCTGTGATTCTGATATTTCAGTATTGAATGTAAAAATTGCTTATCCAAAAATATCGGTCTAGAAAAGTAAGAAAGGAACCTTTTTAATACCACGGTATATAGGGTACGTTTAGGCCAGTATTATTCATTGACCGACAGCGATCCACCACATGGTATATAGGGTAATACAGTGTTAGGCCAGTATTATTCATTGACCGACAGCATCCAGCCACACGGTATATAGGGTAATACAGTGTTAGGCCAGTATTATTCATTGACCGACAGCAATCCAGCCACGGTATATAGGGTAATACAGTGTTAGGTCAATATTATTCATTGACGCAGCAATGCCAGCACATGGTATTAGGGTAATCGGTGTTAGGCAGTATTATTCATTGACCACAGCAATGCCAGCCACATGGTATATAGGGTAATACAGTGTTAGGCCAATATTATTCATTGACCAACAGCAATGCTACCGCTTTTACTTCCCAGTGCGTTCCTGGTACCCAGTTGAGGCTGGGTCAACCTGAGAACCGTTAGGTCTGAAAAATGTCATGCACATGTATGAGGTTAAACCCGGACTACTAGCCTAAGAAGCACATTCACTAATAACTATGCTACTGCGGCTGTGGTCTGAGAAGACTCCATCTTTATTTGTTGGTAATGGAAGATAAACTGTGTACAAATGTGACGTAAAACACATCCCATGTGTTCTACATCATTTAGCAAAATGGTGGACGCTGTTGTGTGATATTTTTGTGTGTCTATAAGGTAGTTAGTTACATATTTTCTTGATGAAAAGACATGCTGAAAATTTGGGAAATTGTCACTCTAACAGTATAACAACAGAGCAAGATGTTGAACTTGTTTTGAATGATTCTGAAGTTGAGTTAGACTTAGAATGTGATTATTCTGTTGAGAATATCGAAAGTGAGCGAGACGATCATTTAGATGATGAAGAATTGTTTTAATCGATTGATATTCAAGCCATATATGTTCAATCTGGAGAACAAGCTACATTACCTGAGAGTATTCAGTGGCATGACCCACTTAATATTTCACATCAATTTAAAACAGTTTAGTATCCTGCAAATAAATAATAAGCAGGAATAATGGAGATGGTGGGGAAAGTCAATAATAAATTATAGAGCACTTAATTATGATAAATTATCTCATTTTTAATATCACTCTGATATGTGCTGTCTTTTGCCCATGAGCTCAGGGGAAGGGGTTTTTAGGGTATAGGTGGCCAGGGTTCAAAGGGTTAATGTCTATCATGTGACACTAGTCACCTCTATTAGAGAATACTCAAGATGTCTACGGACAGAAGAAAATGTGATCTACAGAATATGACACTGCTGTAAAACTGATTATCAATGTTTTTTATTGCATACATTTTGTCAGAATTGTTGTTCAATGCTCTACTATTGGTACTTTTAGTTAATTGATTATCGGTTTTTGCATACATTTTGTCAAATTGTTCAAAGTCACTATTGGTACTTAGTTAATTGATGGCAGAGCATCTGTGAGAAAATATAATTATTTAACTTTCTAATTGTTTTTTTTTGTTTGTCTGCGTCTTTCACTGATTCTCAGGTCAAAAGTCTGCAGATGAGTTCAATGTTGCTTGTATTGAGTTGGGTGGACACTTGCCTATCAAAGGTAGAGTTTGTTGATCAGTTGTGTGCTTTGTATGTTCAGTGTGAAATCAAAATTGTATCATATCCTTTAAGGGACTTTGCCATCAACCATAGTAAATGGGTTGTCAATTATCTAGGCATCACTTATACACTCTGTAATTTGCTATTGCTTTCTGAACGGTGAGTTCTAATTTTACCATTTGTAAAAATCCACAGAAACAAATTTGCTTCCAAACTGCTCACTGCGGATTTTGAACCAGGTACACTTGGTTTGTGAACGAGCTCACTACCGCTTAAGCTAAAGACGGCCACAATATGTTCAGTATAGATAGTTGAAATACTGTTAGTTATTCTCATTGTATCTTTCTACCAACATTATACTATCAGTGTCAAACATGGACGCTGACATCAAACAATAGAATAAAACTAGTCACAACAGGGTCTCAGCAGAATGTTGGGAGTATCAAGAAGAGATTGGTTGAGAAATGAAGACACCAGGGAAAAACTGGTGCAACATCGCTAGGCAACTTCAGAAAAAAACTACAAATTAAATGGTTCTGCCACATAAGCAGATTACCAACAGACAGTGCACCTCAGAGAGCAATGTTGCTCCGATACAATGGGTACAAAACAAAAGGTAGGCTATGCAAAAGATGGACTGAGAGATAACAGGCGATGAAAGACACTATTTATGAAGCGCACACACGGGCTTGTTCTAGAAATCTCTTCTTATCCTGACGCAATAGGGCAAGACAGTATTGAAGAAATTATCGTTAGTGACATGGGGGCTAAATTTGGCATCTCTATTCGCAAGGAAGGACACTGACAAATTCTTTTTAAAAAGGTATACATCCGGTATAAAAACTGACCAATGGAAGTCAATTCTTTCTTCCTCCTCCTCCTCCTCCTCCTCCTTGTGGGTTGGGGCCTTGTTAGACTTGGACCCCATGATAAAAGTTTCCCGATCTACACCGCTAGGAGGTAGGGTTAGGCGTGTGTGTTCTACAGCTCATTGACAAAAATACAAATTTTCACTGTTTGCCCTTCGTAAGAAAAACTGACTCAAACTCTGCTGGATACAGAGCCAAACACAGAACACTACCTTGTAGGCTTAATGTAATGAATATCATTGTTTATACTTTACCAAACATTATAACACTCTCTCTTTCTGTTACCCAAATCTAGAAGTGGAAGGGTACTACAAGTTAACAGAGACAGATGTGGATGCTATCATAGCTGATGCTTGCTTGCCACCAGAACAGTACAAGGACATCCGAGATCATGTGATCAAGATGGGCTTGGAAGAAGCTGATAAACTGCAGAGAAATCTTTGATAACGGAGAATCTAGGCAGAAAGTGGCTACTTGCAATAGTTTATATGTTTGATGTTATGTAGTTTATGACTTTTACATATCCCGGTTAGACTTGGCCATTGACAGCTGACCTCACCATGAAAATAGAAGCAGTGAAAGTGCGATCGTTCTTCACAGCTTTGAGTATTGGATACATGGACCGAGTTAGAAACTAAGCAATTTCTTAACTTATTATTGAGAGATATGGACCATTAATTGACCAAGTTACAAACTAAGCAATTCATTAACTTATTATTGAGAGATATGGACCATTAATTGACCAAGTTACAAACTAAGCAATTCATTAACTTATTATTGAGAGATATGGACCATTAATAAATTGACCAAAATGCTAATACCAAGAAATTCATTAACTTATTATTGAGAGATATGGACCATAAATTGACCAAGTTACATACCAAGAAATTCATGAACTTATTATTGAGAGATATGGACCATAAATTGACCAAGTTACAAACTAAGCAATTTCTTAACTTATTATTGAGAGATATGGACCGTGAGTTGACAAGTTACAAACCAAGAAATTTCTTAACTCATTATTGAGAGATATGGACCGTGAGTTGACCAAGTTACAAACCAAGAAATTTCTTAACTCATTATTGAGAGATATGGACCGTGAGTTGACCAAGTTACAAACCAAGAAATTTCTTAATTTATTACTGAGCTGGCCACATTTATATGTCAGTGTTTCTCTGGTCTCCTTATTGAGACTTGGTTGACCTCAGAGCTGTTTGTGGTAGTAGAAATCTCACTTTAACATTGGATCGAACCAAGACCACCTGTCTTACAAGCAAGTGCACTAACCTGTGAACGACTAAGGTTCTTTAAAATCATCGCAGACTAAGACATTAATAAATTTTTGATTAGAGACATTTTGTTTGTTTGAAATAAGATCTGTTTCACAAATATTCTCACAGCACAATTTGTCACAAATTCCTGTCACATTGTATATGTATGTATGGGGTGTCACTGTGGCATAGAAGTTCAGTGCTCGTCTCTCATTCTAAAGGTACTCAATTTGTTCCCTCATGGAACCATCTGGATATTTTTCCAGAGATCTCGGATCTCAGTGTAGGTGGGATCAATCCCTAGTCCTATTGGAGACGGATGATTAAACGGAGGTCCTGTGTTCAAGTTGAGCACTTAAAAGATCCCTTGTCTTAAAAATCGAGAGCCCGTCTGCCCAGCGTGTTCGTAGCGCGTTGGACTACGGGTGACTATCCGTCTGTGTGTGCGGGTTCAATTCCGTGGGATGGCAGAAAAAGCCACAGATTCCCAGATTTACGGTGTTCGTGGCACCGAACCGAAGGGTTACGATGTCCATGGCACCTAGCCGAAGAGCTGAAAAGCTCAAGTGCTTCTGGATTGGAAAAAAATTTGAGAAGAGCAGGCTGGAAAGCCGCTCCTGGGTGAAATTCATTACAAATATTTTCACCATCGTCTAAATTACACCGGTGCTGTGGAGTATGTGCACTGCCACTGAGATCTTCCTGTGTAAGAAAGAGATCAGGCCACAAATTTTTACTCACCAAAGTGCAATGATGATGTTCCTATCAATTATGTATGTGTCTATCTTCTGGAAGTTATTTCTTGAAACAATTTTCTCAACACTTTGAACATAAAGAAAATGCTGTTATTACTATGATACATTCAAGTCTAGGATGGCATGTGTGAAGAATGGACAATAGCCGCATACCACAACAAGTGTTGTTCTGTGAACTTTCAGAAGAGAAGAGTCACCAAGGCAGACCCCTACTCAGATATAAAGATATCTGCAAGGCCTCAATGAAGAACTTTTCTATCTGTCCCAACAAATGGGAAAAACTAGCTGATGACCGAGTTATATGGAAAACAACATTATGCAAAGGTACAGAATCTTTTGAAAAGAAACTTAGGGATCAGCTGAAAAACAAGAGAGACAAAAGCAAACTCAGAAGTTGTCACAGTAAAACACTTGCCAATTGACCATCTCATCATCAAATAACTTGTCCCTTCCGGAACTTGACTCCCATGACATCAGTCCTGAAAATCTCTCTATTCTGTGCAAGTTGACCGGTGTCAACAGGAGTCATTCTCATATTGTCAATGACATCTTGCACCCATCATCTTCTAGGTCTTCCTCTCATTCTTCTTTCAGACACCATTCCTTCCAAAATGATTTTATCCAGGTGCTCATGTCGTTTGATGTGTCCGAAATATTTAAGTTTCCTCATAGTCATGCTCTTTAATGGCCAACTCTCTTTAATATCAAGCTGTTGCAGAACAGAAGCGTTTGTTCTTTTCTCTGTCCATGATATTCTAAGTATCTTCTGTAGCATTTGCATTCAACGACATTAATGATCTTCTCTGCTGCTTTGTCAATGTTCCATGTCTCACAACCATATTTTGCCAAGGAAAAAACACAGACTCTTAAACACGTGATTTTTGTTCTTATGTCAGTTCCCTTCCATAGGTTAGTTAGTTCTTTTACTTTTTGCAAAACAATGTTCAGCCTTTTAAAAATGTCTTTTATAGCATTCCTGTCATTTGTCAGCAATGCCCCAATTGACCATCTTTAAAGACAAAAAAGGCCATATATACATAGTAAAGAACGCTGTAGCATCTCTCAGGTGGACCCAACCTTATTTGACCGTAATATCTCTCAGGTGGACACCCCCTCTTTTAGCCATAACACCTCTCAGGCGGACTCAACCTTATTTTACCATAACATATCACAGGTGGACCCAACCTTATTTGACCATAACATCTCTCAGGCGGACTCAACCTTATTTTACCATAACATATCACAGGTGGACCCAACCTTATTTGACTGTAACATCTCAGGTGGACCCAACCTTATTTGACCATAACATCTCTCAGGTGGACCCAACCTTATTTGATCATAACATCTCTCAGGTGGATCCAACCTTATTTGACATAACATCTCTCAGGTGGATCCAACCTTATTTGACCATAATATCTCTCAGGTGGATCCAACCTTATTTGACCGTAACATCTCTCAGTGATCCAACCTTATTTGACCATAATATCTCTAGGTGGATCCAACCTTTTATACCGTAATCTCAGGTGGGTCCAACCTTATTTGACTAACATCTCTCAGGTGGATCCAACTATTTGACCATAATATCTCTCTGGTGTATCAACCTTATTTGACCATAATATCTCTCAGGTGGATCCAACTTATTTGACGTAATATCTCTCAGGTGGATCCAACCTTATTTGACCATAATATCTTTCAGGTGGATCCAACCTTATTTGATCATAACATCTCTCAGGTGGATCCAACCTTATTTGAGTACTAGAGAAACACTGGAAAGTAAAGATGACCAGTGTCGTCTGACCACATCCACAATTGTATGCCGCTGGTCATAGAAAAATGTAAATCTAATACTGTGTTACTCTATATACCGCATAGTATAAACCGTGGTCTTCAATAACATACGGTCAGCGGGTTCAGGTAAAACTTATAGGAAATAAAACCACAACCCTCTCGTGCCAATATTGTTGTATAAAGACTAATTCATTTTAAAAACAATACAAAATGCTAAATCAAGGTTATATTATGTTACAAGTTCAGTTTAACAATAAGGAATATCAGTATTATGTTACAAGTTCAGTTTAACAATAAGAAATATCAATATTATGTAACAAGTTCAGTTTAACAATAAGAAATATCAATATTATGTAACAAGTTCAGTTTAACAATAAGAAATATCAATATTATGTAACAAGTTCAGTTTAACAATAAGAAATATCAATATTATGTAACAAGTTCAGTTTAACAATAAGGAATATCAATATTATGTAACAAGTTCAGTTTAACAATAAGGAATATCAATATTATGTAACAAGTTCAGTTTAACAATAAGGAATATCAGTATTATTAACATTTTTCATCAATAAATAACCATGGACTCATAGAATTGAATAAAATTGCAAAAAAGCTTACATCGTTCTATCAAACATTTATTAAACCCCCACCCATTAAATAGGAATTTTGGTTTTTCCGTCTGAGCTACTCGGCTTTATGTTGCCGAGGCGATGATGTGAACAATGATTTTTTAAAACACATGTTGATGGTATCCGTCAGTTAATAGAGCATGGGTTCGAATCCCAAGTAAAATCTGCAAGTTGTTACTGTTTAGTGTATCACCACTAATACAGTGTTTGGTGACAGCTACGGTATAGCAATCCTTTAACTAATTAGTTATTAAATTACTAATACAGTGTTTGGTGACAGCTACGGTATAGCAATCCTTTAACTAATTAGTTATTAAATTACTAATACAGTGTTTGGTGACAGCTATGGTATAGCAATCCTTTAACTAATTAGTTATTAAATTACTAATACAGTGTTTGGTGACAGCTATGGTATAGCAATCCTTTAACTAATTAGTTATTAAATTACTAATACAGTGTTTGGTGACAGCTATGGTATAGCAATCCTTTAACTAATTAGTTATTAAATTACTAATACAGTGTTTGGTGACAGCTATGGTATAGCAATCCTTTAACTAATTAGTTATTGAATTACTAATACAGTGTTTGGTGACAGCTATGGTATAGCAATCCTTTAACTAATTAGTTATTAAATTACTAATACAGTGTTTGGTGACAGCTATGGTATAGCAATCCTTTAACTAATTAGTTATTGAATTACTAATACAGTGTTTGGTAACAGCTATGGTATAGCAATCCTTTAACTAATTAGTTATTAAATTACTAATACAGTGTTTGGTGACAGCTATGGTATAGCAATCCTTTAACTAATTAGTTATTAAATTACTAATACAGTGTTTGGTGACAGCTATGGTATAGCAATCCTTTAACTAATTAGTTATTAAATTACTAATACAGTGTTTGGTGACAGCTATGGTATAGCAATCCTTTAACTAATTAGTTATTGAATTACTAATACAGTGTTTGGTAACAGCTATGGTATAGCAATCCTTTAACTAATTAGTTATTAAATTACTAATACAGTGTTTGGTGACAGCTATGGTATAGCAATCCTTTAACTAATTAGTTATTGAATTAAATACATGTTTGTGGCTTTAAATTTACAATTAGTTATTAATTACTATACAGGGGTTTGGTGACAGCTATGGTATACTAATCTTTAACAATTAGTTATTAAATTACTAATACAGTGTTTGGTACAGCTATGGTATTAATCTTTACTAATTAGTTTTAAATACTAATACAGTGTTTGTACAGCTATGGTATAGCAATCCTTTAACTAATAGTTATTAATTACTAATACAGTGTTTGGTGACAGCTATGAATATAGCAATCCTTTACTAATTGTTATTAAATTACATAAACAGTGTTTTGACACTATGTATAGCAATCCTTTAATTCATAGTTATTAAATTACTAATACAGTGTTTGGTGACACTTGGTATAGAATCCTTAAGTAATTAGTTTGATTACTAATGACAGTGTCTGGTGACAGCTATGGTATAGCATCCTTTAACTAATTAGTTATTAAATTACTAATACAGTGTTTGGTGACAGCTATGGTATAGCAATCCTTTAACTAATTAGTTATTAAATTACTAATACAGTGTTTGACACTTGGTATGCTATCCTTTAATAATTAGTTATTAAATTACTAATACAGTTTTGTGACAGCTATGGTATACAATCTTAACTAATTAGTTTGTAAATTACTAATACAGTTTTGGTGACAGCTATGGTATACAACCTTTAATAATTGTTATTAAATTACTAATACAGTGTTTGGTAAGCTATGGTATAGAATCCTTTAACTAATTAGTTATTAATTACTAATACAGTGTTTGGTGACAGCTTGGTATAGATCTTACTAATTAGTTATTAAATTACTAATACAGTGTTTAGTGACAGCTATATATGCAATCTTTACTAATTAGTTATTAAATTACTAATACAGTGTTTGTAGGCCTATGGTATTGTAATCCTTAACTAATTAGTTATTAAATTACTAATACAGTGTTTGGTGACAGCTATGGTAAGCATCCTTAACTAATTGTTATTAATTCTAATACAGTGTTTTGACATATAGTATAGCAATCTTTAACTAATTAGTTATTAAATTACTACTACCCGTGTTTGGGGACAGCTATGGTATAGCAATCCTTTAACAATTAGTTATTAAATTACTAATACAGTGTTTGTGACAGCTAGGATAGCAAACTTTAACTAATTAGTTTTAAATTACTAATACAGTGTTTGGTGACAGCTATGGTATGATCCTTTAACTAATTAGTTATTGAATTACTAATACAGTGTTTAAGTGACACTACGGTATAGCAATCCTTTAACTAATTTTATTAAATTACTAATACAGTGTTTGACAGCTATGGTTAGCAATCCTTTTAACTAATTAGTTATTAAATTTAATAAGTTTGTGACAGCTATGGTTGCAACACTTAACCTATTGTTTTATTCTAATAATTTTGTGACAGCTATGGATAGCAATCTTTACTATTATTATTAAATTACTATAAGTGTTTGGTGACAGCTATGGTATACAATCCTTTAACAAAGTTATTAAATTACTAATACAGTGTTTGTGACAGCATGGTATGCAATCTTTAACTAATAGTTATAAATTACTAATACAGTGTTTGTGACACTTGTATTTGCAATCCTTTAACTAATTAGTTTTAAATTACTAATACAGTGTTTGGTGCATAGGTATAGATCCTTAATGAATTAGATTGAATTAAGAAAAGTTGTGCTAAATTGAAATTGAGGTCCTATTTTCCCAATCAGGTGATACAAATCTCAACTGTAGTTTCTTAATTATTAACAATTTTATGAGTAATATACCATTTTTAGGTCATAATTTTCTTTAAGACTGTTCTAAAACAAATAAATAGTGGCACGCTAACGCTGAAATCAGTTAAACATTTATACTTAGTACAGTATTGAAAATCTTGGCATATCCTTACAGCGTCTGTATCAACACATAAACTAGTGGCTGATTTTCTAGTCAGTTATGTTCAGTAGTTTGCCATTGATTTTAACTGTGAGGTCTATTTACCATTTGAAAAATCAAGGGAACTAGTTTGCTCCTAACCTGCCCCAGAGTGTGAACAGGGACGCTTTGTGATCGGAGCTCTACAAGCATACAAATATTCGCTACCTATAGAACAATAATAGAACAAATCCAAAAACAAGAATAATTGAATATTATTTTGTAAATAATTTACTTCTATCGTCTATGACCTTATGGTTTAGGAAATTTGACAGTTTGTAATGAGTTAAAAATAATAGTATATACAAATTTTAAATTTGTCTTCCCTAAATATGTATTAGTAATAAGTTTGTTGGTAATTAAATCTTGTACTGGAAAAAGAGACTGTGAATTATATCTTCTTTATTTGTTCTTCAATGAATTTAATAATTCTATTGTGAATATAATTGATCTTTGACAGGACTAATGTTAACCCTGTTTTGTGAGGCCTACTTTGTATTTATCATAGTGTAGGGCAGGCTTCGTTTATCTAATGAAATCAAAATTGTTGTGAGTCTGTCTAGCTGCAGTCAGTCTCTCACTTTCCCTGTGTATAATTCTTTTAACGATCATTTTGCAATATTTGGGCTATGATCTTCACCTAAGTATGTCTCCTCGCCATTCTTACTGTAATTTACGATTTGGAACATTCTCTGTCATAGGGCAATGGGTTTGTCAACAGTAAGCGATCAAATTGGCTGTTTAATTTGCTATTTGATCTGAGCCATATAGTGTTTGGATGTCACTGTACCAGTTAATATATAAACTGTTTTACTATAACTCTTAGAACCTGGCTCGATATTTCGATTGAATTTAAGCTGCATTTCAATATCGGTTGAGAATATTTTTCTTTTTTTTGAGGTATTTGAAAATAAATTGTGTACAAATATGTTGTCAAACACAACGCGTGTTCTGATTTGAGAAGGTGGAGCTGTTTTATGATTTTTGTACTGATAGGTAATTAGTTAAGTATCCAATTAGAAAGGTTCTAAAATTGTTGGAAATGGTAATTTAAAAGTATAACAACAGAGCAAGCTGCTGAACTTGTTTTGAATAAAACTGAAGATGTCATTGTTAGAATGTGATTATTATTAAGGATATAGAAAGTAGATAATGATCATTTAGACGAGGAAGAATTGTTTTATCGATATATTCCCATATATGTTCAATTGGAGAAAAATCTACATATGCGGAGTATCTCCATCCATATTAATCAATAAATTTTAAAGTAAATATTCTGCAAATAGATAATAAGCAGGAATAACATAGGTGATGAAGTAGTCAATAACAATTATAGATTATTATACTAATTATTGTGTTGTAATATAACTTTGATATGGGCTGTTTTTGCTCAGGAGCTCCAGGGAAGGGATTTTTAAGGTGCAGGAGGCCAGGGCTCAAGGGTTAACAAACAGTGTGCTCCATGACTCACGCCATGGTAAGTCTTTAACATCTCTAGCGTTTACAAGACAATCAGTAAAATCTGCAGCCTATAGAAAATCAGCTGTCCTATACAAGCATAGCTTTGCTACAGTATGCTGACTTGTTACTTCTCTAGTACTTTAAGTTGGTTGGAATTTTGTCAACTTATCAATGATAGTATGTTTATAAATATCATATAATTATAGTTTCTAAATATTGTCATTATGTCAAAGTTTTCTCATATATTTGGATATGTGTGATTATATTTTTGTTTTTTGTTAATTGAATTTTTATCATTGCAATTTCATATTTGTGTTATATGTGGGCTTTCTGTCATATGATTATTGCTGGTCACAATTACTGTTGTACATGAATTTGCTAAGATCAAATGCTTGCCTTATCGCTGCCAATGAAGCTTTTTACCAATAGTCTGGCTAAGATCAATGCAGTGCACGATGTGGAAGGTTAGAGCTTCATGAGCTAATGGCAGCTTTTTCCAAGACTGTGCAATACCCATGTCGTGGGCAATTGGTGGAGGCCCTAAGAGAAATTGTATTCTGTCTAAGATAATAGTTAGTGTCCACTTGATCACGTCAAGGCGTGGAGCCTCATAGAACAATAGGCGATTCTGTCTAAGATAATAGTGTAGTGTCCACTTGATCAGTCAGGCGTGGGCCTTATAGAGACAAAGCTTGATTCTGTCTAAGATCATAGTGTAGTGTCACTTAATCACAAGGTTGTTGGAGCCCATAGAAAAACATATTCTGTCTAAGATAATATGCAGTGTCCACTTGATCACGCCAAGGCGTGGAGCTCATAGAGCCAATGTATTCTGTCTAAGATCATAGTGTAGTGTCCACTTGATCACGGCAAAGGTGAGGGGAGCCCTCATAGAGACAATAGGCGGTATTCTGTCTAAGATGATAGTGTAGTGTCCACTTATCCCCGTCAAGGCGTGGGAGCCCTCATAGAGACAATAGGCTGTATTCTGTCTAAGATCATAGTGTAGTGTCCATTAATCTCATCAAGGCGAGCCTCATAGAGACAAGCGATTCTGTCTAAGATATAGTAAGTGTCACTTAACTACAAGGCATGGAGGCCCTCTAGAGACAATGGCGTATTCTGTCTAAGATATAGTGTAGTGTCCACTTAATCTCATCGCGTCAAGCATGGGAGCCCTCATAGAGACAATAGGCGGTATTCTGTCTAAGATAATAGTGTAGTGTCCACTTAATCTCATCAAGGCGTGGAGCCCTCATAGAGACAATAGGCGGTATTCTGTCTAAGATGATAGTGTAGTGTCCACTTGATCCTCAAGGCGTGGACCTCATAGGACAATGGTATTCTGTCTAAGATGATAGTGTAGTGTCCACTGTCACGCCAAGGCGTGAGGCCCTCATAGAGACAATAGGCGGTATTCTGTCTAAGATAATAGTGTAGTGTCCACTTGATCACGTCAAGGCGTGGGGAGCCTCATAGAGACAATGGCGTATTCTGTCTAAGATATAGTGTAGTGTCCACTTGATCACGTCAAGGCGTGGGAGCCTCATAGAGCAATGGACAACTAAACAAAATTTTAAAATTCCAAGTAGATCTCGTTTGAAAGAATGATGACGAACATGGTTTTACACATTTAAAATGTGACCAGGTACCACTCTCTGTCGCACTAAACGGTACAGTCACAACACTGATTTTTTTTTAAATGATGATTTAATCTGGAGATATCATGTTGAGATAAATGTCTACTTGTTCTTCGCTTTAGACCCAAAAAAAACCTAAAAAATCATCAATAAAATATGTAACACTTTAATAATTTGTGTGTCATCCTTGCATAGAGTAAATGCTAATCTTCTCTGTATCTAGTCAGTTTTATTATATATGCTTCAGGAATATCACTTCTCAGCCTTATGGCTAAGATTAAATCTTAGTGCCCACTTGATGGATGCCAATAGGTGAGAGCCTTCACAAAAATCACACAAACCCACTTTTAAAAAATGAGCTTCTTATTTGAAAAAATGAGATGTTAGGTGTTTACATGTTCAATCTACTGGGTTCATTTGTTGTGGCACTTCTGAGTAAGACTCAATTCTTTTTTAAAAAAGGAAGATTTATTGTCGATCAAAATGTAGTGTCCACTTGACTGCCTCCAAAGGGTGGGAGCCTTCATAGAGCCAATAGACAACTTAATAAATTTAAACAAATTCCGAGCAGCTCTCATTCACAAGAATGACGAGGCTCATAGTTTTTACAAGTTCAACCGTTGCTGCACTTGTGGGTAATGACCTAAATGAGGATTTATTGCATAAATTAAGATGTTAAATTGAGATTTTTTGTGGAAATGATTTTCTGAGATATAATAAAATATTCTGGAGTGTGAATCTCATCATTTGGATTTGGATCATCAACATTTTTGATC
Organism: Arion vulgaris; assembly: GCA_020796225.1. NCBI lineage: Eukaryota > Metazoa > Mollusca > Gastropoda > Stylommatophora > Arionidae > Arion > Arion vulgaris. The sequence goes on from CM036754.1 coordinate 45,164,486, forward strand.
TTCACCAGAGGTCTTGTTTGTTGGCCTTGAAAATATTTATTAATTTCCACTTTATTTATGAATTCAATTTATTGCGCATTTTTTAAGTGTTATCCATTTTTATTTTACTTGGTTATATAGACTGCAGTGATGCAGCCTATTAACAGAATCTCCACTTGGATATCAAATATGATCTTAGTCAACTTTGGTTCACTGAGTTCACTCATTCACTTCATTTTAAACACATTCTATATTTATTTGTTGGTAATATATATGTGCTTTTGAATATAAATGTGACAGAAGAGTCCTCTGTATATCATGGACAGCAAAGAGAACAAATAGATCTATCCAGAAAGAACTGAAAAATCAAAGAAATCGGACTGATACTTCAAATATTGAGAAAATTTAAGTATTTTTGGACATATAAAGAGACGAAAGGTTGGAAAAGACCATCATGGAAGCAGGCATCTCGGCAAAGATGAGAAAAGGAAGACCACTGGAAAAATGGATTCAGGATGTAACTGATGATTTGAGCATAATGAATGCAAGGTGGGAGGGCATCTGGCCTATAAAAGAGAGAAATTCCAAAGGACTATAAGTGGCAAAGTTTTGATCAGGACAAGCTACTTGATGTTGATGAGAACTGATTCTCATGTTGAAATGCTTTATGTTTACACATACTATTTATGCCCTGTCTTCTTTCTGAAATTTTTCTTTTCTTTTGTTCTTCTCTGCTTTTTTTTTTTTGCCGTTTGGCATAGCAGGTTTAACTGATGATCAGTTTCCAAGATAGTGCAGTCAAGTGATATGCTGTGGTATTGGGAGTCTGTAACTCCATCAACCCATCTTTTTCTTGGTCTGTTCCTTCCTCTTGATGATTTCATTTTCAGGTTTCGCGCTTGCAACTGATGTATTCGTTCATTCTCACCAAGTGGTCAAATCATTTGAGTCAGAATCGAGCCCATGATCTTTCGAATGCAATACAAATAGTTTTACCACTTCACCACCTCCATAAAATATGTATTCAGATGGAGGTGTGAACCCAGGACTCTTGTGTGAGAGATTAGTTTGGTAACCAACTACACTATATTTTCCTTTGAAATCTGTGCAAGAGACTGAGCCACTATATGTCTACTCAGAATGTAATGATGTTAATGAATTATTTGTAAAGAAATCTCAGATTTGATAACTTTTCTCATGTTTCAGTAGAGCATGGGTTCCAATGTGGGAGATCCAGGTTCAATTCCCGGTAAGACGAGTTTTTGCGGGCTTAAAGAAAAATTATAACCTGAACAGTTGTGCGGTGACTGCACTAACCATGCAGCCATTAAAGTCTCTTACGTAGGCTCATGCACCATATCACACCCAGGCTCATCTTTTCTAGGCTGCCATGCTGGTATGGCAAAGGCCGATCATGGATCTCTCTATAGAACCTCTAGTGTCTTGCTATCATTTAAACTGCATATGTGCATGCTTCTTCCGTAAAGCCTTTATATGTCTAGGCTTTTTCCAAATGTAAAATGTAATGTTTTTAATTGATGATACTTTCTCTCATGTTAGATGATACTGGTTCTTTCTGTATATTGAGATAAGTTTTCATCACATGTTAGAAAAATGATAAGTCTCTTTCTTATATTGATGATGCTTTCATCACATGCCCAAAAATGATAATGCTTTTCTTATATTGATGATAGCTTTTCATCACATGTTAGAAAAATGATAACTGTCTCTTCTTATATTGATGATAAGCTTTCTCATCACATGTTAGAAAAATGATAACTGCTTTCTATATTGATGATAGCTTTCATCACATGAAAATGATAACTGCTCTTACTTATATTGATGATAAGCTTTCTCATCACATGTTAGAAAAATGATAACTGTCTCTTTCTTATATTGATGATAAGCTTTCTCATCACATGTTAGAAAAATGATAACTGCCTCTTTCTTATATTGATGATAAGCTTTCATCACATGTTAGAAAATGATAACGCTCTTTCTTATATTGATGATAAGCTTCTCATCACATGTTAGAAAAATGATAACTGCTTCTTTCTTATATTGATGATAAGCTTTCTCATCACATGTTAGAAAAATGATAACTGTCTCTTTCTTATATTGATGATAAGCTTTCTCATCACATGTTAGAAAAATGATAACTGCCTCTTTCTTATATTGATGATAAGCTTTCTCATCACATGTTAGAAAAATGATAACTGTCTCTTTCTTATATTGATGATAAGCTTTCTCATCACATGTTAGAAAAATGATAACTGTCTCTTTCTTATATTGATGATAAGCTTTCTCATCACATGTTAGAAAAATGATAACTGCTTCTTTCTTATATTGATGATAAGCTTTCTCATCACATGTTAGAAAAATGATAACTGCCTCTTTCTTATATTGATGATAAGCTTTCTCATCACATGTTAGAAAAATGATAACTGCCTCTTTCTTATATTGATGATAAGCTTTCTCATCACATGTTAGAAAAATGATAACTGCTTCTTTCTTATATTGATGATAAGCTTTCTCATCACATGTTAGAAAAATGATAACTGCTTCTTTCTTATATTGATGATAAGCTTTCTCATCACATGTTAGAAAAATGATAACTGCCTCTTTCTTATATTGATGATAAGCTTTCTCATCACATGTTAGAAAAATGATAACTGCTTCTTTCTTATATTGATGATAAGCTTTCTCATCACATGCGAAAATGATAACTGCTTCTTTCTTATATTGATGATAAGCTTTCTCATCACATGCCCGAAAAATGATAACTGTCTCTTTCTTATATTGATGATAAGCTTTCTCATCACATTCCCGAAAAATGATAACTGCTTCTTTCTTATATTGATGATAAGCTTTCTCATCACATGTGAAAATGATAACTGTCTCTTTCTTATATTGATGATAAGCTTTCTCATCACATTCTAGAAAAATGATAACTGTTCTTTCTTATATTGATGATAAGCTTTCTATCACATGTTAGAAAAATGATAACTGCTTCTTTCTTATATTGATGATAAGCTTTCTCATCACATGTTAGAAAAATGATAACTGCTTCTTTCTTATATTGATGATAAGCTTTCTCATCACATGTTAGAAAAATGATAACTGTCTCTTTCTTATATTGATGATAAGCTTTCTCATCACATTCCCGAAAAATGATAACTGCTTCTTTCTTATATTGATGATAAGCTTTCTCATCACATGTTAGAAAAATGATAACTGTCTCTTTCTTATATTGATGATAAGCTTTCTCATCACATTTGAAAAATGATAACTGCTTCTTTCTTATATTGATGATAAGCTTTCTCATCACATGTTAGAAAAATGATAACTGTCTCTTTCTTATATTGATGATAAGCTTTCTCTCACCTCGTTAGAAAAATGATAACTGGTTCTTTTTCTTATCATTTCTGATGATAGTTTTTCATCTGTTAGTAATACTATGTACATTAGCAGAGATATCTCTCTACATATTGTTGGTTGGTTTTTAGTGGTATCAAAATACTGGAATATATCAGAGGTGTTTGTACAGGTTTTTATAAGAAAATAAATGTCCAAATAATCACATTTCTTTCTAGTGTTCTCTTATTCAATCTTACCTGTAGATGTTTGTTTATAGTGTTCTCTTGTTGGATCTTACCTGTAGATGTTTGTTTATAGTATTCTCTTGTTGGATTTTACCTGTAGATGTTTGTTTATAGTATTCTCTTGTTGGATTTTACCTGTAGATGTTTGTTTATAGTGTTCTCTTGTTGGATCTTACCTGTAGATGTTTGTTTATAGTGTTCTCTTGTTGGATGTTACCTGTTGATGTTTGTTTATAGTGTTCTCTTGTTCGATCTTACCTGTAGATGTTTGTTTATAGTGTTCTCTTGTTGGATGTTACCTGTTGATGTTTGTTTATAGTGTTCTCTTGTTCGATCTTACCTGTAGATGTTTGTTTATAGTGTTCTCTTGTTGGATCTTACCTGTTGATGTTTGTTTATAGTATTCTCCTGTTGGATCTTACCTGTAGATGTTTGTTTATAGTGTTCTCTTGTTGGATCTTACAGACAACTTGTCATCTATAGCATCAAAAGTTGGACTGCAGATAAGCTATGAAAAACAAATATAATGAAGACATCTATGGCAAGTAATGCAGATATCACACTGGAATCTAAAATGATAAAAATAACAGAGCAGTTCACTCTATTTAGGTAGCAATTTTGATTGCACAGGAAATGTTAAAAAGAAATTATGATACGAATTGGCAAAGCAACATCAGCTTTTAAAAGTCTAAATAAAATATGGAACTGCAAGTTATATAGAATTAAAACTAAATTACAAATTTTCAATTCAAATGTTGTATCAATCATAACATATGCCAGAGAGAGTTGGAAAATGACTAAAGATATAGAAAGCAAGTGAATGCATTTGAAAATAGATGTCTGCGAAAAATAATGAATATAAAATGGAATGAATTCAGGAGAAGTGATGAAATCAGAGATATGTCTGGTCAACCACTAGTGACAACTGTTATAAGAAAGAAGATGGAGATATGTTGGGCACACCTTGAGGAGAAATGATCAACGAATATCAAAGCAGGCATTGAAGTGGGATGCAAAGGGTTCATGAAAGAGAGGTCGACCTAAGGAGACCCTGAAACGAACTTTGCTGAGAGAGGCAGGAAATATCAGTCTCAGTTCCATGGAGGAGATTGAGCGAGTTGCCCAGGATAGAGCGGTATGGAGAAATTACTTGCGGCCCTATGTAACGTATAGCGGTACGAGAGGAATTATTATTATCTTACCTGTAGATGTTTGTTTATACTGCTCTCTTGTTCGATCTTACCTGTAGATGTTTGTTTATACTGCTCTCTTGTTGGATCTTACCTGTAGATGTTTGTTTATACTGCTCTCTTGTTGGATCTTACCTGTAGATGTTATGTTTGATCAAGTTATTGAAACAATATAATCTTGTACAAGGGAGGTAATATACTTGTAGTGTAGAGGCTAAGTGCTCTCATTCCATAGGTACTCGGTTTGCTCCCTCATGGAGACATTGAGATATTTTCTAGAGATTCCTGATCTCAGTGCAGGTGAGATCGAGTTCCTAGTCCTATCGGACGATAAAACGTAGGTTCCGTGTTGAAGTTGAGCACGTAAAAAAGAAACCTTGGCAGTTCAAAATCGACAAGTGCAAGGATGGAAAGTCGCTGCCCTGGCAAAATCGACAAGTGCAAGGATGGAAAGTCGCTGCCCTAGCAAAATCAACAAACGCAAGGATGGAAAGTCGCTGCCCTGGCAAAATCGACAAGTGCAAGGATGGAAAGTCGCTGCCCTGGCAAAATCAACAAACGCAAGGATGGAAAGTCGCTGCCCTGGCAAAATCGACAAGTGCAAGGATGGAAAGTCGCTGCCCTGGCAAAATCAACAAGTGCAAGGATGGAAAGTCGCTGCCCTGGCAAAATCGACAAGCGCAAGGATGGAAAGTTGCTGCCCTGGCAAAATCAACAAACGCAAGGATGAAAAGTCGCTGCCCTGGCAAAATCGACAAGCGCAAGGATGGAAAGTTGCTGCCCTGGCAAAATCAACAAACGCAAGGATGAAAAGTCGCTGCCCTGGCAAAATCGGCAAGTGCAAGGATGGAAAGTCGCTGCCCTGGCAAAATCAACAAGTGCAAGGATGGAAAGTCGCTGCCCTGGCAAAATCGACAAGCGCAAGAATGGAAAGTTGCTGCCCTGGCAAAATCAACAAACGCAAGGATGAAAAGTCGCTGCCCTGGCAAAATCGACAAGCGCAAGGATGGAAAGTCACTGCCCTGGCAAAATCGACAAGCGCAAGGATGGAAAATCGCTGCCCTGGCAAAATCGACAAGCGCAATGATGGAAAGTTGCTGCCCTGACAAAATCGACAAGCGCAAGGATGGAAAGTCGCTGCCCTGGCAAAATCAACAAGTGCAAGGCTGGAAAGTCGCTGCCCTGGCAAAATTCACTAGGAAGATTTAAAAGAAAACTCTTACATAATATTTTCACCATCTTAAAATTACATCGGGGCCCTTGCAGGTGCTATGGAGCTCGTGCACGGCAGCAGAGATCTTCCTGTGTAAGAAAGAAATTGGAGCGCACATGGTTATTCACCAAAGTGCAATGACGGTGGCTATATTAATCTCAGTCTTGAACAAGATAAGAGAAGTTTTTTTTATCTAATCCTGTTTAACCTCACTGCGTCAGGATAAGAAGAGATTTCTAGAACGGATTTTTATTTGCATTTCATAAACAGTGTCTTTCTCTGTCTCTGATGTCTACCTGTATCATGGACGACCTTTTGTTTCTTATATGAGGAGTATGATTTGATCTTCTGCTTCGAAAGCTTGTTAACCACTCTGTGTGATATGTATGAGATCCGAGCATAAGAGCGATTGTACGTTTTGAAAGTTGTGCGCCTACAAGTAGGCCAGCACATCCGATTTCTGCGACGCTTTTTATTTACCAGGGTAGCTTCCCTAGGCCCCTTCCTCAGACATGTCTTGTAGGTTGCATTGTTACTAACCTTTGCTCCCCTCGTGAGTCCCGGAAACACACGGGCGCTAATGAGATATAAATATACTGGTCAACACTAAACTAGAGAGACGACTACAAATCTCTAAATAGATTTACTTTTCCTCCATATACAAACAAATACATGCACGGATTTTCTATTATTGGTTTGTCTACACGTGATCGAGGTCACGTGTTTCACAGAATCGGTTTCTAAAACAGTATCTCGTCTGGCAGAGCTTATGTACATATGTACACCTACTCACGTGCATACGCTCGCCCTCCACCCTCCCCCCGTTCCTGCTCCTACTTCCCTTCCTTGAAAGAACTGATAGATGTTACATACATTAGCTCACTCTAGCTTCTTTTTCTTATTTTTAACTACCGACGTCACAAACATTCGTAATTTGTTTGTTTCGTTTATTTTTAGAAGCAAGCGTTTATAATTGTTGATAGAATGAGCACGGTATCTTTAGCATACGTTGATGTGTGCTCACTGCTACCTATGTGTTAGCAGTCTTTAACTTGTTGCGTAGAACATCCAGCCGAAACTTCTAGAAAGACTAAATGTACTATTTGTAGTTTGGAATGTTTCGTTGTTAACTATTTCGTGTCATCTTTATTCTGCCCGTGATCTAACTGATGCCAATGGAAGTTTCGATAAAGAGATCAGAAAGGAGATACGGTGAGTAACTGCCCTTCGTTGGCTTCTATGTAGCACACGTGTAGTCGATTGTATGTGAAGGGAAATAACAAAGAAATTAGCATCGTGTCATGTGGTACACTGTAATACTATTTTGGGCCCGTGTTTCTTTCTTCTTTGCGATGTGTTTCATATGCTCATTCCAAATTGTGAGATGAGTTGCCTCTATGAAGCTGCATGTCATTTAAAGTTGTTTGTAGGTTCTCTATAGCTTGTTCTGTAAGCTTCGTTCATGTGGCCATGTTTCTTTTCTTTGATGTAGGTATGATGGGAAGGATGTGCTCTGGAGTCTGTGTTTCAGTCTGACATGCACACTGTACTGTCTGAGCAGGCTTTATTCTGTGCATGTGATGATTGAGCCTGCAGTGTCCTGTTCTGGGTAGGAAGACTTGCGTGCTGTTTGTGTCTTGTGGGGGTTTGCTGTGGGTTTGTTCCCTTCCCATCTATATATTTTTGTTTGATCAGTTATCAGTTATATGAAGACTATCATCATAGCACTCCGGACATGTCCATAGGTGCTCCTCTCCACACCTCAGCAAATCCAGCAGAGTCCAGCGGCCCAACACGCCAGTTCGATGTTGATTAATCAAGCTCTTTGCATATTTAATATGTCGTTCTTTTCGGGCTGCACCAATATTGACACCCATCTCTTTCAATCTGGTCAGCGAGTGGGATTCACAGCCCTGAAACTCCTCTGTTTGGAAAGACTCTCTCAATGCGTGAAGAATGTCATTTCGATCGATGGCAGCTCCCTTTGATATTGTAGCCAAGCCAGCCAATCTATCAGCTCGTTCATTACCCCTAACTCCTGCATGCCCAGGGACAAAATGAAGGTGATTTCTCTGATCATTGTTTGTACCAGTACTTCCATCCAGTTGCGTCTCCCCATATCTGATTCGACTTTACGAATCATGCTCATGGAGTCACTGAGTATGAAAACACGAGAGTAGTTGTGAGATGCCAACCATTTCACTGCCTTCGTAACCACCCGAACCTCCATTGTCAAACTACTTGTAGTTGTTGCGTAGGCCCCACTAATCTCTGTTACTATTTTTCCTCCTGAGCGTGCTGAAAGAAGCCCACACACATTGTTGTTGGCGAATGACTGAACCATCGGTGTAAATAACCACATCTGTATCATTGATGATGTCATTATAGATTGCCTCCAAGTTAATCAGTGATAGATTATTTTGTTCGCAGTTTTTCTTAATAGATGTAATAACGGTGAAGGCAGTCTGAAATTGAGGTGGCACAGCCATCCCTTCCTCTCCTGTTTCAATTCCGGAAGGATCACATATTTTCCTAAGAGTATCTTCCGCCTGATTCAGCCATGATCTGCCTCTCTTGAGTCTACACCCTTTCTCCTTAATGAGTTCTTCATGGAGGGGATGTTTCTTGTTTGCATGTATTCTTAGATATGATCGAACCCTCCAAGTTTCAATTCTGTTAGCAATAGTGGGGAGGTCAAGAAGGAATCGCATTGACACTCCAGGTGTATCTTTGGTGCATCCCAGGATGCATAGCCTCATTCTGAATTCTTTCCAGTCTCACTGTTTGCGTAGGACTATTTGTTAAGAGAGCGCATGCATATTCTATACATGACAGAACAATACCTTGGTACAGGAGCACAAGAAGGCGTTGCTCAATGTTAGCAGCCGCCATGATTCTCAGTGCAGATAGTGCGTTGCGAGCCTTGGCAATAACTTGGTCGATATGGTCCCTAAAGCATAGACTGTGATCAAATTTTACACCCAAACTCATAGATGCTGTTCGGATGTGTGTATGTCCATCTAAAGTGACATGTCGTGCGTCAGACTTTACAATGTGATTATTTAGGAAGAACCATGATAGCACAGCTTTGGTATGGTTTATCGATGCACCAGAAACATCACACCAGGCCATGATGCGGTTCAGTTCCTGGAGTTTATTAGCAATTTCATCCCTGTTTCTCCCTGTCTGTACACCATGATGTCGTCTGCAAATGACAGTGTTCGTCCCCTGCTAGATAATTGCTGCTTCGTAATCATTATGGTGAATACATTGAATAGTACTGGAGATAGTGGGGACCCTGGGGTAGGCCCGGTGAAATTTTTGTCGACACAGAGTACCAATTACCACACTTGAGTGCCACTTTTCTCTCGAACAGGGCCCTTGCAATCCATCTTATTAGCAATGTATCGATATTGAGTAGCCTGAGCATTTGTATAAGATGCGTGATTGGAACTTTGTTGTAAGCATCCTCGAGATCTAGTACAACAGCACATGTCTCCAAACCAGCCTGGAAACCTTCAAAGACGTCATAAGAAAGATCGATGCCTTACACCAAGTTTCTTTATTCCGCCTGTATCTGCCGAGGGTGGAAGGAAACATGTGACGTTCCTCCAAATCCCGATCGAGCCTACATGCCACTAACTTTTCCAGAAGCTTGCCCACTGTGTTCTGCATTGCAATTATTCTAAAACCGCTTATGTGTTTGTGATTTTTGTTAGGTTTTGCCAGTGGTGATAAATAACTGTGTAGCCATTCCTCCCTGATCTCGCCATTTTTTAAACTAGTGTTGAATTCTTTACAAAGCCCATTCATGTCTTCGTCCGATATCCTGCTTATGTCACTGTATTGGATACCATCGGGGCCTGGTGCAGTATTGTGATCTCTTAAGCATTGCACGTATTTCATCACTCGTGAATTCAAGATCGTCATTCCACTCCTGGCGACACATTGCTCCGATAACAGCGAAATGATATTGAGTCTTGCTTCCTATCATTTCGATTCGTCTGTTGAGTAAAATGGTCCAGAAAGGCCATTCCTTTATCTTCATCAGTTTTTCGCCACACCAGATCGTGATCTTGAAAATCTGGTATGATTCATCTGTGTGGCGCGCCGTTCATGGCCTGGTGAAACCGCCAAAATTTCTAGAGGGAGCTATCGGAAAACATTTGTGCACAAAATTCTTCCCACCTAGCTGACTTTGCTTGGTTAGCACAAATCTTAAAAAGTATCATTTTCTCATCCATGTCCACTTTCAACTCCAAGATATGCTCAGGCAAAGCTTTGGCTGCTCGGCGTGCCTTTTGCCATGCATTAACCGCTTTCCTTTTGGTGCGCCAAATGGTTTCAATCTCCCCATTCCACCACAGTGGCTGTGTTATATTTTTCCGCACCTGAGAGATACTTGGGCCTTGGCATGTCGAACTCTATCAATCGTGTCTCAGGCTGCGTTGTCATACGTGAACGCTTTCGACGTAATCCGACTTCTGCTCGATCGGCGCCTCTTGATTAAGACAACGCATGGGCAGTGATCACTAACATGGTATCCTAAGACATGCCATCTACAGTAAGGAGCAAGGGTGGATGAAACCAGTGCCAGGTCGATTGCCCCATCTGAATCGCCCGGTGGTTTAACCAGTCTGGTTGCTTGACCTGTATTAAGGCACACCAAATCTGTTGTGACCAATGTATCCTCCAATTCCTTTCCTTGTCGATTGGTAATGATATTACCAAAACACGTAATCACAAAGTACTGTAGTTTTACAAATTACAAAAACAATGACAAAATACAGCAACGTTTCGACCAACAAGGCCTTTATCAAGCAAACGAACAACAGGAGTGACAAATAAAAAAAAATGGACGACTAAATACAAACGTTTCTAATGAAAATCTGGGAATAAAAACGAATAACGAAATAAATGTAACACAAAAACACATAAAAACTAGAAATAGAACGGAAGAGAAACAATGAAAAATCTAGTAAATATATAACTTGAATACTTGCAACATATACCCATATAGATTACAAGGCATGGGAAGAGAAAGTACTAAGAAGCATAAGAATGTAATACGTTGAGCCCACGTGGTCGCAAGGTACCATACAAAGAAATCAACCGATTCTCCAGAGCATATCGACTGCGATCATCCGAGGAACATGATCGTATGGCTGTGACCTGGACATCGTGAGCTCCTAAATGGCCAGTATCATTGAAATGGGTGGCTACATGGGTCACAGAGCATTGGCGTATGTCGCGCAAGTGTTGGGCGAATCGGTCACTGAGCCTCTTGCCTGTCTCGCCGATATAAGCCTTGTTACACCGCTTACAGATAATGGCATAGATAAGATTACGGGACTCGCATGTGAAACCATCGTCAATAAGAAACGTGCTAAAGGAAAAGATACAATACAAGCCCCTTTTCCTTTAGCCACGTTTCTTATTGACGTTTGTTAGCGACTGATTCTATCCTCAGCCATACAGCTTGTCAGCACGTGAAAACACTTTAAGCTTTTATATAGTTATTTATTTATGTTGCATAGTACATTATCAATGTAACGGTGCGAAATTTAACCGCCATCTTGCCGGCACCGGATATGACCTCCTTATGTTTGATATCTGCCTTGATCTCTGGTAGTGACACTGGGTGTTTAAGTTGCGCCAACTTTGTTCACTTTTTAGCCAACCTGTCTGCTTTCTCTCATTTCCTGGTACTCCATAGTGAGCTGGTATCCACTGGAGAATAATTTGATTGTGTTATGAGAGTTTGTTTAGCTGTAATGTCAACTCTCCACGTTATGTTGTCGTTCCCTTTCAGTAGCCAGTCGGACTGACATGCAGTCGCACAGAAAGGCATGTTTCTTATTTTGTTTGTTTCTTTCCTGTACTATGTTTGTGACATCGACAATTGTCTATTGCTTTGCTTTGTATCTATGTTTCTGTGACCAACAGAACACATGGGTGATGCGGTTAAACCCCCTTCCTGAACCCCGGCCCGCCTTTACTTCGTTGATTTTCTTTAGTAGCCAACTGAAGCTGAATTGATCTGAGAGTTGTGGGGTAATATGTCCCACCCTAACTGGGGATTTCAAACCAGAGATCACGGATCTACTAAACAAGTCCTCTAACAACTAAACTATGACGGTTCTCCATGCAGGGGGATATAGAGTGTATAGTAACTCCGTCGCTGCCGGCTCCAAGCCCGATGAGAAAGAAGAAGAAAATCTGTGCGTGAGACCAGCTACATAGCCAGAAGTCATTTTTATAGCTACAGAAACTTGCACAAAATTGAGAGATGAAAAGAACATAAAATGGGAAGAATTCAAGAGAAGTGATAAAGTCAGAGAAATATCTAGTCAACCACCTGCAACAACGGTTATAAAAAAGGGACGATGGAGATATGTTGAGCATACTCTGTAAAGAAATGATCAAACAATCACAAAGCAGACATTGAAGTGGGAAGCAAAGAGTTCAAGAAAGAAATGAAACACTGAAAGAAACTTTACTGAGATCGGCCAGCAATATCGGACTCAATTCCATGGAGAAGATTTAGCGAGTTGCCCAATACAGCGTGGTATGGAGGAATTACTTGCAGACCCTATGTTACGTATACCGGTACGAGAGAAATATATATATATATATATACTGTAATAGCTATTAGAAAACTCACTAAACAGCACGTGTCAACACATGTAAATAACGTTCACTATTGAGAAATTCTGCAGAAGTTGACCTAGATCGTGTATCCTTATTCTGATATCAGCGCTTGAACATACAAAAACAGGATTTCCTATTTCGTTCCGGACAAGCTAAGCAGAAATAGACATTTTAGAAGTTATTGGTTATTGGATACTAAACTGACGTCATTGAACTCCGGGCACACCCATAGGTGCTCAGTCTCCCCAACAGATATAGAAGAATATCATACTGATGGTTCCCGTGGCACGCTGATTAAACGCACTCCTCACTCTGCCCCTCTGTCATCCAGTTCTACCTGTGCAAAGGATAACTCCAAAACTGCTTAAATCGTTGGATCGATTCAGCATCTAATTTAATGTCCTGATCCAACAAACAGTCGCGAAGAGACCGAAGAACATCCCCCTTATCCACCTTCAACTTCCCAACCCAGCTTGTCTCTTACGTTCATTTCTCTTCTCTCCTTTTAGATGAAAATGCCTTTAGCATAAATATACGAAAATAAATTGTAGTTGACTTTATTTTAGTTATTTAGTTTGTTCATTTGGCTTGTCTTATCTACATGCACCGTGAAGGCCGTGGGAGTTTCAGTTTTCTATCCTATGCCAGGTGTGTTGGATCTGTAGTTGTTAGTCCTTGATGTCGAAGGATATCTGTGATATTATCTATCCATGTGGCTCTTGGTCTTCGACGGTCTCTGCGTCCAGGTTGCTAGTTGTTATATGCGTGAGATGGTAGTAGATCTGGTTTCATTCTCATTAGTTGACCGAACCATTTTATTTGTTTTCTTCTAATCAGCGCAGGATTAGCCTAGTAGCAGAATAGCACAAGTAGCAAATGCTACGGGCCCTGCGCTTCTGGGGGTCCCGCGCCTATATGACAGAGCTAAGCCAGAGTCATCTATAAACTTATGGGTCTGCGGACCCAGATAAGAATTATGCGAAATCAGACCACAACTGCACCATGTGACCTCGCATTCCAGTATTGTTGTATATCTTTTTGTACACGCTGCTAAAAAATGAAGGCTCAAAAGCTTGAACCCAAGGACCATTACATTTTACTCAAGACCCAATTAAGGTTTCTGTTCGCCCAGCAGTTTTTGCGCGCGAAACTTAGTTTAAAATAAATGCAAGTGGGCGTATGAAATATTAACTAAGATGAGCAGATCTGGACACTCCTAAATAAACCTCATTTCATTCCCGCTTTTCTGAGAAACTGTTTTGCACTCGGCTAGAAGTCCCAGAAAATAATGCGAGGTCGGGCCAAATGATAAAACCAGAAAATTTGGACACACTTGAAGGAGCCACATAATGGGAGCCGCAACAAGGAGCCGCAACATAGAACTGCAGGACTTTACAGAGACGCACAAAAACTGACACCGAGAGTAATTTTCTTTCTGTTCTTCTAACTTTGAATGTATTTAAATCCTCCCATCTTGTTATTTTATTATTATTTCATTTTCCATAGCTATTTTTATATTTCAGTGACAAATTAATTTTAAAAATATAGTTGCTATCATTTTTCGTTTCCAATTAATCAAAAAACTAAGCAGTCTGAATTTTTTAATGTCGTATGTGATGGTGCTGAATCCAACGAAATCGAAGCAGAAAATACAGAAGACGTGTCCCACTGTGCAGTAGATGGAGGCAGTGCTATAGAAGAATCATCATTACCAATATTACCATTAAGATCAGCAACTCTTCACGATTTAGTCACATTTTCCACAAGACAAACTGAAGTCGAATGTACAGTAAGTCCTCCCAATTTAGCCATATCATCTTCATGCCAAAGAGGCAGAAAACACAGCACATGCTTCCAGTGTAGCAACATCTTCTACAAGCCAAAAACACAACGAAAGTAAAATGTATTCCAACGATATTGGTGAATGGCCAAGCAACTTCAATCGAAATTATTGGAATGCGAAAGGAAGTAGCGAAGTGCAACATATGAACAGTGATTTCTTGTCTTCCAAAAAAAAAACCCAATTTGAAGAAAATGGCATTGATATCAAAGGCTGTCGTGGTCAAAGCTATGACAATGTCAGCAACATGAGTGGGAAATATTACGGCTTACAAGCACGCATTAAGGAGATAAATAAGTACGCAGAATATATTCCCTGCTTTGCACATTCACTGAATTTGGTTGCTAAGTGTGCTGCAGAATGTTGTATAGAAGCATTCATTTTTTCGATTTTGTTGAAAGTCTCTATACATTCTTTTTCGCTTCTACCTATCGATGGGGCATTCTTACAAAAGCACTGGGAGATACAGGCTCAAAACTCCCGACTTTGAAGGCGTATGGGCTAGTTTTGGAGAGGAGTAAGTTGGAAACGGGAATAATGACCATTTTATGGAACGAAATTCTAGAATTCTTGCAAGCGTCTAGCTCTTCATTACAGTCAGCTGATCAAGACCTTAACACGGGATATGCCCTTTATGTATGAATCGTTACACGGGTCCGCTCAAGCAATGCGGACTACATTTTCAGATATTGAGGCTAAAGCCAAAATCGTGACTGACTGTGAAGAATATCAGCAACAAGACTTCAAGACCACGCAAGTGAAATGCTAAGTACGACGATTTCAGTGGCTCTACTACGCTCGATGAAGTTGTTGAACCCACAAGTGGCTCTACTACGCTCGATGAAGTTGTTGAACCCACAAGTGGCTCTACTACGCTCGATGAAGTTGTTGAACCCACAAGTGGCTCTACTACGCTCGATGAAGTTGTTAAACCCACAAGTGGCTCTACTACGCTCGATGAAGTTGTTGAACCCACAAGTGGCTCTACTACGCTCGATGAAGTTGTTGAACCCACAAGTGGCTCTACTACGCTCGATGAAGTTGTTGAACCCACAAGTGGCTCTACTACGCTCGATGAAGTTGTTGAACCCACAAGTGGCTCTACTACGCTCGATGAAGTTGTTAAACCCACAAGTGGCTCTACTACGCTCGATGAAGTTGTTAAACCCACAAGTGGCTCTACTACGCTCGATGAAGTTGTTGAACCCACAAGTGGCTCTACTACGCTCGATGAAGTTGTTAAACCCACAAGTGGCTCTACTACGCTCGATGAAGTTGTTGAACCCACAAGTGGCTCTACTACGCTCGATGAAGTTGTTAAACCCACAAGTGGCTCTACTACGCTCGATGAAGTTGTTAAACCCACAAGTGGCTCTACTACGCTCGATGAAGTTGTTGAACCCACAAGTGGCTCTACTACGCTCGATGAAGTTGTTGAACCCACAAGTGGCTCTACTACGCTCGATGAAGTTGTTGAACCCACAAGTGGCTCTACTACGCTCGATGAAGTTGTTAACCCACAAGTGCTCTACTACGCTCGATGAAGTTGTTGAACCCAGTGGCTCTACTACGCTCGATGAAGTTTTAAACCCACAGTGGCTCTACTCGCTCGATAAGTTTTAAACCACAAGTGGCTCTACTACGCTCGATGAAGTTGTTAAACCCACAAGTGGCTCTACTACGCTCGATGAAGTTGTTAAACCCACAAGTGGCTACTACGCTCATGGTGTAAACCCAAGTGGTACCTCGATGAAGTTGTTGAACCACAAGTGGCTCTACTACGCTCGATGAAGTTGTTAAACACTAAGTGGCTCTACTACGCTCGATGAAGTTGTTAAACCCACAAGTGGCTCTACTACGCTCGATGAAGTTGTTAAACCCACAAACACAAATTATAAGTCAGGTCTTTATTGTCATAATTGATAAATACTTTAGCTAAACGCATGGGAGTGTACCATAAAGTGACTGGTGTATTTGGAATACTTTAGCTAAACGCATGGGAGTGTACCATAGAGCGACTGGTGTATTTGGAATACCTTAGCTAAACGCATGGGAGTGTACCATAGAGCGACTGGTGTATTTGGAATACTTTAGCTAAACGCATGGGAGTGTACCATAGAGCGACTGGTGTATTTGGAATACCTTAGCTAAACGCATGGGAGTGTACCATAGAGCGACTGGTGTATTTGGAATACCTTAGCTAAACGCATGGGAGTGTACCATAGAGCGACTGGTGTATTTGGAATACTTAGCTAAACGCATGGGAGTGTACCATAGAGCGACTGGTGTATTTGGAATACCTTAGCTAAACGCATGGGAGTGTACCATAGAGCGACTGGTGTATTTGGAATACTTTAGCTAAACGCATGGGAGTGTACCATAGAGCGACTGGTGTATTTGGAATACCTTAGCTAAACGCATGGGAGTGTACCATAGAGCGACTGGTGTATTTGGAATACTTTAGCTAAACGCATGGGAGTGTACCATAGAGCGACTGGTGTATTTGGAATACCTTAGCTAAACGCATGGGAGTGTACCATAGAGCGACTGGTGTATTTGGAATACTTTAGCTAAACGCATGGGAGTGTACCATAGAGCGACTGGTGTATTTGGAATACCTTTAGCTAAACGCATGGGAGTGTACCATAGAGTGACTGGTGTATTTGGAATACTTTAGCTAAACGCATGGGAGTGTACCATAGAGTGACTGGTGTATTTGGAATACTTTAGCTAAACGCATGGGAGTGTACCATAGAGTGACTGGTGTATTTGGAATACCTTAGCTAAACGCATGGGAGTGTACCATAGAGAGACTGGTGTATTTGGAATACCTTAGCTAAACGCATGGGAGTGTACCATAGAGCGACTGGTGTATTTGGAATACCTTAGCTAAACGCATGGGAGTGTACCATAGAGCGACTGATGTATTTGGAATACTTTAGCTAAACGCATGGGAGTGTACCATAGAGCGACTGGTGTATTTGGAATACCTTAGCTAAACGCATGGGAGTGTACCATAGAGCGACTGGTGTATTTGGAATACTTAGCTAAACGCATGGGAGTGTACCATAGAGCGACTGGTGTATTTGGAATACCTTAGCTAAACGCATGGGAGTGTACCATAGAGTGACTGGTGTATTTGGAATACTTTAGCTAAACGCATGGGAGTGTACCATAGAGCGACTGGTGTATTGAATACTTAGCTAAACCATGGAGTGTACCATAGAGTGACTGGTGTATTTGGAATACTTTAGCTAAACGCATGGGAGTGTACCATAGAGTGACTGGTGTATTTGGAATACCTTAGCTAAACGCATGGGAGTGTACCATAGAGTGACTGGTGTATTTGGAATACTTTAGCTAAACGCATGGGAGTGTACCATAGAGTGACTGGTGTATTTGGAATACTTTAGCTAAACGCATGGGAGTGTACCATAGAGCGACTGGTGTATTTGGAATACCTTAGCTAAACGCATGGGAGTGTACCATAGAGCGACTGGTGTATTTGGAATACCTTAGCTAAACGCATGAGTGTACCATGAGCGACTGGTGTATTTGAATACTTTTAGCTAAACGCATGGATGTACCATAGAGTGACTGTGTATTTGGAATACCTTAGCTAAACGCATGGGAGTGTACCATAGAGTGACTGGTGTATTTGGAATACCTTAGCTAAACGCATGGGAGTGTACCATAGAGAGACTGGTGTATTTGGAATACTTTAGCTAAACGCATGGGAGTGTACCTAGAGCGACTGTGTATTGGAATACCTTAGCTAAACGCATGGGAGTGTACCATAGAGCGACTGATGTATTTGGAATACTTTAGCTAAACGCTAGGGTGGTACCATAGGTGACTGGTGTATTTGAATACCTTTGCGAAACGCATGGAGTGTACCATAGAGCGACTGATGTATTTGGAATACTTTACTAAACGCATGGAGTGTACCATGAGTGACTGGTGTATTTGGAATACTTAGCTAAACGCATGTGAGTGTACCATAGAGTACTGTGTATTTGAATACTTTAGCTAAAACATGGGAGTGTACCATAGAGTGACTGGTGTATTTGAATACTTTAGCTAAACCATGGGAGTGTACCATAGAGTGACTGGTGTATTTGGAATACTTTAGCTAAACGCATGGAGTGTACCTAGAGTGACTGTGTTTTGAATACCTTAGCTAAACGCTGGTTCCATGAGTGACTGGTGTATTTGGAATACTTTAGCTAAACGCATGGGAGTGTACCATAGAGCGACTGGTGTATTTGGAATACTTTAGCTAAACGCATGGGAGTGTACCATAGAGCGACTGGTGTATTTGGAATACTTTAGCTAAACGCATGGGAGTGTACCATAGAGTGACTGGTGTATTTGGAATACCTTAGCTAAACGCATGGGAGTGTACCATAGAGCGACTGGTGTATTTGGAATACTTTAGCTAAACGCATGGGAGTGTACCATAGAGCGACTGGTGTATTTGGAATACCTTAGCTAAACGCATGGGAGTGTACCATAGAGCGACTGGTGTATTTGGAATACTTCGGCAGTTAAAGTCTCTTACAGGAGAAAAGATCTTGAAAAGAACTCCAAATATTGTCAGCTCTTACTAAGAGGATTTGGAAGAAAGCCTATGCGACGAACTTGTGCAGTTTGCTGAACTTATTAAAACTAATGTAGCTGCTGCTATTAACAACGAAAAGCATGAGGGTCTTGAACTGCAATTTTATAAACTTATAATGGAAAATTCATTAGAGTCGTGTTTCCCAAATGTAGAAATAGTCTTACAAATTTACTTGTCTTTAATGATTATTATCTGCAGCGGCGAACGTTCTTTTTCGACATTAAAGTGTATTTTAAAAAAGTGAGTTCATGAACATGATGGGACAAGATCGTCTAAATGACCTCATCTTAATGAACATTGAATGTAATTTACTAAGAGAAATTGATTTGTCTAGTATTATCTCTAAATTTGCTCACATTAAATCGAGAAAAGTTTGTTTGTAAAAGTTGTGTTTTATTTTATTATCTATCATACAAAGCCTAGGGCCCCTTGGTAAAATTTGCTACAGGCTCCGCGCTGGCTTAATACGGCACTGCTTCTAATATGTTGGTGTGATTCCAACGACATTTCTAATGTTCTCATTTCTCAATCTATCCCGTCTTGTAACATTGACGGCTTTACTTAAACATTTCATTTCACATGTTGTGATCTTTCTCTCTTGGGATTTAGTTAGGGACATCCATGTTTGACATTGATAACAGTGAGGCGGTAGAAATATACAATTGATCAGTTGACGTTTGACAACTCGTTACACTAACGTTTTAATGATTACAGGAGATGGTAGAAATATACAATTGATCAGTTGACGTTTGACTACTCGTTACACTATAACGTTTTCAATCTGTTTACAAGGTCATCACGTGAAGGTTAAGTAAGATCTTTATCACAGATCTTGACACGGCATGCCTCTTCGACATCCATCTTATTTAAATTCATCTTCTTTTTACTGTTCTTCTTTCTATTCCTATTTTTCTTCTTCCTCCTCTACTTCAAATTCCTGCTTCTTCCTCTTCTGTCTGTCCATCTTCCTCTTCTTCCATTCTTCTTCTTATTCTTCCTCATCTTCTTCTTTCTCTTCAATTGTTCTTCTTCGTCTTTCTCCGTTTCTTCTTCCTTTTTTTCTTCCTCCTTTTCTTCTTCATCTCTCTTTTTTAAAACCTCTTCTTTCTTATCTTATTTCTCTTTTTCCCTCTTTTTCTATTTCTTCATTTTCTTCTATTCTTCCTCTTTTTTTTTTTTCCTTCCTATTGTTCTTCTTCTTTCTCATGTTATATTTTCTTCTTTATACTTTTCTTCTTCCTCCTTTGTTTTTCATTTTTGTATTGGTATATGTTAGTAGCTAGTATATACGAGTATATGTACGAGGGCAAGTCAATAAGTAAGCCACAAATGGCTGTAGAAAAATAACTTAACATGATAACAATTTGAAACCAGTTTACTTTTATACATACATTGTTCCTTTATTTCTCAACATAATTTCCACCAACATTGATGCACTTATCCCATCGTTTTATCAATCCTCCCAAACCGGCTGCATAGAACTGCGGGCTCTGTTTTCTAAACCACGTTTTCACTTCACATTCAACTTCGGCGTCATTCACGAAATGTCTCCCGCCAAGGTGGGTTTCAGTGGACCAAAGAGGTGGAAATCGCTAGGGGCTAAGTCAGGACTGTAAGGTGGATGTTCCAGAACTTCCCACCTTAGTTGGTTAATTTTCTCCTGAGTTAATCGAGCCGTATGTGGTCTGGCATTGTCATGAAGAAGCAACACTCCTCTAGTCAGCAACAAGGACGTTTTTTTTTCGAATTGCATCATGAAGCATCGATAGAACTTCACAGTATGATTCGGAATTCATATTGTCACCTTTCTTCATGAAATTGGTTAAAAGTACTCCCTGATAATCCCAGAACACCGTCAACATAACCTTCCCTGCTGATGGCGTAACCTTGAATTTTTGGACACAAGGCGAACAAGGATGTTTCCACTGCATTGAAGCACGCTTTGATTCGGGCTGGTACTGATGCACCCATGATTCATCCTCAGTAACAATCCTGTTCAGCATCTCTTCTCCTTCATCTTCGTATCGACAGAGATGATGCAAGGACAGGCCAAATCGGTTCATTTTGTGTTTCTTTTTCAATTGTCTGGGTACCCACCTTGAGCACACTTTCTTAAATTTTAATCGATCATGCATTATGCTGTATGCTGAACCATGTGAGCACCCTATTGCAGATGCTACAGAGTCTATCGTTACTCGTCTGTCACCTCTAATCATCTCCTCCACCCGCTGCACTGATGCTTCTGTTGCAATCTCAACAGGACGACCAGATCGGATTTCATCAACAATTTTAGAGCATCCTTGAGAAAATTTTTCTACCCAACTATGCACCGTTTTACGGGACAAACATTTGTCAGCATAAACAGGAAGCATTTCCTTATGAATGTCCTTTGCAGGCAGTCCTTTTGCCCACAAAAAACGCACAACAGCACGTTGCTCTTTGGTTGTACTCTCCGTAAGTACAGTCGCCATTTTGTTTATGCGCTGCGCATGCGCATGAGACACATAGCGCCACCTGACGAACGGAAATATAAAGTTGGATGTTGCTGTCACCTAATGACACTTTTAGAAAACACCAACTACATTTACCTACCATCTCACATAACTTTGTGGCTTACTTATTGACTTCCTCTCGTATGATAGTCTATTTCTTCATAACACATACCATCTAAAATAGGCTGTAAAAATCCACCCTATCTTCAGTTTCCACATATATATCACATGAACTGAACTAACAATCAACTATTTACAGGTAGCAAACCTACACATTGATGACCAGATCAGGACAATCAACTATTTACAGGTAGCAAACCTACACATTGATGACCAGATCAGGACAATCAACTATTTACAGGTAGCAAACCTACACATTGATGACCAGATCAGGACAATCA
Source organism: Arion vulgaris (assembly GCA_020796225.1). Classification (NCBI taxonomy): domain Eukaryota; kingdom Metazoa; phylum Mollusca; class Gastropoda; order Stylommatophora; family Arionidae; genus Arion; species Arion vulgaris. The sequence continues at coordinate 45,186,475 of CM036754.1, forward strand.
ACTATTTACAGGTAGCAAACCTACACATTGATGACCAGATCAGGACAATCAACTATTTACAGGTAGCAAACCTACACATTGATGACCAGATCAGGACAATCAACTATTTACAGGTAGCAAACCTACACATTGATGACCAGATCAGGACAATCAACTATTTACAGGTAGCAAACCTACACATTGATGACCAGATCAGGACAATCAACTATTTACAGGTAGCAAACCTACACATTGATGACCAGATCAGGACAATCAACTATTTACAGGTAGCAAACCTACACATTGATGACCAGATCAGGACAATCAACTATTTACAGGTAGCAAACCTACACATTGATGACCAGATCAGGACAATCAACTATTTACAGGTAGCAAACCTACACATTGATGACCAGATCAGGACAATCAACTATTTACAGGTAGCAAACCTACACATTGATGACCAGATCAGGACAATCAACTATTTACAGGTAGCAAACCTACACATTGATGACCAGATCAGGACAATCAACTATTTACAGGTAGCAAACCTACCATTATGACCAGATCAGACAATAACTATTTACAGCGTAGAACTATTTCTTCGATGACCAGATCAGGACAATCAACTATTTCAGGTAGCAAAACCTACACATGATGACCCGAACTAGACAATCAACTATTTACAGGTAGCAAACCTACCATTGATGACCAGATCAGGACAATCAACTATTTACAGGTAGCAAACCTACACATTGATGACCAGATCAGGACAATCAACTATTTACAGGTAGCAAACCTACACATTGATGACCAGATCAGGACAATCAACTATTTACAGGTAGCAAACCTACACATTGATGACCAGATCAGGACAATCAACTATTTACAGGTAGCAAACCTACACATTGATGACCAGATCAGGACAATCAACTATTTACAGGTAGCAAACCTACACATTGATGACCAGATCAGGACAATCAACTATTTACAGGTAGCAAACCTACACATTGATGACCAGATCAGGACAATCAACTATTTACAGGTAGCAAACCTACACATTGATGACCAGATCAGGACAATCAACTATTTACAGGTAGCAAACCTACACATTGATGACCAGATCAGGACAATCAACTATTTACAGGTAGCAAACCTACACATTGATGACCAGATCAGGACAATCAACTATTTACAGGTAGCAAACCTACACATTGATGACCAGATCAGGACAATCAACTATTTACAGGTAGCAAACCTACACATTGATGACCAGATCAGGACAATCAACTATTTACAGGTAGCAAACCTACACATTGATGACCAGATCAGGACAATCAACTATTTACAGGTAGCAAACCTACACTTACAGATCAGACAATCAACTATTTACGGTAGCACCTACATTGATGACCAGATCAGGACAATCAACTATTTACAGGTAGCAAACCTACACATTGATGACCAGATCAGGACAATCAACTATTTACAGGTAGCAAACCTACACATTGATGACCAGATCAGGACAATCAACTATTTACAGGTAGCAAACCTACACATTTGACAGATCAGGGCAATCAACTATTTACAGGTAGCAACCACACATTGACCGATCAGGACAATCAACTATTTACAGGTAGCAAACCTACACATTGATGACCAGATCAGGAGGAGCTATTGTCTCCTAGTGTCATGGTAAGTCATGCCACGCCCCCTCTCTTCCATTATTGCTCATGCATCTATTTGTGATAGTTCTACCTTTCTTCTTCTTTCTTCAACACATATCCCCAGCATGGCGTCCACAGAAATTTTCCCAGGAAAGGGCAAAATGAATAATTTGAATTGATAGGTTTGTGGGTTTTATTTAAGGGCAACCCTTCTCATACCTTGAGGTATATAAGGTGATACTGTGTTAGGTACGTATTTGTCATTGACCGTCGGCACACGATGGGTGGTGTGGTCAACATCACGCCGGCCGCCTTTACTTCCCAGCGCTTTTCATGCTACTGAATTAAGGCTGGGTCGATCTGAGAGCTGCTAGTGTGGGAAACATATTCCTCGCCCACTGTGGAACTGAACCCGGACCACTAACCTAAGAAGCAAATTCACTAATAACCATGCTACTGCAGCTCTCTGCTAAGTTCAGTTTAACAATAAGGCATATTAGTATTGTTAACATTTTTCATTTATAAATAAATACGCACCCACAGCATTAAAAATGCAAGAGCTTTCCCCCTGCTAAGTTCAGTTTAACAATAAGGCATATCAGTATTGTTAACATTTTTCATTAATAAATAACCATGGACTCGTAGAATTGTGTCAAATTGCAGAAAACCTTTCAGTGTTCTATCAAACACATATAAAAATCAGCCCCCATTAAACAGGAATTTTTATTTTCCCGTCTGAGCTAGTCGGCCTTTTGTTACCTGTGGCCACGATCAGACATGTCTCTGATTTCATAACTTCTCCTGAATTCGACCCATTTATGTTCTCTATTTTTCACAGACATCTATTTTCAAATGCATTCAACTTGCTTTCTATATCTTTAGTCATTTTCCAACTCTCGCTAGCATATGTTAGGATTGATACAACATTGAAATTAAAAATTCTTAATTTAGTTTTAAAACTATATCACTTGCAGTTCCATATTTGATTTAGATATTTAAAAGTTGATGTTGCTTTGATAATTCATAGCCTAATCTCACTTTTGGTATCTCCCTTGTAGTCAAATTTGCTACCCAAATAAGTGAACTGCTCTATTTTCCCCTCCTATTTTGAATGTCAGCATGATACATGCAGCCGTGGAGGGTGATGGGGGTGTCGCGATTGCAAAATTCATAACACTCTGCTCTAGTGATCATGAGCCGTGAGAAGTCCTTGGTTCGAGTCCAGCTTAGGTCAACATTTCTTGGTATGTACACAGTACACGGTAGTACTACAGGAGACCCTGATCCTTTACTTGGGGATCTAAATGACAAGTAGCTGTGAAGTCGAAGCAAGACTCGCCTTGAATAGCGAGGGGCACTAATGATAAGGAAAGCAAGTCCTCAAACAAAATTCAGATGTTCCATATTAGACGTGTCATGACTACGTCTGAAAATTCAAGAAATTGGTTATTGGTTACTAAAGTGACGTCATTGTACTCCGGACAGACCCATAGGTGCTTAGTCTTCCCCCAACAGATATCGAAGAGTATGTTATGTTATGTTATGCGATCGACGTCATGGCACATTGGGCATTCCCATTCGTGCTCTGTCCTCCGTTGCAGCAGCCATCCCAAAGTCCATTTGCTCACAGTACCCATGAGAAGTTGATTACTATATCTTCTCTCTACCACGAAGACGACACTGTCTGGCATGTCCAAACTTAACACCTAATTCTCGAACTCGTTCCAGTGTCTGAGACCCGCCCATGTCACACAATTGAGAGCGTACCGCATTGATGATATCGGCTCTGTTCATACTTCTGCCCACTTGAGTCGGGGCACTGTTTGCAAGAGAGTCAGCACGCTCGTTACCCCGCACTCCAGCATGTCCAGACGTGTACAGCCAAGTCATTTTCTTGAGATGGGATCTCCGAATGATGTCCACCCATTCCACACGCATACTTCCAGATTCAATCAGTTGAAGCATATTCATCGAGTCTGATATGATGATCGTATGGGTAACCTGTTGCTCAGCCACCCATGACAGAGCCCTGGAGGCAGCGGTGATCTCCATAGTCATGCTCGATGTCGTTGTCTCAAAAGCCCCGCAGTCCTCATTAAGTGTGCGACCGTTTCGTTGTGCTGAGTAAGCCCACGATGATCTGCTGAAACGCTTGACAGAACCATCGGTGTAGATAATAATATCACCTGGACGGGAGTGCTGATTCGCGAGTGCAAGAATTTCCGCATTGACGACGCCCGGGGCCCATTCTCTACAGCGGCGTTCAAGTGTGCTGAAAACCCTGGCGTAAGCAGTCATATCCTCTGATATAGGCATCCATTCGTCACCGTGCCTCAGCTCATCTAGAAAAAGTATGCATACTGATGGTTCCCGTGGCTCGCTGGTTAAACACACTTCTCACTCTGCCTCTCAGGCGTCCAGTTTTACTTGTACAACGAGTAACTCCAAACTCCTTAAATCGCTGCATCGATTCAGCATCTATTTTAGTGACCTCATCCAACAGACAGTCGCGAAGAGACCGGAAGAATATCCCCCTTATCCATCTTTAATTCCTCAACAATCGATGCTGTTGATGCAAATATGTCTGCTCTCTCATTGCCACAAACTCCCGCATGCTCAGGACAGTAGATCCGCGTAAGCCTCTAGAGGTTAGTAACTTCTATAAACGACATCCACTCATACCGAAACCTGCCTTTTTGGATCTTGTGAAGCATCGACTGAGAGTCAGATGCAACAACGACCTTAGTAAACTCCTGAATGCATAGCAACAAACGAAAACATAGAAAAAAAATCGGCATGACAGATGAAATACAAGTTAAATGATACATTTGTCAGTCTCATTAATACGTGGGTTAATATTAACGTTATTTGCTTATCTATTTAGATCCCATAACCAGCAGCGTGAGAACCATTGTATAACTCCAGCTGTAAAAACATTGTATAACTCCAGTAACATTGTATAATAGCTGAAATGACGCTAATAAGTATTGACTGCACGTATTGGGCGTGGTCAATAAAAGAAAACCTTAGCGGATTTTATTGAATATGTTTTAACATTCAGAGATGGCATGAGATGTTGGCGTAGCCAGGTGGAGGAGCCAGGTAGGGGGAGTATCCAGGTAGATTATAGAGTTCAGACATACTTAACGTCTGTCACTGTCTCATTGACAGGTTTTGTGTGGAATAGGAATGAAGGGTTTGTAACGTTTTACAGCACTGTCACCTGTTACATGTACTTTACAGGTAGATATAGAAGTGTAATATATAGTTTACAGGTAGATATAGAAGTGTAGTTTACAGGTAGACATAGAAGTGTAGTTTACAGGTAGACATAGAAGTATAGTTTACAGGTAGACATAGAAGGGATAGTTTACAGGTAGATATAGAAGTGTACTTTACAGGTAGATATAGAAGTGTACTTTACAGGTAGATATAGAAGTGTACTTTACAGATAGACAAAGAAGTGTACTTTACAGGTAGACATAGAAGTGTAGTTTACAGGTAGATATAGAAGTGTACTTTACAGGTAGACATAGAAGTATAGTTTACAGGTAGATATAGAAGTGTACTTTACAGGTAGATATAGAAGTGTACTTTACAGGTAGATATAGAAGTGTACTTTACAGGTAGACAAAGAAGTGTACTTTACAGGTAGACATAGAAGTGTAGTTTACAGGTAGATATAGAAGTGTAACATGGTAGTTTACAGGTAGAGACATCGAGAAATGTAACTTGAACACTACAGGTAGACACATCATTAATAATGCATACTACTTTGTTAGACGCTGACATCAAATGATAGAAGAAAACTAGTCACAACAGAAATGAAGTGTCTACGCAGAATGATGGGGGTAACAAGAAGAGAGCGGTTGAGAAATGAAGACATCAGGAAAAAGTGGGTACAACATCAGTACTAAACTTCATCTATAAACAACAAATTAAATGGTTCTGTCACATACGCTGATTACCAAAAGGCAGTGCACCTCAAAGAGCAATGCTACTCCGATACAGTGGATACAAAGCAAAAGGCCGTCCACGTAAAAGATGAGTTTCAGAAATAGCAGCGGCGATGAAAAACACCGTTTATGAAGCGCCCACAAAAGACCGTTCTAGAAATGTCTTATCCGAACAAAACAGGATTATAGAAAACCAACAAACAGACATATTATTTTACTAAGCACATATTGGTTTATTGAAACTGTCAAGACACGAGCAATTACTTTCTTGTTGAATTTATCTCTAGTGTTTATTTATATCTGTTCATTTAGCTTTTGTTTTAGTTTCTTCCTCTCTGTTTATTTATATCTGTTTATTTATATATGTTTATTTATATCTATTTATTTAGCTTTTGTTTGTTCCTCTGTTTATTTATATCTGTTTATTTAGCTTTTGTTTTTGTTTCTTCCTCTCTGTTTGTTTATATCTGTTTATTTATATCTGTTTATTTATATCTGTTTATTTAGCTTTTGTTTGTTCCTCTCTGTTTATTTATATCTGTTTATTTAGCTTCAGTTTTCTTTCCTTTCTGTTTATTTTATATCTGTTTATTTAGCTTTAGTTTCTTCCTCTCTGTTTATTTATATCTGTTTATTTAGCTTTTGTTTCTTCCTCTCTGTTTATTTATATCTGTTTATTTAGCTTTAGTTTCTTCCTCTCTGTTTATTTATATCTGTTTATTTAGCTTTTGTTTCTTCCTCTCTGTTTATTTATATCTGTTTATTTAGCTTTAGTTTCTTCCTCTCTGTTTATTTATATCTGTTTATTTAGCTTTAGTTTCTTCCTCTCTGTTTATTTATATCTGTTTATTTAGCTTTAGTTTCTTCCTCTCTGTTTATTTATATCTGTTTATTTAGCTTTAGTTTCTTCCTCTCTGTTTATTTATATCTGTTCATTTAGCTTTTGTTTTAGTTTCTTCCTCTCTGTTTATTTATATCTGTTTATTTAGCTTTTGTTTCTTCCTCTCTGTTTATTTATATCTGTTTATTTAGCTTTTGTTTTAGTGTGTTTCTTTCTGTTTATTTATATCTGTTTATTTAACTTTAGTTTTTTCCTCTCTGTTTATTTATATATGTTTATTTAGCTTTAGTTTCTTCCTGTTTATTTAGCTTTTGTTTCTTCCTCTCTGTTTATTTATATCTGTTTATTTATATCTGTTTATTTAGCTTTTGTTTTAGTTTGTTCCTCTCTTCTTGATAAATGTATTTGTGTTTTTATTACAAACAAAATGTCGATTACGTCATGCCGATGCCAGAACGGTTGGTATGAGCCTGCAGTTTTTTGTTGATTATTTCTGGAGTACATTGTCTGCAGGTTTTGGATATCAGCCAACATTAATGCGATCTTTATCTGTTGCTTGGTGTATCTTTGGTTGGAATGTGTGTATGTTGGTGTGTATGTTGATGTGCATGTTGGTGTGTATGTTGGTGTGTATATTGGTGTGTATGTTGGTGTGTATGTTAGTGTGTATGTTGGTGTGTATGTTGGTGTGTATGTTGGTGTGCATGTTGGTGTGTATGTTGGTGTGCATGTTGGTGTGTATGTTGGTGTGTATGTTGGTGTGTATGTTGGTGTGTATGTTGGTGTGTATGTTGGTGTGCATGTTGGTGTGTATGTTGGTGCTCATGTTTGTGTGCCTGTTGGTGTGTATATTGGTGTGTATATTGGTGTGTATATTGGTGTGTATGTTGGTGTGTATGTTGGTGTGCATGTTAGTGTGTATGGTGGTGTGGTATTCATGAAATGATGAGGTGTACAAGTTAGTGCTCACGTTGATGTGCATGTTGGTATGCGTACATATGAGGATGAAAAGGTGTGAATGTTGGTATGTGTACATATGAGGATGAAAAGGTGTGCATGTTGGTATGCGTACATATGAGGATGAAAAGGTATGTAATGTGTGAGGGGAGATAATGTCTTACCTAGAGAAAATATCCTAGTTCACGAATACAAATAGAAGCGAACAATGGTCGACATATAAAAGAGGGAGATAAAGGGATAAATAGAGAGAGAGAGAGAGAGACATATATATGTGTTATATTATACGATCGACGTCATGGCACATTGGGCATTCCCATTCATGCTCTGTCCTCCGCTGCAGCAGCCATCTCTGACCGTACATTTTCTGACCGTACGCATGATAAGTTGATTAGTATACCTTCTCTCTCTACCAAAAAGACGACACTGTCTGTCATGTCCAAACTTAACTCATAATTCTCGCACTCGTTCCAGTGTCTGAGACTCGCCCATATCACATAAATGAAAGAAGACATATATATATATAAAGTGGGACAAGTCAGACAATGCTTCAGGATTAGAAAGACACAGTAGGTAATGTGCAACGGAGATAAACAAAGTCAGAGGCAATGTGCAGCGGACATAAACAAAGTCAGAGAGAGAAAGAGAGAGAAAGGGAGAGAGGGAGAGAGAGGGAGAGAGGTAGATAGAAGCATACTGCAGAAATTGCTAGAATGATGAGACACTGAGAGAGTTATATAGACAGACAGGTACATAAGAAGAAACAGCAAGACATGCGAGAGTAAAGAGGCTTCTGCAAAATAAAGTTAGATTTAGTTACCTGTGTGATTGTTACCTGTGTGATTAAGTTACCTGTGTGATTAAGTTATCTGTGTGACTAAGTTACCTGTGTGATTGTTACCTGTGTGATTAAGTTACCTGTGTGACTAAGTTACCTGTGTGACTAAGTTACCTGTGTGACTAAGTTACCTGTGTGACTAAGTTACCTGTGTGACTAAGTTACCTGTGTGACTAAGTTACCTGTGGTGATTAAGTTACCTGTGTGACTAAGTTACCTGTGTGATTCTTACCTGTGTGACTAAGTTACCTGTGGGATTGTTACCTGTGTGACTAAGTTACCTGTGTGATTGTTACCTGTGTGACTAAGTTACCTGTGGGATTGAGTCACCTGTGTAATTAAGTTACTTGTGTGATTGAGTTACCTGTGCGATTAAGCACAGCCAACTCTAGATAACTAGACCAGACAAGTGATCGGGATTCCTGACCTAGATCAGAAAAGGGGCAGGAAATTACAGATGTTTGATAGAACACTGCACGCTTGTTTGCAATTTTACTCAATTTTGTGAGTCTATGGTTATTTATTGGTGACAAATATTCATAATATTGATATTCCTTATTGTTAAACTTAACTTGTTGCATAATATAACTTCGATTTAACATTTTGTGTTGATTTTAAAATGAATTCGTCTATATACACCAATACCGCAATGCGAGGTCACGTGGTGTAGTTGTGGTCTGATTTCCATAATTCTTACCTGAGTCCGAAGGCCCATAAGTTTATAGTTGGCTCTGGATTGAGTTGCCCGTGTGATTGAGTTGCCCGTGTGATTAAGTTACCTGTATGAGTGAGTTATATATGTGATTAAGCAGCTTACTGAACCAGCTAACACTGTCCCCTCACTTAACATTGTCTCTCACTTAACACAGTCTTCTCACTTAACACAGTCTTCTCATTTAACACAGTCTCCTCATTTAACACAGTCTCCTCACTTAACACAATCTCCTCACTTAATACAGTCTCCTCATTTAACACAGTCTCCTCACTTAACACAATCTCCATCACATTAATTAACACAATCTCCTCACTTAACACAATCTCCTCACTTAACACTCAACAATACTTGTCTTTCTCCAGACATCAGTGTGGGTGTACACCAGCGAGAACCATGGCTCTAGCATCGAGGTACCTGTCACACCACAGACAACTGTCTTGAATATTCTGGAATGTGTCCGAGATCCAGTCCGAGGTGATGGTTACCTGGTGGCTGTAGCTGGAGACACAGGTGAAAATTGATAACATTTATTATGTACTTGTAAGGCGATGTGCGGAAACATACAGATCTAAGGTGGTCAGACCGGATCAGATCAGATCTGGAGTAAGTCGTGAGTAGGTTGTGGTAAACTCTCATTATTGACGTGAACAAATATATTACAGTATTACATGAGACAGGAATAATGAAATGTTAAATATAAATAATGACAACTCTCGACGTTTCAACCATAGGCCTTTATCAAGAAAACAACTTCAAACAGGAAATACTAAATAACAGAAAATTGGAAAAGACAAAACATACAACATCAACATGTCCAACCTTGATCACGTATGCCCCATCTGTGGTAAGGGATTGTGTTCCATGATTTTAGTCTACAGTCACCTCCGCACACAGCAGAGAGATGCAACAGCACACGTTTGAGGCTTTTGTCATCATCGCTTGTTATGGCCGAAACTTATTATTGATAGTACCAACAGCATCATTGCACTTCAATAAATAACCATGTGTGTTTCAATTCCTTTCCTTCTCATGAAGATCTTAACAACAGAGCACAAACTGAAGATCTTAACGACAAAACACAAACTGAAGATCTTAACAACAAAGCACAAACTGAAGATCTTAACGACAGAGCACAAACTGAAGATCTTAACGACAGAGCACAAACTGAAGATCTTAACGACAGAGCACAAACTGAAGATCTTAACGACAGAGCACAAACTGAAGATCTTAACGACAGCACAAACTGAACTGACAGCACAAACTGAAGATCTTAACGACAGAGCACAAACTGAAGATCTTAACGACAGAGCACAAACTGAAGATCTTAACGACAGAGCACAAACTGAAGATCTTAACGACAGAGCACAAACTGAAGATCTTAACGACAGAGCACAAACTGAAGATCTTAACAACAAAGCACAAACTGAAGATCTTAACAACAAAGCACAAACTGAAGATCTTAACGACAGAGCACAAACTGAAGATCTTAACGACAGAGCACAAACTGAAGATCTTAACGACAAAGCACAAACTGAAGATCTTAACGACAAAGCACAAACTGAAGATCTTAACGACAGAGCACAAACTGAAGATCTTAACGACAGAGCACAAACTGAAGATCTTAACAACAGAGCACAAACTGAAGATCTTAACAACAAAGCACAAACTTTGAAGTACACACAAGAGTTCTCTATGTAATTTAGAAAATGGTAAACATTTTGCTGGAATTTTATGTTCGTTTTTTAATCAGTTGTGCTCGCCCGTGTGTTGTCAGGGCTTGCAAGGGGAACCAAGAATACTAACACTACAACCTACAAGACATATCGTAAGAGGCGACTGAGGTAGGGACTAGAGAAGCTACCCTAGTAAATATAAAGCCTTACAGTAATCGGATGTGCTGGCCTACTTGTAGGCGCATAACTGGCACAACGTACTATCGATAGATAACATACAAATCACAAAGAGTGTGTTAACAAGTTTTCGACATGGAGCGTTTGAAGAAGAAATAAATTTTGCTCGGGCAGCGAAGTTGCAGCCTACTCTTAACGATTTTCAACTGTCAAGTGTTCACAAGACCTACATTTGTTTAATAGTTTGCGTTCGTTCTTATTAATTAACCCATTCGTTCTTCTGAGCTGATATACTGGCTTGTGGTATTTCTAAAGATCATACGCAAAGCCAGTATACAGGATTATTAAGTATACATTGCACAACATGTGCGTCTGAGGGTTAACAGATTACAGATTGAAAGGGTTAATCTAATCACTCTTTGTGTCGAGAACGTGAGTACCTCCCTCCTTATGTCGTCTAGATCATGTAGGACAGACACATCCAAATATCGGCTAAACCTGCGTTTTGTCGTTTGTCTTCCAGAGGACTAGAAACTCGACCTGACCTACATCTAAATAAGGACTAGAAACTCGACCTGACCTACATCTAAATCAGGACTAGAAACTCGACCTGACCTACATCTAAATCAGGACTAGAAACTCGACCTGACCTACATCTAAATCAGGACTAGAAACTCGACCTGACCTACATCTAAATCAGGACTAGAAACTCGACCTGACCTACTTCTAAATCAGGACTAGAAACTCGACATGACCTACTTCTAAATCAGGACTAGAAACTCGACCTGACCTACATCTAAATCAGGACTAGAAACTCGACCTGACCTACATCTAAATCAGGACTAGAAACTCGACCTGCCCTACATAGCAACTCGACCTGACCTACTTCTAAATCAGGACTAGCAACTCGACCTGACCTACATCTAAATTAGGGCTAGAAACTCGACGCGACCTACATCTAAATCAGGACTAGAAACTTGACATGACCTACATCTAAATCAAGGATCTCTGGACAAACATTCAGATCTCTCTACGCGGGAGATGAACTGAGTACATTTGGAGCGAGAGGAGTACCTTGCCTTGCCCACGATACTATACATGGTTGTCCCTGCCCACCAGATACTATACATGGTTGTCCCTGCCCACGAGATACTATACAGCCAGCATGGTTGTCCCTGCCCACGAGATACTATACTAGTTAACATGGTTGTCCCTGCCCACGAGATACTATACTAGTTAACATGGTTGTCCCTGCCCACGAGATACTATACTAGTTAACATGGTTGTCCCTGCCCACGAGATACTATACTAGTTAACATGGTTGTCCCTGCCCACGAGATACTATACTAGTTAACATGGTTGTCCCTGCCCACGAGATACTATACTAGTTAACATGGTTGTCCCTGCCCACGAGATACTATACTAGTTAACATGGTTGTCCCTGCCCACGAGATACTATACTAGTTAACATGGTTGTCCCTGCCCACGAGATACTATACTAGTTAACATGGTTGTCCCTGCCCACGAGATACTATACTAGTTAACATGGTTGTCCCTGCCCACGAGATACTATACTAGTTAACATGGTTGTCTCCCACGAGATACTATACTAGTTAACATGGTTGTCCCTGCCCACGAGATACTAAACTAGTCACATGGTTGTCCTGCCCACGAGATACTATACATGTTGTGCCACGGATCTATACGTACATCGTTGTCCCTGCCCAGATACTATACATGTTGTCCCTGCCCACGAGATACTATACATGGTTGTCCCTGCCCACGAGATGCTATACATGGTTGTCCCTGCCCACGAGATACTATACTAGTTAACATGGTGTCCCTGCCACGAGATACTATACTAGTTAACATGGTTGTCCTGCCCACGAGATACTATAACATGGTTGTCCCTGCCCACGAGATACTATACTAGCCAGCATGGTTGTCCCTGCCCACGAGATACTATACTAGTTAACATGGTTGTCCCTGCCCACGAGATACTATACTAGTTAACATGGTTGTCCCTGCCCACGAGATACTATACTAGTTAACATGGTTGTCCCTGCCCACGAGATACTATACTAGTTAACATGGTTGTCCCTGCCCACGAGATACTATACTAGTTAACATGGTTGTCCCTGCCCACGAGATACTATACTAGTTAACATGGTTGTCCCTGCCCACGAGATACTATACTAGTTAACATGGTTGTCCCTGCCCACGAGATACTATACTAGTTAACATGGTTGTCCCTGCCCACGAGATACTATACTAGTTAACATGGTTGTCCCTGCCCACGAGATACTATACTAGTTAACATGGTTGTCCCTGCCCACGAGATACTATACTAGTTAACATGGTTGTCCCTGCCCACGAGATACTATACTAGTTAACATGGTTGTCCCTGCCCACGAGATACTAAACTAGTTAACATGGTTGTCCCTGCCCACGAGATACTCATTACATGACATGGTTGTCCCTGCCCACGAGATACTATACATAGTTGTCCCGCCGATACTATACATGGTTGTCCCTGCCCACGAGATGCTATACATGGTTGTCCCTGCCCACGAGATACTATACTAGTTAACATGGTTGTCCCTGCCCACGAGATACTATCTAGTTACATGGTTGTCCCTGCCCACGAGATACTTTTAGCATGGTTGTCCCTGCCCACGAGATACTATACTAGTTAACATGGTTGTCCCTGCCCACGAGATACTATACATGGTTGTCCCTGCCCACGAGATTCTATACTAGCCAACATGGTTGTCCCTGCCCACGAGATACTATACAAGTGAACATGGTTGTCCCTGCCCACGAGATACTATACTAGCCAGCATGGTTGTCCCTGCCCACGAGATACTATACTAGTCAACATGGTTGTCCCTGCCCACGAGATACTATACAAGTCAAAATGGTTGTCCCTGCCCACGAGATACTATACTAGTCAACATGGTTGTCCCTGCCCACGAGATACTATACTAGCCAGCATGGTTGTCCCTGCCCGCGAGATACTATACTAGCCAGCATGGTTGTCCCTGCCGGCGAGATAATATACTAGCGACGGTTTCAAGCAAGCTGTATTAACACATCTTCCGATACAATCTCTCAGCACACTTTCAGAAATAGTTGCAGACCGATACATCATCATCATCAGGTGACGTGACGGCTGGCGTACTTTCAGAAATAGTTGCAGACCGTTGTATCATCATCATCAGGTAACGTGCCGGCTGGCGTACTTTCAGAAATAGTTGCAGAACAATGAAATAACCATTTTAAAAATGTTTTTTAAATATGACAAAAGCCTGGAACGTTGACCCACTTTATTTAAATATGTATGTCTGTACCTTCAGAGTACATCCTCCAGGAAGACGACAACGCTTACAACTTCCTGTACCAGATCTGGAACAGCTTTGGATCAACTCCAAGTTTCTTGTTGAGATATTGCAGTCAGCAAGCAGAGTGGCCACCACCAGAGCTGGAAGGTAAGCTTTGTATGTAACTGTAGTAACTAGCACCTGGCGGCAAGGTTAACATAACAAGTAAATAAACAGCATAGTAGAAATAGAATATACTGACCTACTTGTAGGCACATAATTGACACAACGTACTTAGTCTCAGATCACATACAAATCACAAAGAGTGGTTTAACAAGTGGTCGATATGGATCGTTCGAAGAAGAAGATATCTGATACTGTAGTTGTCCTGTACGCTTTACTTTCCAGAAATTCATGTCCAAAAAATGTCGAATAGATCGTCTATTGTGTTAATACTAGGTTGCATTATGTTGTTACTTTGTTGTGTTGTTAATTAAATTATTATGTCAATACAATCTTTAGTTGTTGTATATGGGAAGTAACTGTGGCTAAATTATACTTTAACAAAAATACTAGTTGTCTACCTTCCCTGCAACTATTTCATTTCCTCAAGGCTAATTCATGTTAGAGACTTATACTTACATTGTGGAGCGTCTGCCCGAATAGATTAGAGACGAGCTCCCATTGGGGAGACCCGAGTTCAATTCCATATAAGGTCATGGAGTTATTTTTCTTTCGGGGACATAAAGAAAATCATAACCTGAACAGTTTTGCAGCGACTTCTCTAGCCATGAAACAATGAAAATCGTGGCATATCATTCACAGGACTTGGCCATCAACAACAGTAAACGAGTCGTCGATTTGTCTATGCATCACGCATACGTTCAGTAGTTTGCCATTGCTTTCTGAACGGTGAGGTCTATTTTACCTTTCGTAGAAATCCCAGGGAAACGAATATGCTTCCAATCTGCCCGCCGCGGTGTTTGAACCAGGTACGCTTGGGTTGTGATCAAGTTCAATATCACTTCAGCCAAAGACGCCCTCACTGACAATCCGCCATTAAATTCTACAGGCTTATGCCGCCCTCCCCCACCCTCCTGTCCTACACCGCCCCAAAAAAGCGGTATTACAGGCAGTAACTTTATTACAGGCAGTAACTTTATTACAGGCAGTAACTTTATTACAGACAGTAAACTTTATTACAGGCAGTAACTTTATTACAGGCAGTAACTTTATTACAAGCAGTAACGACATTTTTGTTTTTTATAATTTCTTTGTTTGTTTTGTAGAGATTTAAACATTTTTGTTTTTTTATAATTTCTTTGTTTGTTTTGTAGAGATTTAAACATTTTTGTTTTTATATAATTTCTTTGTTTGTTTTGTAGAGATTTAAACATTTTTGTTTTTTTATAATTTCTTTGTTTGTTTTGTAGAGATTAAACATTTTTTTTATAATTTCTTTGTTTGTTTTGTAAGATTAAACATTTTGTTTTTTAATTTCTTTGTTTGTTTTGTAGAGATTAAAACATTTTGTTTTTTATAATTTCTTTGTTTGTTTTGTAGAGATTTAAACATTTTTGTTTTTATATAATTTCTTTGTTTGTTTTGTAGAGATTTAAACATTTTGTTTTATAATTTCTTTGTTTGTTTGTAGAGATTTAAACATTTTGTTTATTATAATTTCTTTGTTTGTTTTGTAGAGATTAAACATTTTTTAACCAACATTTTATCGTCCATCTTTGGTAGGACTAGTAACTCTATCTACCTTACATTAAGCCAGATATATGTGGAAAAACATTCCAATCGCTCGACGTTGAGAACGAACTGGGTCCTTTTAAAATTAGAGTCCAGCATCTTACCTCTACACATGGGCATCTGTATACCTTTTACTTGGGAAAGGGGTGGGAGAGGGACTGAATAAATAAATAAATTTACTACGCGGAAATGGAAAAGATCAAATAAGATTTCGATTGCAGGCTCCATGTATTTTAATTGTTGCCCCCTTCTGGACAAATGTATTTGGACACCAATGATAGGATTGTTGCCGGAGCTACGGATTTCGTACTTTGTGCATTACTCTCGGTCTGTGGCGTGCCATTTCTACGAAGAGGGACCGAGCTATATGAGATAAAACCCGGTGCAATAAAGTCAATTCTTGGTCTGTAGACCATGTAACTATACAAGTTGAAAATGTCAAATTAGATTTGTCTGTGGTCCCAGAGTTACATAGAATGCAGGTACAAGTTGAAAATGTCAAATTAGATTTGTCTGTGAGGTCCAGATGTTACATAGAATGACAGGTATTCAGAAGACCAGGTAATGACTTCCTTAGGTTGTTGTTGACCAGGCTAAAACAAATAGAGAACTAGGGCAGACTTGATACCGAGTCCTTAGTTACTGTTTGCTCGGTTTCTTTGTGCTATCCATCATTGCCAAATATTTCGGAACCTGTAGAATGTGAATAACATCCAGTCCAACTTCTACTCTGAAACCATGGGCGTCCGCAGTAATTTTTTCAAGAGGGGGCAACATTATTTTAAAAAAAATTGGAGTTGGTAGTTTTACTATGTGTAAATGGAGAAGACAGGATTCGCATAACACTGTGTTATTAGAAATACTATGCGATGTACGGAACCTACAAATCTGAGGTGGTCAAACTGGATCAGATCAGATCTGGAGAAAACCGTAGGGAAGCTGCGGTGATACTTAGTAAATTCGCTTTTTAGGACAAAGACACATATGTATGGTATCAAATAAGTAGGACAAAGACACATATGTATGGTATCAAATAAGTAGGACAAAGACACATATGTATGGTATCAAATAAGCACGCAAAATTAATAATCAAATCATGAAACTAACATGGCACCCCCTTTCCCAACCACCTTGTCTGAATGTATAGACGCCCCTGTCTGTAACATTTTCTTTGATGTGGAGTATTTCATGAGGTGTGATCTGGACTGCAGTCATATAACTTGTCTGTACAGTCCCTCCACAGGTCACACCTCCTTACCTGACAAACACACAAACAAGGTAACTATTTCGAATGTTAACGTCGATTTTCATGTTGTCCTTGATATTATAAAGTCATTTAAAAAAATTTGAAGTTGAAATATGTCCCTGTTGTTTTTATAATACGATGTCAGCTTCTCCTTGTATTGCCATGAAGATGTCGTTGTTTGTTTATATTTTTGGGCATAACTTATAGCGAAACTTTGATATTTGTTTTTTATACATAGTCGAGGGAGATAGTCACACTGTCGAGGGAGATAGTCACACAGTCGAGAGAGATAGTCACACGGTCGAGGGAGATAGTCACACAGTCGAGGGAGATAGTCACACAGTCGAGGGAGATAGTGAGAAAACGAGAATATCAGAAGCATCGTTGGTACTATACCATGCATACAGTACATCGAGAAGCAAAGAATCAAGTGGTTCGACCATCTAATGAGAATGGAACCACATTTACTACCATCACTGCCTACAATAATCGACACTCAAGGCGCAGAGCATGAGGAGGCCAAAAACACGATGGATAGATAACATCTCAGAGTCAATGCGAAAGCATGGACTGACAACGTCAAGCGCAACACACCTGGAACAAGATAGAAAACTAAATCTCCCTACGACGCTTCACGGCAAATGTGGATGAGATAAAATAATTTAAGTCACATAGTCGAGGGAGAAAGTCACATAGTCGAGGGAGAAAGTCACATGGTCGAGGGAGAAAGTCCAATAGTCGAGGGAGAAAGTCACATAGTCGAGGGAGAAAGTCACATAGTCGAGGGAGAAAGTCACATAGTCGAGGGCGATAGTCACACAGACGAGGGAGATAATCACGCAGACGAGGGAGATAGTGTTTCACACAGTCTATCTTTTCTTCCATCCTTTTTTACATCACAGCGTTAGGATAAGAAGACATTTCTTGAACGGGCATTTGTGTTCGCTTCGTAAACAAATGTTTTTCATTACCTCTGTTATCTCTGAGGTCCACCTTTTGTGTGACCGACCTTTTTCTGTTGTATCCATTGTATCGGAGTAACATTGCTCTTTGAGGTGCACTGTCTGCTGTATCCATTATATCGGAGTAACATTGCTCTTTGAGGTGCACTGTCTGTTGTATCCATTGTATCGGAGTAACTTGTCTTTAGTGCACTGTCTTGTATCCATTATTCGAGTAACATTGCTCTTTGAGTGTACTGTCTGTTGTATCCATTATATCGAGTAACATTGCTCTTTGAGGTGTACTGTCTGTTGTATCCATTATATCGGAGTAACATTGCTCTTTGAGGTGCACTGTCTGTTGTATCCATTGTATCGAGCAACATTGCTCTTTGAGGTGCACTGTCTGTTGTATCCATTATTCGGTAACATTGCTCTTTGAGGTGCACTGTCTGTTGTATCCATTGTATCGAGCAACATTGCTCTTTGAGTACACTGTCTGTTGTATCCATTATATCGATAACATTGCTCTTTGAGGTGCACTGTCTGCTGTATCCATTATATCGGAGTAACATTGCTCTTTAGGTGACTGTCTGTTGTATCCATTGTATCGAGTAACATTGCTCTTTGAGTGACTGTCTGTTGTATCCATTATATCGATAACATTGCTCTTTGAGGTGCACTGTCTGTTGTATCCATTATATCGGAGTAACATTGCTCTTTGAGGTGCACTGTCTGTTGTATCCATTATATCGGAGTAACATTGCTCTTTGAGGTGCACTGTCTGTTGTATCCATTATATCGGAGTAACATTGCTCTTTGAGGTGCACTGTCTGTTGTATCCATTATATCGGATAACATTGTCTTTGAGTGCACTGTCTGTTGTATCCATTATATCGATAACATTGCTCTTTAGTGACTTCTGTTATCCATTATATCGAGTAACATTGCTCTTTGAGGTGCACTGTCTGTTGTATCCCTTATATCGGAGTACATTGCTCTTTGAGGTGCACTGTCTGTTGTATCCATTATATCGAGGTAACATATGCTCTTGAGGTGCACTGTCTGTTGTATCCATTGTATCGAGAGTAACATTGCTCTTTGAGGTCACTGTCTGTTGGTAATCTGCTTATGTGACCGAACCATTTAATTTGTTGTTTCTGATGAAGTCTAGTACTGATGTTGTACCCATTTTATTCTTGATGTCTTTATTTCTAATACGGTCTCTTCTGATACTCCAGAATTCTGCATAGACTGTCATCTCTGTCGTGACTAGTTTTCTCATTGTTCACAGTCGAGGTAGATAATCACACAGTCAGGTAGATAGTCACAGTCGAGGTAGATAATCACACAGTCGAGGTAGATAATCACTCGTCGGTAGATAATCACTCAGTCGAGGAAGATAGTCACACAGTCGAGGTAGATAATCACACAGTCGATGTAGGTAATCACACAGTCGAGGTAGATAATCACACAGTCGAGGTAGGTAATCATACAGTCGAGGTAGATAATCATACAGTCGAGGTAGATAATCACACAGTCGAGGTAGATAATCACACAGTCGAGGAGATAATCACAGTCGAGGTAGATAATCACACAGTCGAGGTAGATAACCACACAGTCGAGGGAGATAATCACACAGTCGAGGTAGATAATCACACAGTCGAGGTAGATAATCACTCAGTCGAGGTAGATAGTCACACAGTCGAGGTAGATAATCACACAGTCGAGGTAGATAGTCACACAGTCGAGGTAGATAATCACACAGTCGAGGTAGGTAATCATACAGTCGAGGTAGATAATCATACAGTCGAGGTAGATAATCACACAGTCGAGGTAGATAATCACACAGTCGAGGTAGGTAATCATACAGTCGAGGTAGATAATCACACAGTCGAGGTAGATAATCACTCAGTCGAGGTAGATAGTCACACAGTCGAGGTAGATAATCACACAGTCGAGGTAGATAATCACTCAGTCGAGGTAGATAGTCACACAGTCGAGGTAGATAATCACACAGTCGAGGTAGATAGTCACACAGTCGAGGTAGATAATCACACAGTCGAGGTAGATAATCACACAGTCGAGGTAGGTAATCATACAGTCGAGGTAGATAATCACACAGTCGAGGTAGATAATCATACAGTCGAGGTAGATAATCATACAGTCGAGGTAGATAATCATACAGTCGAGGTAGATAATCACACAGAAGAAATGTAACAATAGACATATAATGACAGCAACTAAGAACAATAACAATAAAGATATGCAATAGTTTAATAATACAGTGTTACTAATATCTACAACTATCATCTAGTGTGTGTATGTATGTGCAGGAATACATAAGCATACAAGAACGACAATGCAATTAACAACATCTGTGCTAGTCATCATCATCATCATCATCAAATAACTTGTCCTGAGCAGAACTTTGCCACCTTAACAGTCAATCTGAATGTTTCTCTCTCGTATAGGCCAGATGTTCTGCCTCTGCAGCGGTCATGCTCAAACCATCAGTTACATCCTGAATCCATCTTCTCCGTGGTCTTCCCCTTCTCCTCTTTGCCGGGATGTCTCCTTCCTTGATGGTCTTTCCACCCCTTCGTGTCTCTTCATATGTCCAAAATACTTTTTTCTACATCCTATTTGTAGCATCAGCCAGTTTTCTTTGATTTTAATTTCTTTCTGGATAGATCTATTTGTTCTCTTCTCTGTCTATGATATACGGAAGACTCTTCTATAACACTTATATTCATTTGCACTTATATTCCTTCCCATTGCCTTGTTAAATATCCATGCTTCACACCCATATGTACTAGTACAATAACTTCTCTGACAACTAAAAACTAACTGATACACTTCTTCAATTCTACAATTTCAACACCTTCTTGCATGGGCGTACACATCGGTTTTTCCAGGGAGGGCTAAAATGATAAAAAAGTTCAGTTGATAGTTTACTAGTCTTAAATAGAGAAATTCTCATACAATTTTTTAGCAAAAAATTCATTTTCCAGGGGGGATGGGGCATTTTCCCCTTCACCCCTTGTCTTAACGTATAGACGCCCATGCCTTTTTGGTATGCTATAAATATTTGATCTCGTACTGAAATCTGGGTCTTCACAAACAAACTACAAAATGTGAATCGAAATAGAAAACTCACATTCAATTATCTATCAGCTCTCTCTGAAATAATGAGATACTATGAGAGTTTAATACCCTCCCATTCCCACCTCCTCCCCACCATCCTAGTTACAGCACTTCCGTATTAGGCCGAGACCCAAACAAAGTTGTTTATGTTTTGTTATGCCCCCTAAGTTAGGTATAGTTACAGATATGGTTACGTTCTCTTAGCTAGATATGGTTACAAGTTTGCTTATCTCCCTAAGTTAGGTATAGTTACAGATATGGTTACGTTCTCTTAGCTAGATATGGTTACAAGTTTGCTTATCTCCCTAAGTTAGGTATAGTTACAGATATGGTTACGTTCTCTTAGCTAGATATGGTTACAAGTTTGCTTATCTCCCTAAGTTAGGTATAGTTACAGATATGGTTACGTTCTCTTAGCTAGATATGGTTACAAGTTTGCTTATCTCCCTAAGTTAGGTATAGTTACAGATATGGTTACGTTCTCTTAGCTAGATATGGTTACAAGTTTGCTTATCTCCCTTAGTTAGGTATAGTTACAGATTTGGTTATTCCCCCTTAGTTATGTATAATTACAGATTTGGTTATGTCCCCTTAGTTAGGTATAGTTACACACTTTTTTTATCTCCTTAGTTACGTATAGTTACATATTTACTTATCCCCCTCAGTTAGGTATGGTTACAGATTTGGTTATGTCCCCTTAGTTATGTATAGATACAGATTTGCTTATGCCCCTTAACTATGGTTAACAGAAGTATCTACATAAAACGTTCCTGTCTGTTGTTGTGTTAAAGAAACTGTCTTAATCTCACCGAACTACTGTGACAATCTACATCTCGTGAGGATGTTTAACGCTTACAGTCATCAAATTATGCACGCACATGATAGTGATGTGTAGTATTTAGTGACGAGTAGAATCTTCTTGGAGCTTGAAGATGATTAAAGATTCGAGGCGTTGGTATGATCTGTGGCGTCGGGTGGTGAAATCTTGACTGTGTGCTTGAAGATGAGTGTTGAATCGAGACGTTGTTTTGATCTGTGGCGTCGGGTGGTGAAATCTAGACTGAACATTACTTGTCAACTTAGCTTTCAATTGATATATGCACCTTTGCTGGACATGACACATTTGACGTGTTTGATTGACAAATAGAGGCTCTCGTCTTAAGATATGTACTCGCTGTCTGTGTGTGAGGTATCGAAGTTTGTAAACTAAATTGAAGAATCGATCTTTTAAAAGAATATACAACATTCAATACTAAATATTCAACAAAGTAATATGCTGATTTGTTGGTTGCGTTATACAAAGCTGGCGTTGGCGATAATGATGAAGATTAACCTTGGTTTTATCCAGGTGCTGGAGCGATTCCACCCCCAGCAGCAGCAACAGCAGCATTTCCGTTGTTTTGATTCTGATTCGCTAGCAGCATGGTTAGGAGGAGAGGAATGAGGCCGTTACCACCGCCTCCTCCGCCTCCTCCGCCTCCACCGTGGCCTCCTCTATGATGATGTCTGTGCATCATAGTGCGGTGATGACCGTGGTGGTGATGGTGCCAATGAGCTTGGGCAACGTCAAACATGAGATTGCAGACAACAAGTACAAGACAAATCATACTTAGTGTTGTTGATATTTTCATTGTTGGTTGTGTCTTCCTTGGTTGCGTCTTCCTTGGATGTGTATTCCTTGACTGTGTCTTCCTTGGCTATGTCTTTTCTGCCTGTGTCTTCCCAAGTTGTTTGTTGTTCTTTGATGAAGTGTTTTGACTCAGAACTGGACTCACTAACAAACACTAGAGTCACAAGACACCTTCCAGATGACGACACGAAGCGAGGAACCAAAACGTCAAGTACAGAACCACAACACACCACCAGATGAGGACAAGAAGTGAGGAACCTAATCGTCAAATGTCATATTTATACTGATCTGTCCAACGATGCACAACTTCAACAGCACATTGTCAGCCCACCCACAAAAACGTTTGAACAAAACTCAATCAACATTGACTAATCATTCCGCCATTTTATTGCCTCGGTTCAAACCAAAAATATTCAAGTACATGGAACATTAACAATCTCAGCTTTTCACCTTTTTTAAATTCTATCAATCACAAATTAACAAAGATCGAATCTAGGTCAAATAGTTTTAATTATATGATGACCTGGTATTGAGAACGCGCGTGATCCAGTGAGAATAAAGTGTGAAGAGAATTGCGAGTAGTTATATTGTATGGAATGATGTCGATGTAGTTCATTAATTCTTGTCTGTATTTGAAGTTAGTTGTATCTATTCTTCTGTGTTGTTTTGTGAAGGTAGCTTTTTACACCTGTGTTCTTTTGATGAGTTTCTGGTATACAGCAACCTCACATTATAGTTAGACTGTATAGTTGTAGGTAATGGTGTGTAGTGTTTTCCTTGTTTTAATAGCGAACACAATCAATGTCAATGAAATGACGTATGTCTGTCTGTCTCTTCAATGGACCTGGTGTGACACTCTACTAATTCTCGCAAACTGTGACTTAAAAATGTACTGTGTTGTGTTTGTCGAAGATTGTGTTTGGTATGTTTAAGTCATGTACATATTTAAGTCGAAGGGGAAAACAAAGTAAAAAACTGGCTAAAGAAATCCAGACGAGTAGATATATGCTGACTAGACATGTAGACAAGACGCTGTGACATGAAGACAAGACGTTCAGACAATGGAGGCAAGACGTTGAGACATGGAGACAAGACGTTCAGACATGGAGACAAGACATTGAGTCATGGAGACATGGAGACAAGACGTTGAGACATGGAGATATTACAATCAAATACACAACAGGCTGCATTGCTACAGTCTAGACGAGTAAACAATAATCGAAAAGGGAAGGAAAATTTGGTTCAAAACATGAGGTGATGAAAGTTGATAAATTGGGTCAAGAAGTGCACAAACATACCGTCTGCCTTGAGTACTTGGGCCTGCCTGGAGTGCTGGGTCTGCCTTGAGTACTTGGGCCTGCCTGGAGTGCTGGGTCTGCCTTGAGTACTTGGGTCTGCCTGGAGTACTTGGGTCTGCCTGGAGTACTTGGGTCTGCCTGGAGTGCTGGGTCTGCCTTGAGTACTTGGGTCTGCCTGGAGTGCTGGGTCTGCCTGGAGTGATGGGCCTGCCTGGAGTGCTGGGCCTGCCTGGAGTGCT
Organism: Arion vulgaris; assembly: GCA_020796225.1. Taxonomy (NCBI): domain Eukaryota; kingdom Metazoa; phylum Mollusca; class Gastropoda; order Stylommatophora; family Arionidae; genus Arion; species Arion vulgaris. The sequence continues at coordinate 45,210,854 of CM036754.1, forward strand.
GGGTCTGCCTGGAGTGCTGGATCTGCCTGGAGTGCTGGGTCTGTCTGAGTGCTCGGTACATTCTTATTGGCTCTCATCTGTTGGGAATGGAGAAACGTCTCTAAATTAAAATCTCCAATATGCAATAAAGATCAATCACACCCCCACTGACAGGAAATGTTGTTCTTCATCTTCTTCTTCGAACGCTCCATATCAACCACTTGTTATTGTTAAACCACTCTTTGTGATTTGTATGTGATCTGAGCCTAAGAGCAGTTGTACGTTGTGCCAGTTATGCGCCCACAAGCAGGCCAGCACATCGGATTTCTGCGACGCTTTTTATTTACTAGGGCAGTTTCCCTAGACCCCTACCTGAGTAATCTCGTACGATATGTCTATTAGGTGACAGTGTTACTATTCTTAGCTCTCCTTGATGCCCCGACAACACACTTGATGCCCGACAACACCTGGCCCCGACAACACACTTGATGCCCCAACAACACATGATGCCCCGACAACACACTTGATGCCCGACAACACTGATGCCCGACAACACACTTGATGCCCCGACAACACACTTGATGCCCCGACAACACACTTGATGCCCCGACAACACTGATGCCCGACAACACACAGGCGAAAGGAAATGTTAAATAATGATACAGTTTCATACTTTTAGTTTTCAAGTGAGCCCCAGCCGGTGCTACGGAGCTCATGCATTCTCGTCTGGCACTTTATGGTTGTCGAAAGTTGACAATGGATATGGGGGATGTTCTACAGCGGCTTGGAGATGTCTTGTTGGAGGAGGACACTAAAATTGATGTTGAATCGATCCAGCGATTTCAGGAGTTTGCATGTTGTAAGTAGTACTGGATGCTTGAGGGCAGAGAGAGAGTGTGTTTAACTAGCGAGCCACAGGAACCATCGAGTAGCATACCTTCGACATATTTTTGGGGAGTTGGTTAGCACCTGGGTCTGTCTGAGTGCTGGGTCTGTCTGGAGTGCTGGCTTTTCTGGAGTGATGGGTCTGTCTCGAGTACTGGGTCTGTCTGGAGTGCTGGGTCTGTCTGGAGTGCTGGGTCTGTCTGGAGTGCTGGGTCTGTCTGGAGTGTTGTGACGTCGGTTTAGTAATAAATAACTTTCTTCTCCTTCAGCAATTGATAATTGATTGATTGATTGATTCATTCATTCATTTATTGATTTATTGATTGATTGATTAATAGGACCGTCATAATTGCACTTCGGTGAGAAACCGTGTGTGCTCCCATCTCTTTCTTACACCACAGTAAGATCTCAGCTGCAGTACGCCAGCTCCGTATCATCAGTGAGGTTCCCCAATATAATATTGAAGATGGTGAAGGTATTTATGTGGACATTTAAAAAAAAAAATCTTTTCTAATGAATCTTGCCCAGACAGCGACTTTCCATCCTGCTCTTTTCCATTTTAAACTGCCAAGGGTTTTTTTACGTGCTAAAATTGAACACAGGAACTATGTTTTATCGTCCGTCTCCGATAGGACTAGGAACTCGATCTCACCTACTCTGAGATAAAGAATCTCTGGGGAAAAAATATCCCGATGACTCCACGAGGGATCTTTGCAGAAGACGAGCACATATTCTCTACGTCACAGAGACCCCATGCAGCAATCTCTGGCATCAGCTAATCAACTGTCGACCACAAACTGGGCAGTCAGCTTTATCAACTGTCGACCACAAACTGGGCATCAGCTTAATCAACTGTCGACCACAAACTGGGCAGTCACAATCAACTGTCGACCACAAACTGGGCAGTCAGCTTAATCAACTGTCGACCACAAACTGGACAGTCAGCTTAATCAACTGTCGACCACAAACTGGGCAGTCAGCTTAATCAACTGTCGACCACAAACTGGACAGTCAGCTTAATCAACTGTCGACCACAAACTGGGCAGTCAGCTTAATCAACTGTCGACCACAAACTGGACAGTCAGCTTAATCAACTGTCGACTACAAACTGGACAGTCAGCTTAATCAACTGTCGACCACAAACTGGGCAGTCAGCTTAATCAACTGTCGACCACAAACTGGGCAGTCAGCTTAATCAACTGTCGACCACAAACTGGGCAGTCAGCTAAATCAACTGTCGACCACAAACTGGGCAGTCAGCTTAATCAACTGTCGACCACAAACTGGGCAGTCAGCTTAATCAACTGTCGACCACAAACTGGGCAGTCAGCTTAATCAACTGTCGACCACAAACTGGACAGTCAGCTTAATCAACTGTCGACCACAAACTGGGCAGTCAGCTTAATCAACTGTCGACCACAAACTGGGCAGTCAGCTTAATCAACTGTCGACCACAAACTGGACAGTCAGCTTAATCAACTGTCGACTACAAACTGGACAGTCAGCTTAATCAACTGTCGACCACAAACTGGGCAGTCAGCTAAATCAACTGTCGACCACAAACTGGGCAGTCAGCTTAATCAACTGTCGACCACAAACTGGGCAGTCAGCTTAATCAACTGTCGACCACAAACTGGGCAGTCAGCTTAATCAACTGTCGACCACAAACTGGGCAGTCAGCTTTATCAACTGTCGACCACAAACTGGGCAGTCAGCTTAATCAACTGTCGACCACAAACTGGGCAGTCAGCTTTATCAACTGTCGACCACAAACTGGGCAGTCAGCTTTATCAACTGTCGACCACAAACTGGACAGTCAGCTTAATCAACTGTCGACCACAAACTGGGCAGTCAGCTTTATCAACTGTCGACCACAAACTGGGCAGTCAGCTTTATCAACTGTCGACCACAAACTGGGCAGTCAGCTTAATCAACTGTCGACCACAAACTGGGCAGTCAGCTTAATCAACTGTCGACCACAAACTGGGCAGTCAGCTTTATCAACTGTCGACCACAAACTGGGCAGTCAGCTTAATCAACTGTCGACCACAAACTGGGCAGTCAGCTTTATCAACTGTCGACCACAAACTGGGCAGTCAGCTTAATCAACTGTCGACCACAAACTGGGCAGTCAGCTAAATCAACTGTCGACCACAAACTGGGCAGTCAGCTTAATCAACTGTCGACTACAAACTGGACAGTCAGCTTAATCAACTGTCGACCACAAACTGGGCAGTCAGCTTTATCAACTGTCGACCACAAACTGGGCAGTCAGCTTAATCAACTGTCGACCACAAACTGGGCAGTCAGCTTCAGGTCTGTCAGATTTCACCAAAGCTTAGTTTTTAGGTGGACTGGATGTGGACACATGCTGTTTCTCATCTCACCCAGAAGATGTCAGTCTTGCAGAAGAGGTTCCGGTGTCTGTTCCACCTGTTAACACTGGCAGAAGGTTAGTAGAACTTCGTGTTCTCTTGTTACAATATACTTGAAACTACCTATAACTGATGTGTTCCTGTATGTTATATGTGGGCACTTGTATGTATGTATGCTGTTGTTTCGTCTCATATATACAAGCACATAAAGCTTATCGCACGTGTTTATACAAACACTGATCGAATCTGACCTGATTATTTTCTGTTCAACAGTCGACGCTGCTTATGAAAGACATAGTTTAGTGAAGCTTTTTTTGTGGAGAAATAGCTGGTAATGTTCTGAAAAACGCTCGTCAGTGAGACTAGGCAATTAGGGCTGTAAGAAATGAAGGTCTGAGGTTCGAATCGTTTGTTTGGTAGTGGTATTTTTTTCGTAAGCCCTAATATTTGTTCATTATCTATTTATTTATCATTTTCATTGGCTCTAGTGATTCGACTTGGATTCATAGAACGTTTTATTCTCTTCTCTCTAGTGATTCGACTTGGATTCATATAACGTTTTATTCTCTTCTCTCTAGAGATTCGACTTGGATTCATAGAACGTTTTATTCTCTTCTCTCTAGAGATTCGACTTGGATTCATATAACGTTTTATTCTCTTCTCTCTAGAGATTCGACTTGGATTCATAGAACCTTTTATTCTCTTCTCTCAAGAGATTCGACTTGGATTCATAGAACCTCTTATTCTCTTCTCTCAAGAGATTATAACTTCAAATGCAGAGAAAATATGCAGTATACTTGAAGACAAGCACCGGACTATGGAAACACTTCATCAAACATCTCAGCAGAACAGACCAGGTCATTATATTTCCTACGTACTGAACTGACACGTACATAGACTAGAAATAAGGTAACTAACTAACTATCTGCCAGTGTCAACGTATTCTCCATGAGTGCTAGGTGTGCGTCGCATTTTTATTGAAACGCCCGAGTGGTTACAGGGCCCAAATTTGGGGTGTAAAGAATAGAACCACTGTTACCTGCCATGCATGTCGTAAGAGGCGACTAAGGAGGTTTGGCTGAAATCGGCTACGTTCGTGATGAACAGACAGTCGGCAAGGAATCAGATTTGTTTGACAGTCGGCAAGGAATCAGATGTGGCCTTATTGACCCCTGTAAGCTTTCTAACTTTGTTTGACAGTCGGCAAGGAATCAGATTTGTTTGACAGTCGGCAAGGAATAAGATTTGTTTGACAGTCGGCAAGGAATCAGAAATGATCTTATTGAGCACTGTAAGCTTTGCAACCCGGAAGTATTTGCTCAGGTGTGTGCGACTGTCATCCCTAACACTACCATATACTTTAGCATCTCATGCCTCCTCTTCCCATCTATCGCCTTCTTTTTCTTCTTATTTTGATTACTTCTTCTTCTTCTCTTCTTTGTACACTATCAAAGGTTATCTTGAATAAAGGAATATTCAAAGAGATTACATCCACGTAATAGTGAGCTTTTGACAGAGTCCAACATGAAAAGTTAATCATATGTCTACAAGAAATAGGACTAGATGGGGATGATATCAGACTAATAAGTAACATATACTGGGAACAGACAGCAATAATAAAATATGAAAATAGCTACTCTCCATACATAGACATAAAGAGAGGAGTGAGACAAGGATGCATTCGGTCACCAAGCCTATTTAACATCTACACAGAGAAAATCTTCAAACAACTAGAGGGAATGCCAGGACTCAAGATCAATGGGAAAATAATAAACAACTTAAGATATGCAGATGACACAGTATTGGTAGCAGAAAATGAACAAGATCTACAAGAACTAGTGGACCAATTGGACAGAACTAGCAAAGGAATATGGATTAGACATTAACATACAGAAAACAAATACTGTGGTAATCGACAAGGAAATGGAGAAACATAAAATGAATATAAAAATACATGGAGAATTACTACATCAAGTAAAAAGCTACTCCTATCTCGGTCAGATGATAACAGATGATGGCAGATGTATAACAGAAATTAAAAGAGAATAGGAATGGCCAAGGATAATTTCAATAGTATGAGAAAGTTACTGACATCCAAACAAATTAAAAACAGGCTAAAAATTAGAATGATCAAATGCTATATATATCCTATATTAATGTATGGCTCGAAACATGGACAATGAACAAACAGTTAGAAGACAGAATTGATGCATTTGAGATGTGGATATATAGAAGAATAGGCAGAGTTTCATAGACAGAAAAACAGACAAATAAACAAGTTTTAGAAAAACTAGGCATGAAGAAACAATTATTAAGAGAAATAAAATTCAGACAAGTAAAGTATTTTGGGCACATAAAAGACATGACACCATGATAAAACATTTACTAGAGGGGAAAGTTGAGGGGAAGAGCAAGAGGAAGACCGAGAGATAAGTGGGAGGAAACTTTAAGAAATGGACAGGTTACAGTCTGGCAGTGTGCAACACCAAGGCGAAAGACAGAGGATGCTGGAGATTAATTGCAGTCAACCTTCGATGTGGAGACGGCACCTGATGATGATGATGAATAGTGAGCGTATGTGGCTTTGCTGTGGTGAGCTCGATCAGAACCCAAGAGTAACTGGTTCAAACTTTGCGACGGCTAGTTTAGAAGCAAACTTTTCCCGGGGATTTTTACAAACAGTAAATCCTCGCCGTTCAGAAAGCAAATGCCAACTACTGAACGTTTAAGTGGTACCTAGAAAATCCACGACTCGTTTACTCTGTTTGATGGTGAAGTCCTGTGAAGAATATACCAGGATTTTCATGTTCATTTCAATCGTTTGACATCGCACCCGAGTGGTTACCGAGGGAATATACCAGGATTTTCATGTTCATTTCAATAGTTTGACATCACACCCGAGTGTTACCGAGGATATACCAGGATTTTCATGTTCATTTCAATAGTTTGACATCACCCGAGTGATTACCGAGGGGATATACCAGGATTTTCATGTTCATTTCAATAGTTTGACATCACACCCGAGTGGTTACCGAGGGAATATACCAGGATTTTCATGTTCATTTCAATCGTTTGACATCGCACCCGAGTGGTTACCGAGGGGATATACCAGGATTTTCATGTTCATTTCAATAGTTTGACATCACACCCAGTGGTTACGAGGGGATATACCAGGATTTTCATGTTCATTTCAATAGTTTGACATCACACCCGAGTGGTTACCGAGGGGATATACCAGGATTTTCATGTTCATTTCAATCGTTTGACATCGCACCCGAGTGGTTACCGAGGGGATATACCAGGATTTTCATGTTCATTTCAATAGTTTGACATCACACCCGAGTGATTACCGAGGGGATATACCAGGATTTTCATGTTCATTTCAATAGTTTGACATCACACCCGAGTGATTACCGAGGGGATATACCAGGATTTTCATGTTCATTTCAATAGTTTGACATCACCCGAGTGGTTACCGAGGGGATATACCAGGATTTTCATGTTCATTTCAATAGTTTGACATCACACCCGAGTGGTTACCGAGGGGATATACCAGGATTTTCATGTTCATTTCAATAGTTTGACATCACCCGAGTGATTACCGAGGGGATATACCAGGATTTTCATGTTCATTTCAATAGTTTCACATCACCCAGTGATTACCGAGGGAATATACCAGGATTTTCATGTTCATTTCAATGTTTGACATCCACCCGAGTGGTTACCGAGGAATATACCAGATTTTCATGTTCATTTCAATAGTTGACATCACACCGAGTGGTTACCGAGGGATATACCAGGATTTTCATGTTCATTTCAATAGTTTGACATCACACCCGAGTGGTTACCGAGGGAATATACCAGGATTTTCATGTTCATTTCAATAGTTTGACATCCCGAGTGGTTACCGAGGGATATCCAGGATTTTCATGTTCATTTCAATAGTTTGACATCACACCCGAGTGGTTACCGAGGGGATATACCAGGATTTTCATGTTCATTTCAATAGTTTGACATCCACCCGAGTGGTTACCGAGGGAATATACCAGGATTTTCATGTTCATTTCAATAGTTTGACATCGCACCCGAGTGGTTACCGAGGGGATATACCAGGATTTTCATGTTCATTTCAATAGTTTGACATCGCACCCGAGTGATTACCGAGGGGATATACCAGGATTTTCATGTTCATTTCAATAGTTTGACATCACCAGAGTGGTTACCGAGGGGATATACCAGGATTTTCATGTTCATTTCAATAGTTTGACATCACCCGAGTGATTACCGAGGGAATATACCAGGATTTTCATGTTCATTTCAATAGTTTGACATCACCCGAGTGATTACCGAGGGGATATACCAGGATTTTCATGTTCATTTCAATAGTTTGACATCCACCCGAGTGATTACCGAGGGGATATACCAGGATTTTCATGTTCATTTCAATAGTTTGACATCCCCGAGTGATTACCGAGGGGATATACCAGGATTTTCATGTTCATTTCAATAGTTTGACATCACACGTGAGTGGTTACCGAGGGATATACCAGGATTTTCATGTTCATTTCAATGTTTGACATCGCCGAGTGGTTACCGAGGGAATATGCCAGGATTTTCATGTTCATTTCAATAGTTTGACATCACCCGAGTGATTACCGAGGGAATATACCAGGATTTTCATGTTCATTTCAATAGTTTGACATCACCCGAGTGATTACCGAGGGAATATACCAGGATTTTCATGTTCATTTCAATAGTTTGACATCACCCGAGTGATTACCGAGGGAATATACCAGGATTTTCATGTTCATTTCAATAGTTTGACATCCCCGAGTGATTACCGAGGGATATACCAGGATTTTCATGTTCATTTCAATAGTTTGACATCACCCGAGTGATTACCGAGGGAATATACCAGGATTTTCATGTTCATTTCAATAGTTTGACATCACACCCGAGTGGTTACCGAGGGAATATACCAGGATTTTCATGTTCATTTCAATAGTTTGACATCCACCGAGTGATTACCGAGGGAATATACCAGGATTTTCATGTTCATTTCAATAGTTTGACATCGCCCGAGTGATTACCGAGGGAATATACCAGGATTTTCATGTTCATTTCAATAGTTTGACATCACACCCGAGTGGTTACCGAGGATATACCAGATTTTCATGTTCATTTCAATGTTTGACATCCACCCGAGTGGTTACCGAGGGGATATACCAGGATTTTCATGTTCATTTCAATAGTTTGACATCACACCCGAGTGATTACCTGAGGGATATACCAGGATTTTCATGTTCATTTCAATAGTTTGACATCACACCCGAGTGATTACCGAGGGGATATACCAGGATTTTCATGTTCATTTCAATAGTTTGACATCACCCGAGTGGTTACCGAGGGGATATACCAGGATTTTCATGTTCATTTCAATAGTTTGACATCACACCCGAGTGGTTACCGAGGGTATATACCAGGATTTTCATGTTCATTTCAATAGTTTGACATCACCCGAGTGATTACCGAGGGAATATACCAGGATTTTCATGTTCATTTCAATAGTTTGACATCACACCCGAGTGATTACCGAGGGAATATACCAGGATTTTCATGTTCATTTCAATCGTTTGACATCGCACCCGAGTGGTTACCGAGGAATATACAGGATTTTCATGTTCATTTCAATAGTTTGACATCACCCGAGTGGTTACCGAGGGGATATACCAGGATTTTCATGTTCATTTCAATAGTTTGACATCACACCAGTGGTTACCGAGGGGATATACCAGGATTTTCATGTTCATTTCAATAGTTTGACATCACCCGAGTGATTACTTACTTATTCTTACTTAATCGTCATGCCTAGTAACACATGGGGAGAAAGGACTTTCCATGTTCTTCTGTCTTGACACTTCACGCAGGCCCCAGGATTTTCATGTTCATTTCAATAGTTTGACATCGCCCGAGTGATTACCGAGGATATACCAGATTTTCATGTTCATTTCAATAGTTTGACATCGCTGAGTGATTACCGAGGGAATATAGCCAGGATTTTCATGTTCATTTCAATAGTTTGACATCGCCCGAGTGATTACTTACTATTACTTAATCCGTCATGCCTAGTAACACATGGGGCTTCAGAAAGGACTTTCCATGCTCTCCTGTCCGTGCAACCTTCAGCGCAGAGCCCACGTCAGAGATGCGGTGTCCAGTTCCTCTTCCATCATGCGCCTCCATGTTGTCCGTGGTCTGCCTTTCTTTCTCTTTCCTTCGGGTGTCCAAGTGAGGGCTACCCTTGCAGGCATTTCTTGTCTCATTCTCATAACATGTCCGAGCCATTTCCATCTTCTCTTTTGAGTATGTCATTCATTGCCTCTTGTCTTGTATCTTGGAGTAGTTGGTTATTGGATATTTTTACTGGCCAAAAGATTCCCAAGATTCTGCGAAGACAAGAGTGGTGGAAAAACTGACAGCCTGCTAGTATCTCCTTTGGTCATCCTCCAACATTCCGATCCGTAGAGCAAAACTGGCAAAACAATGCTTTTATAGAGTTTAAGCTTTGTGGTCCTATTGTAGATTTTGGACTTCCATACTGGTTTCATTCTGGCAAAAGCGGTTCTGGACTTACTTAGACGTGATTTTAGATCTTCCTCTGTGCCACCATTTAGTGTCAGTACGCTACCAAGATATGTAAACTGCTCAACCCTTTCCAGTGTTTCATTTTCTAACATTACTGGTTGTTGGATTTCACTGTTTGTCATAATTTTTGTTTTTCCTGTGTTTGTTTTGAGGCCTACTGTCTTTGCCGTGCTGTGAAGTATTGTACTTTTCTCTTGTATATGTTCATATTTGTGTGACACCAGGGCTATATCATCTGCAAAGTCCAGATCCTAAAGCATATCGAAAGGGGTCCATCTTATTCCTCTTGGTGCTTGTTGATTTATGGCATTTTTAGCACCCAGTCAATTGTAATACTAAACAAAAGAGAGGACATTACGCATCCCTGTCTTACACCAGATTTTACTGAAAATGTTTTGTTGGAATTCTTTAGGTTGCAGGAGAAATCTTTATAGAAGAGGGCTATGATGTTGACAAGCTTCTGCGGTACGCCGTATTGTCTCAGTATCTTCCATAGGCTGTCTCTGTGGACGCTGTCGAATGCCTTTTCAAAATCTATGAAGTTGATGTATATAGTCCTTTGCCACTCGCTACATTGTTCTAAAATGTTACGCAGGGTAAATATATGTTCATTTGTTCCTCTTCCTTTCCTAAATCCTGCTTGCTCCATTCGTAGACACTTATCTATTGCTTCTTGTATTCGCATTATGATAATTTTGCAGAATATCTTACTTGGGATTGAAAGCAACGTGATTCCTCTCCAGTTATTGCAATCTGTTAGATCTCCTTTCTTGGGGATTTTCACTACAGTACCCCTAGTCCAATCCTTAGGCAATTCTTCTTTCTCCCAGATATCTGCAAACAATGGCTCTAATATGTTTGCAGCTAAGATGGGATCGATCTTGAAAAGCTCTGCTGTCATTTCATCATTTCCGGTGCTTTGTTGTTTCTCATGGATCCAATAGATTTTACTATTTCTTGCTTTTCTGGCAATTTGAGGTTGATATCAATATCCTGTGCGGCCGGTGGAATATCCGGTGGATGTTCAGGATCAGGTCTGTTTAGCACATCTTCAAAGTGGGATGTCCATCTCATATCCTGCTCCTGCTCTGTTGTCAACAGTTGTCCTAGACTGTTTCTGACTGGCATGTTATGGTTGTGTCTTTTACCTCCGCATAATTGTTTGGTAATCTTGTACAGTTTGTGCAGATCATGTACTTTAGCAGCCTTTTCTGCTATTTCTGCTGTCTTTTCCATAAATTTTCTCTTGTCTGTTCTAGCACTTCTTTACCATTTTGTTTAGTTCTGTATATTCTTTTCTTGCCTTATCTTTTTGACGTTCTGATCTAATGCTATTGATGAGATTTTTTTTCTCTTTTCGCTTTTGGATGTATTCTAAGGTCTGGCCACTTATCCACTCTTTATGTTGTCCTTTACTGGTTCCCAGTATACTACTGCTAACTATTTTATATGTGCCTTTGATCGCATTCCATTTTCTTGGATATTTTCAGTTGGTGTTGTGTCTGACTGCTCTGACAGGATTTGAAATCTGTTCTTTAGTTCCACTATATATTTTGTAGCAATCTCTCTATCTTTTAATAAGTTAACATTAAAGTATTCTGTTCTTGTCTTGGCTTGTATATATGTTTTCTTGAGTTTGAGCCTGATCATGGCAACGACAAGGTGGTGGTCGCTGCCCACGTCAGCTCCTCTTTTCACCTTTACATCAAGTAATGTCTTCGCCATTTACTGTTGATCATAAAGTGGTCTATCTGGTTTTCATCTCTTCCATTTGGGGATATCCATGTGTACTTGTGTATGGTCCTGTGTGGAAACAATGTTCCTCCTATGATCAGTCTGTTTTCTAGACAAAAATTGCTCAACATTTCTCCATTTTCATTTGCAGTGCCACATCCTTCTTTCCCCATTATTGCTTCTCTGTGTCTGTTATTGTTGCCAACTTTTGCGTTTAGGTCTCCCATTATGCACAAAACGTCCTGAGCTGGAACCTTGTCCACTATTTCCTGTAACCTTCTATAAAATGTGTTTTGTCCTCTTCTTCGGCTTCGTTAGTGGGTGCATAGCATTGAATGATAGTTAGCTTTCCTTGTTTCCTATTAAATCGGGCTTTCAACAATCTTTCATTAATCGGGTGCCACTCTAAGAGATGTTTATTCAATCCTTTCCTTATTATTAGTGCAACTCCTGCTGAATGATTCCAGTCGTCTCTTCCTGAGTACAAGATGGTTTCCCCTGTTCTAGTTGTCGTCTATCCAAAGCCTGTCCATCTACTTTCGCTGACCCCTAGAAGGTGTAATTTATAGTGTTGCATCTCTTTTACCACCTGTGCTGTCTTTGTGGTCTCGAACATTGTTCTGACGTTCCAGAATCCTATTCTTAGTTTAGATTTGGCATCCAGCAGACTTGAATTCCCAGCGTGGGCTTCCTTGCGGCTTTCACCCATACTGTTCATGCTGACAGTGGTACTCTGTCTCAAGACCGCTGGACATCGAGAACATTTTTTTTCCTTTTGAAGTTTCTGTAACATTTTTCCTTTTTTATGGGGCAGAGTTGTTAGCACTGCGCCCAACACCCAACCTGGAGGACCAGGAGGCCACATTTAGTCTGACCTCTCACCTTGGACCTGTCCGGCATGGGTAACCCTTCCAGGAACAGAACGTTCCTGCCGGCATAGCTTTCTGCCCGAGTGATTACCGAGGGGAATATACCAGGATTTTCATGTTCATTTCAATAGTTTGACATCGCCCGAGTGTTTACCGAGGGTCCAAATTGGGTGTCAAGAATAGAAGCACTGTTACCTGCCATGCATGTCGTAAGAGGCGACTAAGGAGGTTTGGATGAAATCGGATGCATGTGTCCTAAACGTGTAGAAGTCTATGCGATTAGGTGCCTACTAAACCAATGTGCAACGTATACATGTTCTTGCAAGATCAAACATATCACAAAAGTGATTAAAATTGATCGTAAAGAACGAACGCAAAGAAGAAGAAGAAGAATAGTTTAGAAGTAAGTAAACAACAGAAGTAACAATAAGTACTCATGTTTGATGACCAGAGAGAAAGAGAGAGAGAGAGAGAGTGAGAGTGAGAGAGTGAGGGGAGAGAGAGAGAGAGTGAGAGAGAGAGGTGAGAGGTGAGAGAGAGAGTGAGAGAGGAGTGAGAGAGTGAGAGGAGAGAGAGTGAAGAGAGAGTGAAAGAGGGGAAAGAGAGAGTGAGAGAGAGAGTGAGAGAGAGTGAGAGAGAGGGAGAGAGTGCCATTGCTTTGCCTCACCAGACATATCATGTCCGACAATTTGTTTGAAGTCCAGAGAGAGAGAGAGTGTGTGTGAGAGAGAGAGTGTGTGAGAGAGAGAGAGAGCCATCGCTTGTTTCCTTCACCAGACATATCATATCCGACAAATTGTTTGACATTTAATGATTGATTAATTTACTGTTTTTGTTGCAAGAATAATTTGATAGAACATTTATTGATAGAACATTTATTGATAGAACATTTATTGATAGAACATTTATTAATGAATTTATAAAAATGTAAAAACTAAAAACAGTATGGAATGGAAACTGATCGGATAACAAAGATGAGAATACAAAGAGCATGAATATTCCCAGCTGCAACATATGGGTGTGAAACATGGACACTTAATAAAGCAGTAAACAAACATCATGTTTTTCAAATATAGGTCGCTCGTATGTTGCTGGGGTTCACAAGCGGAGCAAAGAATAGTAACACTGAGACCTACAAAGCATGTCGTAAGAGACGGCTGAGGTAGGGGCCTAGGAAGCTACCTAGTAAATAAAAGCATTTAGAAATCTGATTTGCTGGCGTATGTGTAGGCGCATAACTGGCACAACGTACATTCGCTCTTAGGCTCAAATCACAAACAAATCACAAATAGTGGTTTAGCAAGTAGTCGATATGAAGCGTTTGAAGAAGTAGCAGAAAAGAAGAAGAAGAAGGATATAAGTGTTACAGAAGAATCCTCCATATCAGAGGACAGAGAAGACAACAAATAGATCTATACAGAAATGAACTCAAAATCAAAGAACACTGCTGATGTACAAATAAGAAAGAGAAAAATGAAGTAATTTAGATATATAAAGAGACAAGAAGGGTTGGAGAAGATCATTATTGAAGGAGGTATACCGGCAAGAGGGGAAGAGGGAAAACCACAGAGAAGATGGATTCATAATGTAACTGATAGTTTGAGCATGACGGCTGCAAAGGCGGAGCATCTGCCTATGAAAGAGAAATTCCGAAGACTGTCAGTGTGACAAAGTTCTGCTCAGGACAAGCTACTAGATAATGATGTTGATGAACAATTTTGTGGATGAAAGTATAATTATTGTAATATCCATTTTATGTTGTTAGAACATCCAGTTTGTAGAACTCAAATGTTGCAGCATTGTTTATCAAGCGTTCTTCCAGGTGCTAACAGGTAAAACAACAGGTGTAGTCGACATCCCTTTATCGCTAATAGATGTGAGAATAAACAATAATAATAATAGATTTGTACCAATTCCTGTTTATTTATAAAATGTATACATACATCTATACCAACATGGACAGGTGTGTCAAGGTAACATACATATACCATATACCAACATAGACAGGTGTGTCAAGGTAACATACATGTATATGGCCTTTTTCGTCTTTACAGAAAGACAATTGGCAAGTATTTTACTGTGACAACTTCTGAGTTTTCGCTTTTTCTCTTGTCGTTCAGCTCATACATAAGTCTCTTCTCAAAAGACTCTGCACCCTTTCGTAATTTGGCTTTCCACACAACTCTGTCATCAGCTAGTCCCTCCCATGTGCTGGGACCTATAGAAAAGTTTTTCATTGAGGTTTTGCAGACATCTTTATATCTGAGCAGTGGTCTGCCCTGGTGCCACATCCCTCGAAGTTCACAGAACAACATTTGTTTTGGTATGCGACAAGTTTCCATTCTTCTCACATGCCCCAGCCATCTTAGTCGTCTACTGCTGAGCATGCCCATGATGGAAGACAGTTTTGCACGTTGCAGTACTTCAGAGTTGGTTATCTTGTCGTACCACCTGATGTTCATAATTTTGTGGAGACATCAAAGTAACATACATATACCAACATAGACAGGTGTGTCAAGATAACATACATATACCAACATATACAGGTGTGTCAAAGTAACATACATATACCAACATAGACAGGTGTGTCAAAGTAACATACATATACCAACAAGACAGGTGTTCAAAGTAACATACGTATATCAACATATACAGGTGTGTCAAAGTAACATACATATACCAACATAGACAGGTGTGTCAAAGTAACATACATATATCAACATATACAGGTGTGTCAAAGTAACATACATATACCAATATAGACAGGTGTTCAAGTAACATACATATACCAACATATACAGGTGTGTCAAAGTAACATACATATACCAACATATACAGGTGTGTCAAAGTAACATACATATACCAACATAGACAGGTGTGTCAAAGTAACATACATATACCATATATCAACATATACAGGTGTGTCAAAGTAACATACATATACCAACATAGACAGGTGTGTCAAGTACACATATACCAACATGACAGGTGTGTCAAAGTAACATACATATACCAACATAGACAGGTGTGTCAAAGTAACATACATATACAACATAGACAGTGTGTCAAGATAACATACATATACCATATACCAACATAGACAGGTTTGCCTAAATAGCTAGCACACATTGTTATAGGTAAAACAATATTAACAAATCTAAACATTTCAAAAATCAATAATTGAATTGACTATATAGAAACAATCTGACAGTCAATATGACTGGTATATGCTAACGTTGATACAGAATATTGTTCACAAGCCCATAGAAGTAAATAACGTAATTAGTATTATCATTTGCAATGTTTATGCCTGGACGATGTCTTGTCTCACATTCTGTAATATATCTCACAGTCTTGACGAAATCACTGTTGACCTTCCACATAAACCAAATGTATTGTCAGATACATAACTGGTGTAGCTTCCTCACTGTGGTAGAACTAGCTGGTGTAGTTTCCTCACTGTGGTAGAACTAGCAGATGTAGTTTCCTCACTGTGGTAGAACTAGCTCGTGTAGTTTCCTCACTGTGATAGAACTGAACTGGTGTAGTTCCTCACTGTGGTAGAACTAGCTGGTGTAGTTCCTCACTGTGGTAGAACTAGCAGATGTAGCTTCCTCACTGTGATAGAACTAGCTGGTGTAGTTCCTCACTGTGGTAGAACTAGCAGATGTAGTTCCTCACTGTGATAGAACTAGCTGGTTAGATTCCTCACTGTGGTAGAACTAGCAGATGTGTTTCCTCACTGTGTAGAACTAGCTTAGATTAGTTTTCCTCATGTGGTAGAACTAGCAGGTGTAGCTTTCCTCATCTGTGTAGAACAGCTGGTGTGAGCTTCCTCACTGTGTAGAACTAGCTGGTGTAGTTCCTCACTGTGGTAGAACTAGCTGATGTAGTTTCCTCACTGTGGTAGAACTAGCTGGTGTAGTTTCCTCACTGTGGTAGAACTAGCAGATGTAGTTTCCTCACTGTGGTAGAACTAGCTGTGATGTGTTCCTCACTGTGGTAGAACTAGCAGTGTAGTTCCTCACTGTGGTAGAACTAGCTGGTGTAGTTCCTCACTGTGGTAGAACTAGCTGGTGTAGTTCCTCACTGTGATAGCATTTCCAGAAAAATATCTTAATTTTTATTAATTGATGTTTCTATGTTACGTCCAAGCGGTTCTCAACATTTTCACAAAATTATATATCTTTAACTAATGTAGAACGGCAAGCCAGCTGACAAACCATTCAGGCAGAACCAATTTTACTACAAGTTCTAATATGCCAAAATATTCTATTGAAAGTGAAAACACAAAATCAATATGATATCTGTAAAATTCTTTGTAGAATAGAATAGTTAAATTTATAAAACAGATATCTCAATTCTGCATATTCTGAGATATGATATAATAGTCAGGTAATATATTGATAATTGTGTTCTAAAATCTTGCACTTAAAAATGTTCTTTTATTGTGCGTAGACTAGGAGTTAATACTCGGATAGTTTAATTTTTAGTTGCAATATTTAATGTTGTTAATCGAGTTGCTTATATAGTGCAACATTGCTATTAGTGTAACATTGCTAGAAGTACACAGATTTTGGTAATATCACTCAAGAAAATAGGCAAACAGTTTAACTGATTGTCTCCTATAAGCCACTGGGAGTGAAACTATTGATTTGTTTTAGAACGATCTTAAAGAAAATTTATTTACCTACAAAATGGTATATTACTCATAAAAATCTGTTAATAATTACGAAAATAGCAGCTAAATGTGTACATACACCTGCAATGGGAAAATAAGACATGTATTTAATTCAGCCACAACCGGTTTTTTCAATTCACTGGCTAACCAGATAGTTAATTTTGAACGCTATGTTGTGTTTTTACGTCGAGTTCATACGGTTAGAAAAAATGGTTGCTCATGCGTAGAACGTATTCTTACATGATATGGTAGAGATGGTACATCTTAACCTGGGACAGGGCCACCACCAGCTGCAACATTTCCAGCACCAGCAGCGCCGTTGTTGTTGTTCTGGTTGTTCTGGTTCGCTAGCAGCATTGTTAGTAGAAGAGGAAGAAGGCTGTTGGTACCACTATCTCCCCCACCGCTGTCGCTGGATTCCTTCTTGTGAATGTGCTCATGTTTGTGAGAGTGTGAGTGTGAGTGGCTATGCTCATAAGAGCCTTTGTGGTGATGATGATGGTGCGCCCTAGTTATGTCTGCGATCAAGCTGAAGACCACGAGAACCAGAAAAATCAAACTGAATGATGACGTCTTCATATTTCTGCTTTATGTTGGAAACTGGAGGCTCTACCGGCAACTGGGCTATCTTTTTCGTTCACAAGTGACTCACACTGTATATTTCGTAGACTCGAAACTTTGCAAAAAGCCCTCGATGTTTGTCTCGTGTTTTGTCAGATTCACCAGTTATCCAGTCTCTCGAGATGGTTTCTTGAGCAGACAACTTTCCGAGAGCAGTTGAAAGTAGTTAATATTTGGTAGATTTCTTCTCCTATTTATACACCTGGACCCACGGAACATAAACGATCACGTGATCCGTCACTCAAACATGATTTTAATAAAACAAATGAATACATCATAATATATTTTGTTTTAACATTAGTTATCAATAAAAGAAATCGTGCAGAAAACAAAAACTAACTCTCCCGCTGACACTCACAATAGCATAGCGAGTCGTGACCTTTATCAAAGAAAGTTATAAATTATTGTGTTCATATTTTACAATACCTGAATATTCGATCAATTAGAATTGAAATGTGTACACTACGGTGAACAAATCCTTAGTTTGTTGTTGTCACACTTTACCTGTGTATTTTCTTCTTAGTTTTCTGTTGTCACACTTCTACCTGGTTGTATCTTTCTTAGTTTTCTGTTGTCACATTTCTACCTGGTTGTATCTTTCTTAGTTTCTTGCACCTACCTGGTTGTATCTTTCTAGTTTGTTCACACTTCTACCTGGTTGTATCTTTCTTAGTTTTCTTTGTCACACTTCTACCTGGTTGTATCTTCTTCTTGTATTCGTTGTTGCACACTTCACCTGGTTGTATCTTCTTGTTTTGTTGTCACACTTCTACCTGTGTTCTTCTTAGTTTTCTGTTGTCACACTTCTACCTGGTTGTATCTTTCTTCTTAGTTTTCTGTTGTCAACACTTCTACCTGTTTGTATCTTCTTCTTAGTTTTCTGTTGTTGTCACACTTCTACCTGATTGTATCCGAATATCATCCCACTTCTACCTGGTTGTATGTCTTAATTCGCTAATACTTTACCTGTGTTGTAGCTTATTCGTGTCACACTTCTACCTGTGTTGTACTTAATTCGCTATACTTCTACCTGGTTGTAGCTTATATCGCAATACTTCTACCTGTGTTGTACTTATTTCTGTCAATACTTCTACCTGTGTTGTACTTCTTAATATCTTGCAATACTTCTACCTGTGTTGTACCTTAATATCGGCAATACTTCTACCTGTGTTGTATCTCTTATTCGCAATACTCTACCTGTGTTTGCTTCAATTCGCATCACGTCTACCTGGTTGTATCTCTTAATATCGTCATCACTTCTACCTGTGTTGTATTCTTAATTCGTCAACTCTACCTGGTTGTAGCTTAATATCGTCAATACGTCTACCTGGTTGTTGTACTTAATATCTGCAATACGTCTACCTGTGTTGTAGCTTTATCGCAATACTTCTACCTGGTTGTACTTCTTATATCTTGTCACACTCTACCTGTGTTGTATCTTCTTATATCGGGCAAACGTCTACCTGTGTTGTAGGTGGTAAAGGCCCGGTGAATATCTGTGATGTCACACCAAAAATGGACTTTTGCAGTTTCGGCACACTCTAAGGATCTGGGCACGGTCATCCTAAAAATGTATGTTGATAGGTTGACGAGTCGTTGCCAATTCGACACGGTTAAAACCAGTTAAGTATCTGTCCTTGTCATCTATTATTATCTCAACTTTCTTACCTGGAATCTGGACATTGATATCCCCACATTCTCCCTTGTCATACCAAAACTCTGTATCAATTTCACCTGTTTATTAGAATTTTCTTTTCCATAGAATACATTTAAAACTAAATCTATACACATAACAACAAAATTACTAGTTGTAATGAAATCTATAAAACACAACAACAATGTAATAGATTATAAATGAAATCTATAAAACACACAATAAAATTATAGATTATATCGAAATCTATAAACACAACAACAAATTAATACGATTTTAAATTGAAATCTATAAAACATAACAACAAAATTAATAGATTATAGATGGAAACTATAACACATAACAACAAATTAATGATTTAAATGAAATCTATCAAAAAACATATGAAGATTTAATAGATTAAAATGAAATCTATAAAACCAATCAATAAAATTAATAGATTATAAAAAATCTATATACCAAACTACAATTAATTTTATGATACATTTATAAAATTAAATCTATAACAAACACTAACAACAAAATTAATACATTATAAATGAAATCTATAAAACATAACAACAAAATTAATAGAATAAAAAAACACACATTTAATACATTAAGAAATGTCTTTCCATATCTATTCTTTTCTACTTAAACGTACCTATCGATTCCATTCGGGCTGACCTCCACGAGAAATATAAAAAATCACAACTTAATCTATTCCTATGAAAGTCTATTCTCATGAATGTCTATTCTCTACTACTGATGATGATGAAGGAGACTTCAAAGTCATTGGGAGGCGGTATGTCTCGGTGACCAGACTGTATCTGATGTATACCTCGGCTGGAGTTCTCTGCTAGTGTCTGTCTTCTATATGATCAGACTGTATCTGATGTATACCTCGGCTGGAGTTCTCTGCTAGTGTCTGTCTTCTATATGATCAGACTGTATCTGACGTATGCCTCTGCTAGAGTTCTCTGCTAGTGTCTGTCTTCTATATGATCAGACTGTATCTGACGTATACCTCTGTTGGAGTTCTCTGCTACTGTCTGTCTTTTATATGATCAGACTGTATCTGACGTATACCTCGGCTGGAGTTCTCTGCTAATGTCTGTCTTCTATATGATCAGACTGTATCTGATGTATGCCTCTGCTGGGGTTCTCTGCTAATGTCTGTCTTCTATGTGATCAGACTGTATCTGATGTATACCTCGGCTGGAGTTCTCTGCTAATGTCTGTCTTCTATATGATCAGACTGTATCTGTGTCAGGGTTCTTCCTTCTGTCTGGGGTTTTGTCTCGTTTTCTATGCGCTAGAGTCAGTGCCAGAATTCTCTGCTTCTAGTTCTGCTTCTAGTTCTATGTCGGTGTTAGTGTCTGTCTTCTATATGATCAGACTATAGCCTCTGGTTCCTCATTCTCTGCTTTGCTAGCTCGCTGCCAGACTCTATCTCTGTCTTATGCATCTAAGTCTAAGTCTGTTTCTAAGTTCTGCTTCTGCTTATCTGTCCTGTGCTCGCTCGATCAGGGTATGTATAGTATCTCCCTGGACACGCATCTCTTTGATATTCAAGTCAAAAGCTTCAATGAATTTTTTCAAGATCAGCCAGTCTAGACTACAGACCCCACCCCCCCCACCCGCCCCAAGCTAAAATTAACTTAATTGACAGTTAACCTCTGATCGTCCTGTCTTTGAAATGAGATCAAACGACAATGCCGCATCGCAACAATATTTCTGCTCGACTGTCAACACCCGTCATTTATTGGAAGCCATATTATGCTTATGATTACTCCCTGATGGAGGGGGTGGGAGAACTAGCCTGATAATAACCCTATCACGCCTGATTGTATCCGAATATCGTCCCACTTCTAACGGGTTGTAGCCTAGTGTCGTAACACTGCTATCGCGAGTTGTAAGCCCTAACGATCAGTAACACCTACTACCGGGATGTAGCTTAATATCGTAACACTACTACCGGGATGTAGCTTAATATCGTAACACTACTACCGGGATGTTACGTTAATATCGTAACACTACTACCGAGATGTAGCCTAATATCGTAACACTACTACCGGGATGTAGCTTAATATCGTAACACTACTACCGAGATGTAGCCTAATATCGTAACACTACTACCGGGATGTAGCTTAATATCGTAACACTACTACCAGGGATGTAGCCTTCAATATCGTAACACTACTACCGAGATGTAGCCTAATATCGTAACACTACTACCGGGATGTAGCTTAATATCGTAACACTACTACCGGGATGTAGCTTAATATCGTAACACTACTACCGGGATGTAGCCTAATATCGTAACACTACTACCGGGATGTAGCCTATACGTAACACTACCGAGTGTAGCTAATATCGTAACACTACTACCGGATGTAGCTTAATATCGTAACACTACTACCGGGATGTAGCTTACTAACACTCTCCCGGGATGCAATATCGTAACACTACTACCGGGATGTAGCCTAATATCGTAACACTTCTACCGGGATGTAGCCTAATATCGTAACACTACTCGGATGTAGCTAATATCAACTACTACCGGGATGTAGCCTAATATCGTAACACTTCTACCGAGATGTAGCCTAATATCGTAACACTACTACCGGCATGTAGCCTAATATCGTAACACTACTACCGGGATGTAGCCTAATATCGTAACACTACTACCGAGATGTAGCCTAATATCGTAACACTACTACCGGGATGTAGCCTAATATCGTAACACTCTACCGGGATTAGCTAATATCGTAACACTACTACGGGATTAGCCTAATATCGAACACTACTACCGGATGTAGCCTAATATCGTAACACTACTACCGAGATGTAGCCTAATATCGTAACACTACTACCGGCATGTAGCCTAATATCGTAACACTACTACCGGGATGTAGCCTAATATCGTAACACTACTACCGGGATGTAGCCTAATATCGTAACACTACTACCGAGATGTAGCCTAACTATCGGGTAAACACTACCGAGATGTAGCCTAATATCGTAACACTACTACCGGGATGTAGCCTAATATCGTAACACCTACCGGATGTAGCTAATATCGTAACACTACTACCGGGATGTAGCTAATATCTAACACTCTACCGGATGTAGCTAATATCGTAACACTACTACCGAGATGTAGCCTAATATCGTAACACTACTACCGGGATGTAGCCTAATATCGTAACACTACTACCGGGATGTAGCCTAATATCGTAACACTACTACCGGGATGTAGCCTAATATCGTAACACTACTACCGGGATGTAGCCTAATATCGTAACACTACTACCGAGATGTAGCCTAATATCGTAACACTACTACTGATGACTAATATCGTAACATTTCACTCCGGAGATGTAGCCAATATGTACACTATCTACCGGATGTAGCCTAATATCGTAACACTACGTACCAGACTGAGTAATATCGTAACACATACCGAGGATGTACTCACATTCGTAACACTACTACCATGTAGCTACGTAACACTCTACCGGATGTCAATCTAACACTCTACCGATGACTAATATCCAACACTACTACCGAGCGTAGCTAATATCGTAACACTACTACGATGTGCCTATATCGTAACACTCTACCGATGTAGCTCAAATCGTAACACTCTACCGGATGTCAATATCTAACACTACATGCAATATCTCCAACACTCCAGCGATACAATGTACATAGGTCAGATCTCCTTCGCAATATCTCCAACAGCGTCCAGCGATAAACTGTACCAGTCAGATCTCCTTCGCAATATCTCCAACAGCGTCCAGCCATAAACTGTACCAGTCAGATCTCCTTCGCAATATCTCCAACAGCGTCCAGCGATAAACTGTACCAGTCAGATCTCCTTCGCAATATCTCCAACAGCGTCCAGCCATAAACTGTACCAGTCAGATCTCCTTCGCAATATCTCCAACAGCGTCCAGCGATAAACTGTACCAGTCGATCTCCTCGCAATACTCTCAACAGCTGTGCAGCTGTTCTTTCTTGCTACTCAATCTTCAATCCAACTTCTGCAACTAGTAGTTGATTGGTTTAAAGAAAATCTTCTTGAAGCCAACTCTATGGCGTACAAATTCAGCTCTACCCATTGGTTGCCGCGAAAATGGTGGCAGAGCCAATCAGTGTCTGCCTCTCTTTCCATTGACTCCATGTGCCCTAAATGAAGATAATTGTAATTCTACAAATTGTTGACGCTTGTAGTGATTCAGTCCATTGCTTATGCACCGAACCAGCCTCCACCTTTCAGATCATACTCAATGAATCACTCAAAATGTACACACAAGTATAGTTTTGTACATCCAGTCAGAGTAGTGTCTTAGTCACCACCAGTACCTCCATTGTCCTGTAAAGAAGGGGGTGTTCACATTTGCTGAAGCTTAGCATCCTGATTCTGCTTGATTGCCGGCAAAATAACGTTTACCGTTTGGTACAGCTCAGGAGTGCTGCTCTTGAACTTTCGTCTCATATCTGCATCCTCTGGTTAAATTGAACCTCACTGATCAAATTCCAATTCTGCTTTGCAATTCTGAAGTAGTTGTTCTAGTGTCTGGAACTCTCAATTCTTTCACTTCCACAAACTTATGCTTCTCATTCTTCTTCACCTTCTTCATCGTCTTCTTCTTCTTTTTCTTATCAGTATTATCACTCCACTTTCTTGTCTTGTACACACACTATCAAGAGTCATCTAGATGTGGTAGGAACTCCACTTTCTTGTCTTGTACACACACTATCAAGAGTCATCTAGATTGTAGGAGTATTTCATTATTTATTAGATTCTCGAAAGGAGGTAATTCTTATTTTTCATGTTTGTTGGCCTACAGGCTCTGATATAACCAAATATGGGCTCGTTCTTAGGGTGAACGTGGCGTACCTTGGCTTAGAAAGGCTTTAATCCCTTACATTAGACCCCAGTTAGAGACATTGAAAATAAATATTTAAGAAGAATCCTACAAGTAGTCTGTCCAAATACAATAGCAAATGAAAACTTTTAAAACGAACAATTTGCATCACTGGAGACCCAGGGGCGTAGCCTGATAATACGAGATAGGTGGGCTGCTACTAGGTGGGCTGCTACTTAAAATGAATATTGACTTTGTGTAGATCTGCAACACCTGTGGATTCGCTTTAATGCTGAAAACGACATTTCAACAGACGTAATGGTTGCTGGAATAGTCACGATCGATTCTGCCAGTTTGAACACTTCTTTAAAACCTGGACTGAGATCATTTGCAACTAAAAACTGCAGTAACTCGTGAACTGATATTGTAGAACTACAAAGTTCCTCAAGTTCATTTTTCAATCGTACATAGTCGAACATTCCATCATAAACGTCTTTTAAACACCAAGTGCTTTTATAGTTAGTGCTGGTTTTCTCCCGCACACATTCGCTATGTAAAACTACAACCTGTCCACCAATATCTCCCCTCACTCGCTACACACAACGTGATAGAATCGAGAGACCAGCAAGCGTAGTGCGGAAACAACCGAGCGATGCTCGGAGATCAAGGGTCGTAACTCATAAGTACTAACATACCGGAAATGCGTGTCATAACGCGTCTATAGAGACTGGCAATTTGCTCCGTCGCATCAATTCAACAATAGGCAGCTACTTATAGCTACAAATATTTTCTAGTAAATATTGTTGTGAATACTTAACAGAATAATTACTTTATTTTTATTGTTCATCTTTCTTAGAACGCGTAGAGACGTAGTCTGTGGAGACAATCATTAAAAACAAAGATGGAGGGAAATTGGTCGTATGTCGTATGCCAGTAAGAACAGTGACTAGGACGGCTCTCTGGTAGACAACGAATGGGAAAAGAATGACTATGCTTCCAAATGAAACCTGGATAAGAACTGTGGAAAGAGAGTTGAAAAATTGTAACCTGACATGGGAAACAATTGGTAGAAAGAAAGGTAACAGAACCGCAGAAATTGAAATCTCTGATGGAAGCCTTATGTGTCAAACAGGACATGAAGGCTTATGTGTCAAACAGGACATGAAGGCTTATGTGTCAAACAGGACATGAAGATGGTATAGGCATAGAATCCAATACATGACAAACAGAAAAATAATAATTTGGAAGTAAGTAAACAACAGAATTAACTACAGAGCTCATGTTTGATATCCAGAGAGAGAGAGAGAGAGAGAGAGAGAGAGAGAGAGACCTCGTTTTATGCCTCAGTTAACGTTTCCTGTCGGAAACGTTATTGTTGTTATTTAATAATGTATTAATTTAATTGTTTAGTCGCGAGAATAGGTTGTTAGAACATTTATTGTTGACTTTACACACAACAATTACACAACTAAAAACAGCATGCAATGAAACTGATAGGATAACAAAGATTAGAATACTAAGAGCATGCATATTACCATTTGCAACGTTTGGGTGTGAAGCATGGACATTTAATAAGGCAATGGAAAAACATATATGTGCTTTTGAATATAAGTGTTACAGAAGAGTCCTCCGTATATCATGGACAGAGAAGAGAACAAATAGATCTATACAGAAAGAACTCAAAATCAAAGAAAACTGGCTGATGCTACAAATAAGAAAGAGAAAATAAAGTAATTTAGACATATAAAGAGATACGAAGGGTTGGAGAAGATGATTATTGAAGGAGGTATACCGGCATAGAGGGAAGGGGAATACACAGAGAGAAGATCATTATTGAAGGAGGTATACGGCATAGAGGGGGGGAATACCACAGAAAAGATCATTATTGAAGGAGGTATACCGGCATAGAGGGAAAGAGGAATACCACAGAGAAGATCATTATTGAAGGAGGTATACCGGCATAGAGGGGAGAGGAATACCACAGAGAAGATCATTATTGAAGGAGGTATACCGGCATAGAGGGGAAGAGGAATACCACAGAAAGATCATTATTGAAGGAGGTATACCGGCATAGAGGGAAAGAGGAATACCACAGAGAAGATCATTATTGAAGGAGGTATACCGGCATGAGGGAGAGGAATACCACAGAGAAGATCATTATTGAAGGAGGTATACCGGCATAGAGGGAAAGAGGAATACCACAGAGAAGATCATTATTGAAGGAGGTATACCGGCATAGAGGGAAAGAGGAATACCACAGAGAAGATCATTATTGAAGGAGGTATACCGGCATAGGGGGGAGAGAGGAATACCACAGAAAAGATCATTATTGAAGGAGGTATACCGGCATAGAGGGGAAGAGGAATACCACAGAGAAGATCATTATTGAAGGAGGTATACCGGCATAGAGGGAAAGAGGAATACCACACAGAAAGATTATTATTGAAGGAGGTATACCGGCATAGAGGAGAGGAATACCACAGAGAAGATCATTATTGAAGGAGGTATACCGGCATAGAGGGAAAGAGGAATACCACACAGAAAAGATCATTATTGAAGAGGTATACCGGCATAGAGGGGAGAGGAATACCACAGAAGATCATTATTGAAGGAGGTATACCGGCATAGAGGGAAAGAGGAATACCACAGAGAAGATCATTATTGAAGGAGGTATACGGCATAGAGGAAAGAGGAATACCACACAGAGAAGATCATTATTGAAGGAGGTATACCGGCATAGAGGGAAAGAGGAATACCACAGAGAAGATCATTATTGAAGGGTATACGGCATGGGGAAGAGGAATACCACACAGAGAAGATCATTATTGAAGGAGGTATACCGGCATAGAGGGAAGAGAATACCAGAGAAGATCATTATTGAAGGAGGTATACTGGCATAGAGGGGAAGAGGAATACAGAGAAGATCATTATTGAAGGAGTATACCGGCATAGAGGAAGAGGAATACCACAGAGAAGATCAATTGAAGGAGGTATACCGGCATAGAGGGGAAGAGGAATACCACAGAGAAGATCATTATTGAAGGAGGTATACCGGCATAGAGGAGAAGAGGAATACCACACAGAGAAGATCATTATTGAAGGAGGTATACCGGCATAGAGGGGAAGAGAATACCACACAGAGAGAAGATCATTATTGAAGGAGGTATACCGGCATAGAGGGAAAGAGGAATACCACAGAGAGAAGATCATTATTAAAGGGGGTATACCGGCATAGAGGGAAGAGGAATACCACAGAGAAGATCATTATTGAAGGAGGTATACCGGCATAGAGGGAAGAGAATACCACAGAGAAGATCATTATTGAAGGAGGTATACCGGCATAGAGGGAAAGAGGAATACCACAGAGAAGATCATTATTGAAGGAGGTATACCGGCATAGAGGGGAAGAGGAATACCACAGAAAGATCATTATTGAAGGAGGTATACCGGCATAGAGGGAAAGAGGAATACCACAGAGAAGATCATTATTGAAGGAGTATACCGGCATCACAGAATGCAAAGCAAACTCTATATCAACTTTGTAGATTTTGAAAAGGCTTTGATAGCATACACCGCGAAAGTCTATGGCGTATCTTAAGATGGTAAGGAATCCCACTGTGTTTTATAAATATTATAAAAAGCTGCTACAGCAAGTTTGCATGCGTGTTGAAACTTCAGAACTAAAGTTTGAAAAAACAGGCGTGCGACAAGGATGTGTTATGTCAGCCCTATTATTCAACACTGTCATAGATTGGGTGATGCGTAAAACAACGGAAGATAAGACAAGAGGTATTAGATGGACGCTCACACCACTCTGAAGACCTAGATTTTGCAGATGACATCGCACTCCTATCTCATACACATAGAGATATCCAGGAAAAGACCTGCCGCCTTAACCAATATAGTGAGATGGTTGGGCTGAAAATAAATCAGAAGAAAACTGAAGTAATGACTTTGAACATAGCAACCCCAGCACCAGTCAAACTAGAAGGTAAAACCCTCCGAGATACAACCGCTTTCACATACCTTGGAAGTGTTATTAGCAATGAAGGAGGCGCTGGATCTGACATTAAAAACAGACTGAGTAAAGCACGCAGTGCATTCATGACCTTTCAGACCGCCTGGAAATCTGCCCAATACAGCATCAGAACCAAGACTAGTATCTATAACAGCTTTGTGCTGTCAACTTTGCTGTACGGATCGGAATGCTGGAGAATGACAGAACAGGATATGTCCAGACTCTCCGCCTTTCATACAACTTGTCTGCGAAAAATCTTACGCGTGTACTGGCCGACTACTATCTCGAATCAGAATTGCTTGCACGATGCCAACAAGAGAATATGGGCACCATCATCCGAAGACGACGCTGGGGATGGATTGGACATGTGATGCGCATGGAGACTGGCCCGACACGAAAACTGCACTGAGATGGACTCCAGAGGGTAGGCAAAGCGTGGAAGACCCAAGACGACCTGGAGGAGAACGATAGAGCAAGAGCTGAAGGAAATGAATCATAGCTGGAACACAATACAGAGGAAGGCCATGAACAGGGAAGAATGGTGTACGTTTTGTTGCTCCCTAAACGCCCGGGGCGTAACAGGCTAAAGAGAGAGAGAATACCGGCATAGAGGGAAGAGGAATACCACAGAGAAGATCATTATTGAAGGAGGTATACCGGCATAGAGGGGAAGAGGAATACCACAAAGAAGATCATTATTGAAGGAGGTATACCGGCATAGAGGGGAAGAGGAATACCACAGAGAAGATCATTATTGAAGGAGGTATACCGGCATAGAGGAGAAGAGGAATACCACACAGAGAGAAGATCATTATTGAAGGAGGTATACCGGCATAGAGGGAAGAGGGAAAACCACAGAGAAGATCATTATTGGAAGGAGGTATACCGGCATAGAGGGAAGAGGAATACCACAGAAGATCATATTGAAGGAGGTATACCGGCATGGGGAAGAGGAATACCACAGAGAGAAGATCATTATTGAAGGAGGTATACCGGCATAGAGGGAAAGAGGAATACCACACAGAAGATGGACTCATAATGTAACTGATGATTTGAGCATGACAACTGCAGAGGCAAAACATCTGCCTATGAGAGAGAGAGAGAGACAGAGAGAAAATTCAAAGACTGTCAACGTGGCAAAGTTCTGCCAGGACAAGCTACTAGATAATGATGTTGATAATATCCATTTTATGTTGTTAGAACATCCAGTTTGTAGAACTCAAATGTTGCAGCATTGTTTATCAAGCGTTCTTCCAGGTGCTAACAGGTAAAACAACAGGTGTAGTCGACATCCCTTTATCGCTAATAGATGTGAGAATAAACAATAATAATAATAGATTTGTACCAATTCCTGTTTATTTATAAAATGTATACATACACCCTATACCAACATAGACAGGTGTGTCAAGGTAACATACAAATATCATATACCAACATAGACAGGTGTGTCAAGGTAACATACATATATCATATACCAACATAGATAGGTGTGTCAAGGTAACATACATATATCATATACCAACATAGACAGGTGTGTCAAGGTAACATACATATACCATATACCAACATAGACAGGTGTGTCAAGGTAACATGCATATGCCCTATACCAACATAGACAGGTGTGTCAAGATAACATACATATACCATATACCAACATAGACAGGTGTGTCAAGATAACATACATATACCATATACCAACATAGACAGGTGTGTCAAGATAATATACATATAACATATACCAACATAGACAGGTGTGTCAAGATAACATACATATACCATATACCAACATAGACAGGTGTGTCTAAATAGCTAGCACATATTGTTACAGGTAAAACAATATTAACAAATCTAAACATTTCAAAAATCAATAATTGAATTGACTATATAGAAATAATCTGACAGTCAATACGGCTGGTATATGCTAACGTTGATACAGAATATTGTTCACAAGCCCATAGAAGTAAATAACTTAATTAGTATTATCATTTGCAATGTTTATGCCTGGACAATGTCTTGTCTCACATTCTGTAATATATCTCACAGTCTTGACGAAATCACTGTTGACCTTCCACATAAACCAATGTATTGTCAGATACATAGCTGTGTAGTTCCTCACTGTGGTAGAACTAGCGGTGTAGTTCCTCACTGTGGTAGAACTAGTGGTGTAGTTTCCTCACTGTGGTAGAACTAGCTGGTGTAGTTCCTCACTGTGGTAGAACTAGCTGGTGTAGTTCCTCACTGTGATGAACTGCTGGTGTAGTTTCCTCACTGTGGTAGAACTAGCTGGTGTAGTTCCTCACTGTGGTAGAACTAGCTGGTGTAGTTTCCTCACTGTGGTAGAACTAGCTGGTGTAGTTCCTCACTGTGAGTAGAACTAGCTGGTGAGTTTTCCTCAGCTGTGGTGAACTCAGCTGGTGTAGTTTTCTCACTTGGTAGAACTAGCTGTGTAGTTTCCTCAGCTTAGAACTAGCAGGTGTAGTTTCCTCACTGTGGTAGAACTAGCTGATGTAGTTTCCTCACTGTGGTAGAACTAGCTGGTGTAGTTTCCTCACTGTGGTAGAACTAGCTGGTGTAGCTTCCTCACTATGGTAGAACTAGCTGGTGTAGTTTCCTCACTGTGGTAGAACTAGCTGGTGTAGTTTCCTCACTGTGGTAGAACTAGCTGGTGTAGTTTCCTCACTGTGGTAGAACTAGCTGGTGTAGTTTCCTCACTGTGGTAGAACTAGCTGGTGTAGTTTCCTCACTGTGGTAGAACTAGCTGGTATAGTTTCCTCACTGTGGTAGAACTAGGGGTGTAGCTTCCTCACTGTGGTAGAACTAGCAGGTGTAGTTTCCTCACTGTGGTAGAACTAGCTGGTGTAGCTTCCTCACTGTGGTAGAACTAGCTGGTGTAGTTCCTCACTGTAGTAGCATTTCCAGAAATATATCTTTATTTTTATTAATTGATGTTTTACGTCCAAGCGGTTCTCAACATTTTCACAAAATTATATATCTTTAACTAATGGTACAGCAAGCCAGCTGACAAACCAATCAGTCAGAACCAATTTTACTTCAAGTCCTAATATGCCAAAATATTATATTGAAAGTATAAACACAAAATCAATATGATATTATCTGTAAAATTCTTTGTAAACTAGAACAGTTAAATTTATAAAACAGATATCTCAATTTTGCATATTCTGAGATATGATATAATAGTCAGGTAATATATTGAAAATTGTGTTCTAAAACCTCGCACTTTAAAATGTTCTTTTATTGTGCCTAGACTAGGAGTTAATACTATGATAGTTTAATTTTTAGTTGCAATATTTAATGTTGTTAATCGAGTTGCTTATATAGTGCAACATTGCTATTAGTGTAACATTGCTAGAAGTACACAGATTTTGGGTAATATCACTCAAGAAAATAGGCAAACAGTTTAACTGATTGTCTCCTATAAGCCACTGGAGGCGCAACTATTAATTTGTTTTTAACGATCTTAAAGAAAATGTATTTACCTACAATATGATATATTGCTCATAAAAATATGTTAATAATTAAGAAAACTGCAGTTGAATTTGTACATACACATGCAATGGGAAAATAAGACATATATTTAATTCAGCCAAAATCGTTTTTTCAATTCACTGGCTAATCATTTAAGATAGTTAATTTTGAACGCTATGTTGTGTTTTTACGTCGAGTTCATACGGTTAGAAAAAATGGTTGCTCATGCGTAGAACGTATTCTTACATGCTATGGTAGAGATAGTACATCTTAACCTGGGGAATGCACCACCAGCTGCAACATTTCCAGCACCAGCAGCGCCGTTGTTGTTGTTCTGGTTGTTCTGGTTCGCTAGCAGCATTGTTAGTAGAAGAGGAAGAAGGCTGTTGGTACCGCTATCTCCCCCATCGCTGTCGCTGGATTCCTTCTTGTGAATGTGCTCATGTTTATGAGAGTGTGAGTGGGAGTGGCTATGCTTATAAGAGCCTTTGTGGTGATGATGATGGTGCTCTGTGTGCGCCCTGGCGACGTCTGCGATCAAGCTGAATACCACGAGAAGCAGAAAAATCAAACTGAATGATGACTTCTTCATATTTCTGCTTTATGTTGG
This sequence comes from Arion vulgaris, assembly GCA_020796225.1. Lineage (NCBI taxonomy): Eukaryota > Metazoa > Mollusca > Gastropoda > Stylommatophora > Arionidae > Arion > Arion vulgaris. The sequence goes on from CM036754.1 coordinate 45,243,267, forward strand.
AAACTGGAAACTCTACGGGCAACTAGACTGTCTGTCTTGTTCACAAGTGACTCATACTGTGTATCTCGTCGACTCGAAACTTTGCAAAAAGCCCTCGATGTTTGTCTCGTGTTTTGTCAGATTCACCAGTTATCCAGTCTCTCGAGATGGTTTCTTGAGCAGACAACTTTCAGAGAGCAATGAAAGTAGTTAATATTTGGTAGATTTCTTCTCTATTTATACACCTGGACCCACGGAACATAAACGATCACGTGATCCGTCACTCAAACATGATTTTAATAAAACAAATGAATACATCATAATATATTTTGTTTCAACATTAATTATCAATAAAAGAAATCGTGCAGAAAACAAAACTAACTCTCCGCTGACACTCACAATAGCATACGAGTCGTGACCTTTATCAAAGAAAGTTATAAATTATTGTGTTCATATTTTACAATACCTGAATATTCGATCAATTAGAATTGAAAATGTGTACCTGACAGGTGAACAAATCCTTGGTGTAAAGTTGTTTAATATGTATATTCTTCTTAGTTTTATGTTTCACACTTCTACCTGTTTATCTCTTAGTTTTCTGTTTCACCTTCTACCTGGTTTATCTTTCTTCAGTTTTCTGTGCTGAATAAGTAATATTATGACCAAAGTGACAACGTAAATCTATAATATCAGCAAAGAAGGAAGACAAAAACAGTGTCTGTGCTGAATAAGTAATCAAATTAATTAACTTTGCCACAAGATTTAATTGGATCTTTATTGTGTTCTGAAATGGTCCTTCTCATTTCTCAGTGCACCCATGACCTTGACAGGATCAGACTTGCCAGTATGCATCTGAACTGTATCCACATTAACTCTCATGAAAGGGTTGAAAAGGAGTTCATCTTTAATTGTAGACGGAACAGTGGGCTCACCATTGCTTCTTTGCTTCTGTGCCAAATCCAGTCTTGCAGACAGATCCGCATTTTGGGGCTCAACTGTGGCTGCAAGCTTGTGATTGTTAACTGTGTATTCATGTCCACAGTACACTTTAGTCTGTTTTTGTCTTCCTTCTTTGGTGATATTATAGATTTCCGTTGTCACTTTGGTCATAATGTGAATAATTATAGTTAGTTAGTCTTAGTTAGTCTTTCCTCTTGGGCCTGTGGGCGGCGCATAGGCAGAGGTCATAGCTCTCCATGTCTCGCGGTTCGTTGCTATCTGTTTTAGGTCTTTAATGTTTGTTAGGCCCATCGTTGAGCCTTCTCTGATGATGGTTCTACGCAGAGTCTCTCTTATAATTAAATAATTATAAGCAGTAACTAAATATTATTAACAATGCATTATACTTAGTGAAACAATTAGAGTTTAAAAGGTTACTACTTACAAGGAAGGTAATAAAATGGTAACCACCAGCAGGTAATATTGGATAGAAGTGCAACAGAGGATGTGAATATAGAACCCTGAGTGGTTCCCGGGGCCCAAATTTGGGGTGTAAAGAATAGAACCACTGTTATCTACCACGCATGCAGAGGCGACTAAGGAGGTTTGGCCGAAATCGGATGCATATGTCCTAAATGTGTAGAAGTCAGCCTGCTGCCTTGCAGGATGGTTGGGGACAGCCAAAGGCTAACAGAGAGCGAAACCAGTAAACGCTGGCTGAATCCGGACACATTGCCGAAGGATAATGCATCAGAGCTCCAAATGACGCTGAAGATTTGACAAAACCAACCCATACTAAGGCTGCATGAATCAGATTTCTACATGAATGAATTTATGGGGAGATCTGGTACATAGGTCTTTTAGGTGATCGCACAAGAGAAAGAGAATACAGAACCAAGTGTGGCATATTGTGCATTTAGAGCATCTTGTCATGTGACCACACTACTATTTTAACCTGGATTGGTATCAGTAATAGATCTTTGAGAAAGACTTAACGTTCAGCATTACTTCATGCCACTTGCTAATCAAATCCTACATTTTATCTTATACACACTTCCTTCCTGTGGTTAGTAGCATCTCTAACTAAATGTTTTTCATTTCTATACTTTGTATATGTTGTTTTTGACTGAAATTGGATGCACATGTCCTAAACGTATAGAAGTCTATGCGTTTAGGGGTCTACAAACCAATGTGCAACGTATACACGTTCTTGGCAAAAATCAAACATATAAAAAGTAATTAAAATTGTTCATGAAGAACGAACGCAAAGAAGAAATGTTGTTTCTCTGAAGAATTTGTGTGCCAGTTTGTCCACATGTTTGTTTAATTATTTGAATTTATTTCGAGCTATATATAACCTAAACTATTTCATTAATTATACACTTGCTTCATTCAGAGATTTTCTTATCTGGTCATATCAAAGCAATAGTCAGCATTCATAATTTGTTTTATTATTATTATAATTTAATGGTCATTTATATGTCCTCTTTCTCTGATGAAATCTTTCTCTGATGAAATCTTTCTCTGATGAAATCTTTCTCTGATGAAATCTTTCTCTGATGAAATCTTTCTCTGATGAAATCTTTCTCTGATGAAATCTTTCTCTGATGAAATCATATTGTACGTTGAAAATCTGAACAGTAATGGCGGAATGCGGTAGGGCCATTCAGTCAGAACTGTTTGATTCTGAACACGACTTTGCTAGCGCATTTTCGCCATGTTTGGTCGGGTATTTTCCGGTTTCGTTTGCCGAGCTACTGAGTTAGTGCTTGAGCAACGCTGTGAGCTATGACTGTTACATGGAATGCTTTTGCTGTGTCAACCGTGCGTTTGTTTGTGTATTCAGAAAATGGCGGACAGCGGTTATGACGAACAAACTCAATCTGCCGTATGCAGTTATATTGCGGGTGCAGAAAGCTGGATTTTGTTGTGATTGATGTTCCCTTCGACAATAATTGCAATTCAAGTGATGAACAGTTTTGTGTTGCTACATTAGCGACGACCATATGCATTTTATGCGGTGCATGTTGCTTTTTGTGGCGGTACGCGGCTGTTTCATTCTGGAATTAGTTCACACATGAGACATTTCACAGTTGTTAGCATTTCGTGTGATTTTCATTCGCACAGGAACGGAGCAATTATGGGTGACCCGTTGCAGTGAAGTTGGAACCGTACTTATGAACTATTATTATTATTATTATCTTAGTTTTCTGTTCTCGTCACTGCTACCTGGTTGCAGCCTAATATCGTAACATTTCTACCGGGTTGTAGCCTAATATCGTAACATTTCTACCGGGTTGCAGCCTAATATCGTAACACTTCTACCGGGTTGTAGCCTAATATCGTAACACTTCTACCGGGTTGTAGCCTAATATCGTAACATTTCTACCGGGTTGCAGCCTAATATCGTGACACTTCTACCGGGTTGCAGCCTAATATCGTAACACTTCTACCGGGTTTTAGCCTAATATCGTAACATTTCTACCGGGTTGTAGCCTAATATCGTAACACTTCTACCGGGTTGTAGCCTAATATTGTAACATTTCTACCGGGTTGTAGCCTAATATCGTGACACTTCTACCGAGATGTAGCCGTATATCGTAACACTACTATCGGACTGTAGCCGAATATCGTAACACTACTATCGGACTGTAGCCCAGTTTCGTGGTCATTTGTATTTGTCTTGCTTTTTGGATGGCTTGAGGGTGGATTTGTGCTTCATTCTGTATGACTCCAGCCTCCATCTGTCCATCATCTGGACTCTAGCTTCTATTTCTTTGTCAAGTATTTCACCTTGTGGGAAATATATCGCTATTTATGCATGATGTCCGTCTTTTCTCGTTCGACCACATAAATTCAGACATAGTCATGGGCATTAGTATACACCACTGTTTCAGTTTTGGGTGAAGGTTTGCTTTTTATATTAGTGTCCCCCACCATTCAGGTGGGCCTTACTACGATCTCAGAGTACTGTAATTTAGATAATCAAGTTATATCAGATTAGTATCAACATCTTCCTTGTTTGGTCCTAGTAATATCAACATCTCCCTTTTTCGGTCCTAGTCCTAGTAATATCAACACCTCCCTTGTTCAGTCCTAGTCCTAGTCCTAGTAATATCAACACCCCCCTTGTTCGGTCCTAGTCCTAGTAATATCAACACCTCCCTTGTTCAGTCCTAGTCCTAGTAATATCAACACCCCCCTTGTTCAGTCCTAGTCCTAGTAGCATCAACACCTCCCTTGTTCAGTCCTAGTCCTAGTAATATCAACACCTCCTTGTTCAGTCCTAGTCCAGTAATATCAACACCTCTCTTGTTCAGTCCTAGTCCTAGTAATATCAACACCTCCCTTGTTCAGTCCTAGTCCTAGTAATATCAACACCCCCCTTGTTCAGTCCTAGTCCTAGTAATATCAACCTCCCTTGTTCAGTCCTAGTCCTAGTATTACTAACACCTTCCTTGTTCGGTCCTAGTCCTAGTAATATCAACACCTCTCTTGTTCGGTCCTAGTCCTAGTAATATTAACACCTCTCTTGTTCAGTCCCCAGTCCCAGTAATATCAACATCTCCCCTTTTTCAGTCCTAGTCCTAGTAATATCAACACCTCTCTTGTTCGGTCCCTAGTCTAGTAATATCAACACCCCTCTTGTTCGGTCCTAGTCCTAGTAATATCAACATCTCTCTTGTTCAGTCCTAGTCCTAGTAATATCAACACCTCTCTTGTTCGGTCCTAGTCCTAGTAATATCAACATCTCTCTTGTTTAGTCCCAGTCCCAGTAATATCAACACCTCCTTGTTCAGTCCTAGTCCTAGTAATATCAACACCTCCCTTGTTTTAGGGCCTAGTCCTAGTAATATCACACCTCCCTTGTTCAGTCCTATCCTAGTATTACTAACACCTTCCTTGTTCGGTCCTAGTCCTAGTAATATCAACACCTCTCTTGTTCGGTCCTAGTCCTAGTAATATTAACACCTCTCTTGTTCGGGCCTAGTCCTAGTAATATCAACATCTCCCCTTTTTCAGTCCTAGTCCCAGTAATATCAACACCTCTCTTGTTCGGTCCTAGTCCTAGTAATATCAACACCTCTCTTGTTCGGTCCTAGTCCTATTTAAAATCAACATCTCCCTTGTTCAGTCCTAGTCCTAGTAATATCAACACCTCTCTTGTTCGGTCCTAGTCCTAGTAATATCAACATCTCTCTTGTTCAGTCCTAGTCCTAGTAATATCAACACCTCTCTTGTTCGGTCCTAGTCCTAGTAATATCAACACCTCTCTTGTTCAGTCCTAGTCCTAGTAATATTAACACCTCTCTTGTTCAGTCCTAGTCCTAGTAATATCAACACCTCCCTTGTTCGGTCCTAGTCCTAGTAATATCAACACCTCTCTTGTTCAGTCCTAGTCCTAGTAATATTAACACCTCTCTTGTTCAGTCCTAGTCCTATAATATCAACCTCTCTTGTTCAGTCCTAGTCCTAGTAATATTAACACCTCCCTTGTTCAGTCCTAGTCCTATAATATCAACATCTCTTGTTCGGTCCTAGTCCCAGTAATATTAACACCTCCCTTGTTCAGTCCTAGTCCTAGTAATATCAACACCTCCTTGTTCAGTCCTAGTCCTAGTAATATCAACACCTCCCTTGTTCGGTCCTAGTCCTAGTAATATCAACACCTCCCTTGTTCAGTCCTAGTCTAGTAATATCACACCTCCCTTGTTCAGTCCTAGTCCTAGTAATATCAACATCTCCATTGTTCGGTCCTAGTCCTAGTAATATCAACATCTCCCTTTTTCGGTCCTAGTCCTAGTAATATCAACATCTCCCTTGTTCGTTCCTAGTCCTAGTAATATCAACATCTCCCTTGTTCGGTCCTAGTCCTATAATATCAACAGCTCCCCTTTTTCGGTCCTAGTCCCAGTAATATCAACATCTCCCTTGTACGGTCTAGTCTAGTAATATCAACACCTCTCTTGTTCGGTCCCAGTCCTAGTAATATCAACACCTCTCTTGTTCAGTCCTAGTCCCAGTAATATTACCCTCTCTTGTTCAGTCCTAGTCCCAGTAATATCAACACCTCCCTTGTTCGGTCCTAGTCCTAGTAATATCAACACCTCTCTTGTTCAGTCCTAGTCCTAGTAATATTAACACCTCTCTTGTTAGTCCCAAGTCCATAATATCAACACCTCTCTTGTTCGGGCCTAGTCCTAGTAATATTAACACCTCCCTTGTTCAGTCCTAGTCCTAGTAATATCAACACCTCTCTTGTTCGGTCCTAGTCCTAGTAATATTAACACCTCCCCTTTTTCAGTCCTAGTCCTAGTAATATCAACACCTCCCTTGTTCAGTCCTAGTCCTAGTAATATCAACACCTCCTTTGTTCGGTTCTAGTCCTAGTAATATCAACACCTCCCTTGTTCAGTCCTAGTCCTAGTAATATCAACACCTCCTTGTTCGGGCCCAGTCCTAGTAATATCAACATCTCCCTTGTTCGGTCCTGGGCCCAGTAATATCAACATCTCTCTTGTTCGGTCCTAGTCCTAGTAATATCAACATCTCCTTGTTCGGTCCCAGTCTAGTAATATCAACATCTCCCTTGTTGGTCCTAGTCCTATAATATCAACATCTCCTTGTTCGGTCTAGTCCTAGTAATATCAACACCTCCCTTGTTTTGGTCCTAGTCCTAGTAATATCAACATCTCCCTTGTTCAGTCCTAGTCCTAGTAATATCAACACCTCTCTTGTTCGGTCCTAGTCCTAGTAATATCAACATCTCCCTTTGTTCGGTCCTAGTCCTAGTAATATCAACATCTCCCTTTGTTCGGTCCTAGTCCTAGTAATATCAACATCTCCCTTTTTCGGTCCTAGTCCTAGTAATATCAACATCTCCCCTTTTACGGTCCTAGTCCTATTTAAAATCAACATCTCGATTGTTCGGTCCCAGTCCTAGTTATCAACATCTCCCTTGTTCGGTCCTAGTCCCATTTAAAATCAACACCTCCCTTGCTCGGGCCTAGTCCTATAATATCAACATCTCCTTGTTCAGTCCTAGTCCTAGTAATATCAACATCTCCCTTGTTCAGTCCTAGTCCTAGTAATATCAACACCTCTCTTGTTCAGTCCTAGTCCTAGTAATATCAACACCTCTCTTGTTCGATCCTAGTCCTAGTAATATCAACACCTCCCTTGTTCAGTCCTAGTCCTAGTAATATCAACATCTCCTTGATTGGTCTGTCCTAGTGTATCAACATCTCCCTTGTTCGGTCCTAGTCCTGGGGTATCAACATCTCCCTTGTTCGGTCCTAGTCCTAGTTATCAACACCTCCTTGTTCAGTCCTAGTCCCAGTAATATCAACACCTCCCTTGTTCAGTCCCAGTCCTAGTAATATTAACACCTCCTTGTTCAGTCCTAGTCCTAGTAATATCAACACCCTCCCCTTTTTCAGTCCTAGTCCTAGTAATATCAACATCTCCCTTGTTCGGTCCTAGTCCTAAATAATATCAACACCTCCCCCTTTTTCGGTCCCCAGTCTAGTAATATCAACATCTTTTTGTTCGGTCCTAGTCCTAGTAATATCAACACCTCTCTTGTTCGGTCCTAGTCCTAGTCCTAGTAATATCAACACCTCTCTTGTTCAGTCCTAGTCCTAGTAATATCAACATTTTCTTGTTCAGTCCTAGTCCTAGTAATATCAACACCTCCCTTGTTCGGTCCTAGTCCTAAATAATATCAACACCTCCCTTGTTCAGTCCTAGTCCTAGTAATATCAACATCTCCCTTGTTCGGTCCTAGTCCCAGTTATCAACACCTCCCTTGTTCGGTCCTAGTCCCAGTAATATCAACACCTCTCTTGTTCGGTCCTAGTCCTAGTAATATCAACATCTCTCTTGTTCGGTCCCAGTCCCAAATAATATCAACACCTCTTTTGTTCGGTCCTAGTCCTAGTCCTAGTAATATCAACACCTCTCTTGTTCAGTCCTAGTCCTAGTAATATCAACATCTCTCTTGTTCAGTCCTAGTCCTAGTAATATTAACACCTCTCTTGTTCAGTCCTAGTCCTAGTAATATCAACACCCCCCTTGTTCAGTCCTAGTCCTAGTAATTTTAACACCCCTCTTGTTCAGTCCCAGTCCTAGTAATATTAACACCTCCTTGTTCAGTCCTAGTCCTAGTAATATTAACACCTCTCTTGTTCAGTCCTAGTCCTAGTAATATTAACACCTCTCTTGTTCAGTCCTAGTCCTAGTAATATTAACACCTCCCCTTTTTCATCCTAGTCCTAGTAATATCAACACCCTCTTGTTCAGTCCTATCCTAGTAATATCAACATCTCCCGTGTTCAGTCCTAGTCCTAGTAATATCAACATCTCCCTTGTTCAGTCCTAGTCCTAGTCCTAGTAATATCAACACCTCTCTTGTTCAGTCTAGTCCCAGTAATATCAACACCTCCCTTGTTCGGGCCTAGTCCTAGTAATATCAACATCTCCCCTTTTTCGGTCCTAGTCCTAGTAATATCAACATCTCCCTTGTTCGGTCCTAGTCCTAGTAATATCAACACCTCCATTGTTCGGTCCTAGTCCTAGTAATATCAACATCTCCTTGTTCAGTCCTGTCCTAGTAATATCAACACCTCTCTTGTTCGGTCCTAGTCCTAGTAATATCAACATCTCCCTTGTTCGGTCTAGTCCCAGTAATATCAACATCTCCTTGTTCGGTCTAGTCCTAGTAATATCAACATCTCCCTTGTTCGGTCCTAGTCCTAGTAATATCAACATCTCCCTTGTACGGTCTAGTCCCAGTAATATCAACATCTCCTTTGTTCGGTCCTAGTCCTAGTAATATCAACATCTCCTTGTTCGGTCCCAGTCCTAGTAATATCAAACCTCCCTTGCTCGGTCCCAGTCCTAGTAATATCAACATCTCCCCTTTTTCAGTCCTAGTCCTAGTAATATCAACATCTCCCTTGTTCAGTCCTAGTCCTAGTAATATCAACACCTCTCTTGTTCAGTCCTAGTCCTAGTAATATCAACACCTCTCTTGTTCGGTCCTAGTCCTAGTAATATCAACACCTCCCCTTTTTCAGTCCTAGTCCCAGTAATATCAACATCTCCCCTTTCTCGGTCCTAGTCCTAGTGTATCAACATCTCCCTTGTTCGGTCCTAGTCCTAGTGTATCAACATCTCCCTTGTTCGGTCCTAGTCCTAGTAATATCAACACCTCCCCTTTTTCAGTCCTAGTCCTAGTAATATCAACACCTCCCTTGTTCAGTCCTAGTCCTAGTAATATTAACACCTCCCTTGTTCAGTCCTAGTCCTAGTAATATCAAACACCCCTTGTTCAGTCCTAGTCCTAGTAATATCAACATCTCCCTTGTTCGGTCCTAGTCCTAGTAATATCAACACCTCCCTTTTTCGGTCCTAGTCCTAGTAATATCAACACCTCTCTTGTTCGGTCCTAGTCCTAGTAATATCAACATCTCTCTTGTTCGGTCCTAGTCCTAGTAATATCAACACCTCTCTTGTTCGGTCCTAGTCCTAGTAATATCAACACCTCTCTTGTTCAGTCCTAGTCCTAGTAATATCAACATCTCTCTTGTTCAGTCCTAGTCCTAGTAATATCAACACCTCCCCTTTTTCCCGGGCCTAGTCCTAGTAATATCAACACCTCCTTGTTCAGTCCTAGTCCTATAATATCAACATCTCCCTTGTTCGGTCCTAGTCCTAGTAATATCAACACCTCCCTTGTTCGGTCCTAGTCCTATAATATCAACACCTCTCTTGTTCGGTCCTAGTCCTAGTAATATCAACATCTCTCTTGTTCGGTCCTAGTCCTAGTAATATCAACATCTCTCTTGTTCGGTCCTAGTCCTAGGGCCTAGTAATATCAACACCTCTCTTGTTCAGTCCTAGTCCTAGTAATATCAACATCTCTCTTGTTCAGTCCTAGTCCTAGTAATATTAACACCTGTCTTGTTCAGTCCTAGTCCTAGTAATATCAACACCTCCCTTGTTCAGTCCTAGTCCTAGTAATTTTAACACCTCTCTCGTTCAGTCCTAGTCCTAGTAATATTAACACCTCCCTTGTTCAGTCCTAGTCCTAGTAATATTAACACCTCTCTTGTTCAGTCCTAGTCCTAGTAATATTAACACCTCTCTTGTTCAGTCCTAGTCCTAGTAATATTAACACCTCCCTTGTTCAGTCCTAGTCCTAGTAATATCAACACCTCTCTTGTTATCCTAGTCTGTAATATCAACATCTCCTTGTTCAGTCCTAGTCCTAGTAATATCAACATCTCCCTTGTTTCAGTCCTAGTCCTATTTAAAATCAACACCTCCCTTGTTCGGTCCTAGTCCTAGTAATATCAACATCTCCCTTGTTCGGTCCTAGTCCTAGTAATATCACACTCCCTTGTTCGGGCCTAGTCCTAGTAATATCAACACCCCCCTTGTTCGGTCCTAGTCCTAGTAATATCAACATCTCCTTGTTCGGGCCCTAGTCCTAGTAATATCAACACCTCCCTTGTTCGGTCCTGGGCCCAGTAAATCAACACTCCCTTGTTCGTCCTGTCATATTCACACCTTGTTCCCAGTCCTAGTAATATCAACAATCCCTTGTTCGGTCCTAGTCCCATAATATCAACACTCCCTTGTTCGGGCCCAGTCCTATAATATCAACACTCCTTGTTCGGTCCTAGTCCCAGTAATTATCAAACTCCCTTTTTTCGGTCCTAGTCCTAGTAATATCAACATCTCCCTTGTTCGGTCCTAGTCCTAGTAATATAACACCCCCCTTGTTCGGGCCTAGTCCCAGTAATATCAACACTCCTTGTTCATCCTAGTCCCTATTTAAAATCAACACTCTTGTTCAGTCCCTAGTCCTTAGTAATATCAACATCTCTCTTGTTCCGGTCCCAAATCCCAAATAATATCAACACTTCTTATAAGTCCTAGTCCTAGTAATATCAAACACTCCCTTGTTCAGTCCTAGTCCTAGAATATAACCATCTCCTTGTTTGTCCTGTCTGGTATATTAACATCTCCCTGTTCGGGCTGGTCCTGTGAATATCAACACTCCTTGTTCGGTCCTAGTCCTAGTAATATTCAACACCTCCTTGTTTTAGTCCTGGGCTAGAATATACACACTCCCTTGTTCAGTCCTAGTCCTAGTTATAACACTCCCTTGTTCGTCCCAGTCTGTATACAACATCTCCTTGTTCAGTCCTAGTCCTGGTAATATCAACATCTCCCTTGTTCAGTCCTAGTCCTGTAATATCAACACCTCCCTTGTTCGTCTAGTCTATTAAAATAACACTCCTTGTTCGGTCCTAGTCTGGTAATATCAACACCTCCTTGTTCGTTACAGTCCTGAATATCAACACTCCTTGTTCGGTCCTAGTCCATAATATCACACCTCCTATAGGTCCTGGTCCCAGTAATATCACACTCTCTTTTTCAGTCCTAGTCCTAGTAATTAACACCCCTCTTGTTCAGTCCTGTCCCAAGTAATATCAACACCCCCTTGTTCGTCCTAGTCCTTTAAAAATTAACACCTCCTTGTTCGCCCCAGTCCTAGAATATAACACCTCCTTGTTCAGTCCTAGTCCCAGTAATATTAACACCCCTTGTTCGTCTAGTCCTAGTAATATAACACCCCCCTTGTTGTCCCATTTAGTAATTTTAAAACCCCTTTTTCGTCCTAGTCCATTATAACACTCCCCTTTTTCGTCCTGTCCAGTTATAACACCCCCTTTTTCGGGCCTGGGCCCAGTAATATAACACCCCCTTGTTCGTCCCGTCCTAGTAATATAACATCCCCTTTTTAGTCCAGTCCCAGTAATATTAAAATTCTTGTTCAGTCCTAGTCCCAGTAATATCAACACCCCCCCTTGTTCAGTCCCCGTCCAGTAATTAACATTCCTTTTCGTCCCGGTTTTTAGTAATATACACCTCCCTTTTTCGTCCAGTCCAGTAATATAACACCTCCTTGTTCGTTTTAGTCCTAGTAAATAAATCCTTGTTCGGGCTAGTCCCCTTTTTCAAACCTCCCTTGTTCGTCCTAGTCCCCAGTAATATCAACCTCCTTGTTCGGGCCCATTATAATATCAACATCTCCCCTTTTTCGGGCCCGCCATAATATCAACCTCCTTTTTCGGGCCTAGTCCTAGTAATATCAACACCTCCCCTTTTTCGTCCTAGCCTAGAATATAACACTCCTTGTTCGGGCCTAGTCCCAGTAATATCAACATCCCCCTTGTTCGGTCCTAATCCTAGTAATATCAACACCTCCCTTGTTCGGTCCTAGTCCTAGTAATATCAACACCTCTCTTGTTCAGTCCTAGTCCTAGTAATATCAACATCTCCCTTGTTCAGTCCTAGTCCTAGTAATATCAACATCTCCCTTGTTCAGTCCTAGTCCTAGTAATATTAGCACGGAAAAAAGAACCACACAATAGATTAAGTACCCAGAACTAGAAAAGCTCTCGTTTGTTCCAACTACAGAACGGAAACCTCGCCGATGGCAGTGCAACATATGAATAAGCCGCAAGCACCTGCTAGCGAGATGGATATTCTGACATGTTTTACTGTCAGCTATACAAACTCTAGAGATTAAATCCGCAGACAATATAGTACAGAACCTAGAACGTCAACTTCTAGCTCGAATGTCAAAGGCAGACATTTTCCTGCAGGAAATTAACTTTTTTTATATCTTGAGGTATATTGTGAAATATAATGTTAAGCCTGTATTTAACATTGACCATCGACACACGATGGGTTATGTGGTTAGCATTGACCATCGACACACGATGGGTTATGTGGTAAACATTGACCATTGACACACGATGGGTTATGTGGTTAGCATTGACCATCGACACACGATGGGTTATGTGGTAAACATTGACCATTGACACACGATGGGTTATGTGGTTAACATTGACGCACGATGGGTTATGTGGTAAACATTGACCATTGACACACGATGGGTTATGTGGTTAACATTGACGCACGATGGGTTATGTGGTTAACATTGACCATTGACACACGATGAGTTATGTGGTTAACATTGACATACGATGGGTCATGTGGTTAACATTGACACACGATGGGTTATGTGGTTAACATTGACACACGATGGGTTATGTGGTTAACATTGACCATTGACACACGATGAGTTATGTGGTTAACATTGACCATTGACACACGATGAGTTATGTGGTTAACATTGACATACGATTTGTTATGTGGTTAACATTGACACACGATGAGTTATGTGGTTAACATTGACCATTGACACACGATGAGTTATGTGGTTAACATCACGCCGGTCAGTTTTACTTTCCATTGCTCTTCTGGTACCCAATTGAGGCTGGGTCATGGTCTGTGGTCACTTCCAATGATTTATATAACTCTATGAATGCAAATACTTGAGATATCAGCTGATATCATGGCACGGTCTGGTCTGCAGATAGTATCAGTTGTTCTATGTAGATCATGATAGCAGATAGTATCAGTTGTTCTATGTAGATCATGATAGCAGATAGTAGCAGTTGTTCTATGTAGATCATGATATCAGATATAGTCTGTCCATTAATTCGTGAGCACGTTTGAAATTGATTTTCTCGAAAACTACCTGTTGGATCTCAGTGATTTTTTGCAAGCAGCCTTAGAATATACATGACGCTAGAGAAATATTTTTATAGTATCAGTTGTTCTATGTAGGTTATAAAACAGTCCAGAAAAATGATGTGGAGAAAAACAAACGGAAGATACAACCTAGAGTACAACAATATAAATTTATTAAACAGAAAAGAACACAGTCTTCAGACTTAGAACGGGGCTCTACAGTTTTAGAGCACACCTCCATAGATTGGATCTTAAGGACTTGGCTACTTGCACACGTGGAGCACATATTACCTCAGCCTGAGCAGCGTGAGAACTAAAGTCTGGCCAACATAAACTTTGTTTTCTTTTAACACTCCATATCGACCACTTGTTAACCAATCTTTGTGATTTGTATTGATCTGTGCATAAGAGCGAATGTACGTTGTGCCAGTTATGCAAGTAACTGCAAGTAAGCCAGCACATCCGATTTCTGCGACGCTTTTTATTTACTAGGGTAGCTTCCTAGGTCCTACATCAGTCGCCTCTTGCGACATGCCGTGTAGGTCGTAGTGTTACTATTCTTTACTCCCATTGAAAGCATCGGCGTGGCCAACAGAAACAACCCTTCAGAACAAACTATGGGTATTCGATGAGACCTCAAGCGCACCGCCCTGTTTATGACACATACTGGAGTAGTCGCATAACAGAAGTTGATCGCAGAAGACCTCAAGCGCACCGCCCTGTTTATGACACATACTGGAGTAGTCGCATAGCAGAAGTTGATCGCAGAAGACCTCAAGCGCACCGCCCTGTTTATGACACATACTGGAGTAGTCGCATAGCAGAAGTTGATCGCAGAAGACCTCAAGCGCACCGCCCTGTTTATGACACATACTGGAGTAGTCGCATAACAGAAGTTGATCGCAGAAGACAAAGAAGAAGCTCTATGTAGAAATGTAGGTTCTGACCTTGTCTTCTGTTGTAGAATCAGACTAGATGAATTGCAGACTTCTTTTACCTTTCTAACTGTTGAACATTATGTGTCCACAAGCTGGTAGATGTGTCCACATGCTGGTAGATGTGTCCACATGCTGGTAGATGTGTTCACATGCTGGTAGATGTGTTCACATGCTGGTAGATGTGTTCACATGCTGGCAGATATGTTCACATGCTGGTAGATGTGTTCACATGCTGGTGGATGTGTTCACATGCTGGTAGATGTGTTCACATGCTGGTGGATGTGTTCACATGCTGATAGATGTGTTCACATGCTGGGTGGATGTGTTCACATGCTGGTGGATGTGTTCACATGCTGGTAGATGTGTTCACATGCTGGGTGGATGTGTTCACATGCTGGGTGGATGTGTTCACATGCTGGTGGATGTGTTCACATGCTGGTAGATGTGTTCACATGCTGGTAGATGTGTTCACATGCTGATAGATGTGTTCACATGCTGGTAGATGTGTTCACATGTTGGTAGATGTGTTCACATGCTGGTAGATGTGTTCACATGCTGATAGATGTGTTCACATGCTGGTAGATGTGTTCACATGCTGGTAGATGTGTTCACATGCTGATGGATGTGTTCACATGCTGGTAGATGTGTTCACATGCTGGTAGATGTGTTCACATGCTGGTAGATGTGTTCACATGCTGGTAGATGTGTTCACATGCTGGTAGATGTGTTCACATGCTGGTAGATGTGTTCACATGCTGGTAGATGTGTTCACATGCTGTGATAGGTGCAATAAGCGTAGTGTTACATGTATGTATGTGTTCATTGATGATGTGTTCAGATTGATTGTTAATGCTGTAGATTGTTCACATGCTGATGATGTGTTAATGCTGAATGATGTCCATCTATAGATTGCAGCTTGATGTACTTCATGCGTGTTTGTCCATGCTGTGATGTGTTTCACATGGGTAAAATTTTCAGCTGAGTGTCCAGCTATGATAGGTACCGAGCAGATGTAGATTTTATTGTTGTGTTGAATTTTGATTATTGATCTAATGATTGTTGATTTAATCTCATTATTGAAATTGTTGACAGATCGACTTTGCGACTCTTACTTACTGCAGTGATCTTTTATGTAAGTAATTGACAGGCATACGTTTTAGCAATGGACTAGAATCGTCTAGTTACATGTTAATTATGTAGAAGTAGTTATCCATTCTGATAATGAAAATAGTGTATCCATCTCTGATGATACAGAACATATGTATCCCATCTCTGGTAGATACGAAAGGATAGTGTATCCACATGGATAGATGACAGAACAAGTAGTGTATCCCATCTCTGATAGATACAGAACAAGTAGTGTATCCATCTCTGATAGATACAGAACAAGTAGTGTATCCCATCTCTGATAGATACAGAACAAGTAGTGTATCCATCTCTGTAGATACAGAACAAGTAGTGTATCCCATCTCTGTAGATACAGAACAAGTAGTGTATCCCATCTCTGATAGATACAGAACAAGTAGTGTATCCATCTCTGATAGATACAGAACAAGTAGTTTATCCCATCTCTGGTAGATACAGAACAAGTAGTGTATCCCATCTCTGATAGATACAGAACAAGTAGTGTATCCCATCTCTGATAGATACAGAACAAGTAGTGTATCCATCTCTGGTAGATACAGAACAAGTAGTGTATCCCATCTATGGTAGATACAGAACAAGTAGTGTATCCCATCTCTGGTAGATACAGAACAAGTAGTGTATCCCATCTCTGGTAGATACAGAACAAGTAGTGTATCCCATCTCTGGTAGATACAGAACAAGTAGTGTATCCCATCTCTGGTAGATACAGAACAAGTAGTGTATCCCATCTATGGTAGATACAGAACAAGTAGTGTATCCCATCTCTGGTAGATACAGAACAAGTAGTGTATCCCATCTCTGATAGATACAGAACAAGTAGTGTATCCCATCTCTGGTAGATACAGAACAAGTAGTGTATCCCATCTCTGGTAGATACAGAACAAGTAGTGTATCCCATCTCTGATAGATACAGAACAAGTAGTGTATCCATCTCTGGTAGATACAGAACAAGTAGTGTATCCATCTCTGGTAGATACAGAACAAGTAGTGTATCCCATCTCTGATAGATACAGAACAAGTAGTGTATCCATCTCTGATAGATACAGAACAAGTAGTGTATCCATCTCTGGTAGATACAGAACAAGTAGTGTATCCCATCTCTGGTAGATACAGAACAAGTAGTGTATCCCATCTCTGGTAGATACAGAACAAGTAGTGTATCCCATCTCTGGTAGATACAGAACAAGTAGTGTATCCCATCTCTGATAGATACAGAACAAGTAGTGTATCCCATCTCTGATAGATACAGAACAAGTAGTGTATCCATCTCTGGTAGATACAGAACAAGTAGTGTATCCATCTCTGATAGATACAGAACAAGTAGTGTATCCCATCTCTGATAGATACAGAACAAGTAGTGTATCCCATCTCTGATAGATACAGAACAAGTATTTGTATCCATCTCTGATAGATACAGAACAAGTAGTGTATCCCATCTCTGATAGATACAGAACAAGTAGTGTATCCCATCTCTGATAGATACAGAACAAGTAGTGTATCCATCTCTGATAGATACAGAACAAGTAGTGTATCCCATCTCTGATAGATACAGAACAAGTAGTGTATCCCATCTCTGATAGATACAGAACAAGTAGTGTATCCCATCTCTGGTAGATACAGAACAAGTAGTGTATCCCATCTCTGTTAGATACAGAACAAGTAGTGTATCCCATCTCTGATAGATACAGAACAAGTAGTGTATCCCATCTCTGGTAGATACAGAACAAGTAGTGTATCCCATCTCTGGTAGATACAGAACAAGTAGTGTATCCCATCTCTGGTAGATACAGAACAAGTAGTGTATCCCATCTCTAAGATAAGAAAGTGACATCTGTAGATACAGAAAGTGTGATCCCATCTCTGGTAGATACAGAACAAGTAGTGTATCCATCTCTGGTAGATACAGAACAAGTAGTGTATCCCATCTCTGGTAGATACAGAACAAGTAGTGTATCCCATCTCTGGTAGATACAGAACAAGTAGTGTATCCCATCTCTGTTAGATACAGAACAAGTAGTTATCCATCTCTGTAGATACAGAACAAGTAGTGTATCCCATCTCTGATAGATACAGAACAAGTAGTTTATCCCATCTCTGGTAGATACAGAACAAGTAGTGTATCCCATCTCTGATAGATACAGAACAAGTAGTTTATCCCATCTCTGGTAGATACAGAACAAGTAGTGTTGATCTCTTGATAGATACAGAACAAGTAGTGTATCCATCTCTGGTAGATACAGAACAAGTAGTGTATCCCATCTCTGATAGATACAGAACAAGTAGTGTATCCCATCTCTGGTAGATACAGAACAAGTAGTGTATCCCATCTCTGATAGATACAGAACAAGTAGTGTATCCCATCTCTGATAGATACAGAACAAGTGGTTTATCCATCTCTGGTAGATACAGAACAAGTAGTGTATCCCATCTCTGATAGATACAGAACAAGTGGTGTATCCCATCTCTGATAGATACAGAACAAGTAGTTTATCCCATCTCTGATAGATACAGAACAAGTAGTGTATCCATCTCTGATAGATACAGAACAAGTAGTTTATCCCATCTCTGAGTAGATACAGAGACAAGTAGTGTATCCCATCTCTGATAGATACAGAACAAGTAGTGTATCCCATCTCTGATAGATACAGAACAAGTAGTGTATCCATCTCTGTAGATACAGAACAAGTAGTGTATCCATCTCTGGTAGATACAGAACAAGTCGCAGAACATACATTGTAGAGTGTAGACCAATTGTTTAAGAGGGCGCAAAGTCAGTATATTGACTATACTATTGTTTAAGAGGGCGCAAAGTCAGTACATTGACTATACTATTGTTTAAGAGGGCGCAAAGTCAGTACATTGACTATACTATTGTTTAAGAGGGCGCAAAGTCAGTACATTGACTATATTATTGTTTTAGATATAAATTGATTGATTGATAGTACCATCATCATTGCACTACGGTGAGTATCCGTGTGTGCTTCGATATCGTTCTTACACGGGAAGATCTCAGCGGTAGTGTACAATCTCCGTAGCACCGGAGAGGGTCCCGATGTAATTTAGAAGATTGTGAAAATATTTTGTAAACATTTTAAAAAATGTTTTAATTGATATTATCTTCAAGTCTGCTCTTCTCAATTTTGAACTGACAAAAGTTTTGTTATGCGCTCAACTTGAACACGGGGCCTAGGTTTTATCTTCTGTCTCTGATAGGACTAGGAACTCGATCTCACCTACACTGAGATCATAGATCTCTTGACAAGTATTAATATAGCTCCACGAGGATCGAACCAGTACTTTGGAACGTGAGTGAGCATATAGCCTCTAGCCACATAGCCTCTACGCCACATAGCCTCTAGCCACATAACCTCTACGCCATAGCCTCTACGCACATAGCCTCTTCGCCACACAGCCTCTACGCCACATAGCCTCTACGCCACACAGCCTCTACGCCACATAGGCTCTACGCCACACAGCCTCTACGCCACATAGCCTCTACGCCACACAGCCTCTACGCCACATAGCCTCTACGCCACATAGCCTCTACGCCACATAGCCTCTTCGCCACACAGCCTCTACGCCACATAGGCTCTACGCCACATAGCCTCTACGCCACATAGCCTCTACGCCACATAGGCTCTACGCCACACAGCCTCTACGCCACATAGGCTCTACGCCACACAGCCTCTACGCCACATAGCTCTACGCACATAACCTCTACGCCACATAGCCTCTACGCCACATAGCCTCTACGCCACATAGCCTCTACGCCAATAGCCTCTACGCCACACAGCCTCTACGCCACATAGGCTCTACGCCACACAGCCTCTACGCCACATAGCCTCTACGCCACACAGCCTCTACGCCACATAGCCTCTACGCCACATGCATGCCTCTACGCCACATAGGCTCTTCGCCACACAGCCTCTACGCCACATAGGCTCTACGCCACATAGCCTCTACGCCACATAGCCTCTACGCCACATAGGCTCTACGCCACACAGCCTCTACGCCACATAGGCTCTACGCCACACAGCCTCTACGCCACATAGCCTCTACGCCACACAGCCTCTACGCCACATAGGCTCTACGCCACATAGCCTCTACGCCACATAGCCTCTACGCCACATAGGCTCTACGCCACACAGCCTCTACGCCACATAGCCTCTACGCCACATAGCCTCTACGCCACATAGCCTCTACGCCATAAGCCTCTACGCCACATAGCCTCTACGCCACACAGCCTCTACGCACACAACCTCTACGCCACATAGCCTCTACGCCACATAGCCTCTACGCCACATAGGCTCAACGCCACATAGGCTCTACGCCACATAGGCTCTACGCCACATAGCCTCTACGCCACATAGCCTCTACGCCACATAGGCTCTACGCCACATAGCCTCTACGCCACATAGCCTCTACGCCACATAGGCTCTACGCCACATAGCCTCTACGCCACATAGCCTCTACGCCACATAGCCTCTACGCCACATAGGCTCTACGCCACATAGCCTCTACGCCCCATAGCCTCTACGCCACATAGGCTCTACGCCACATAGGCTCCCAGAATTGTTGATATAATTTAATTAAAAGTCGAATCGCTGATAGAATGCATCTAGAAAGTAGAATATTAAAAAGTAGAATATTAGAAAGTAGAATATTAGAAAATAGAATATTAGAAAGTAGAATATTAGAAAGCTTACAACCAAAAGTAGAGCGATGTAGATAGAATGTATCTAGAAAATAGAATATTAGAAAGTAGAATATTAGAAAATAGAATATTAGAAAGTAGAATATTAGAAAGTAGAATATTAGAAAGTAGAATATTAGAAAGTAGAATATTAGAAAATAGAATATTAGAAAGTAGAATATTAGAAAGCTTACAACCAAAAGTAGTGATGTAGATAGAATGTATCTAGAAAATAGAATATTAGAAAGTAGAATATTAGAAAATAGAATATTAGAAAGTAGAATATTAGAAAGTAGAATATTAGAAAGTAGAATATTGAAGTAGAATATTAGAAAGTAGAATATTAGAAAGTAGAATATTAGAAAGCTTACAACCAAAAGTAGGCGATGTAGATAGAATGTATCTAGAAAATAGAATATTAGAAAGTAGAATATTAGAAAATAGAATATTAGAAAGTAGAATATTAGAAAGTAGAATATTAGAAAGTAGAATATTAGAAAGTAGAATATTAGAAAGTAGAATATTAGAAAGTAGAATATTAGAAAGTAGAATATTAGAAAGTAGAATATTAGAAAGTAGAATATTAGAAAGTAGAATATTAGAAAGCTTGCAACCAAATAGTAGAAAGTAGCCATGTAGATAGAGTTCATCTAGAAAGTAGAATATTAGAAAGTAGAATATTAGAAAGTAGAATATTAGAAAGCTTACAACCAAAAAGTAGCGCGATGTAGATAGAATGTATCTAGAAAATAGAATATTAGAAAGTAGAATATTAGAAAATAGAATATTAGAAAGTAGAATATTAGAAAGTAGAATATTAGAAAGTAGAATATTAGAAAGTAGAATATTAGAAAGTAGAATATTAGAAAGTAGAATATTAGAAAGTAGAATATTAGAAAGTAGAATATTAGAAAGCTTACAACCAAATAGTTGCTAGTAGCCATGTAGATGGAGTTGACATAAAAGTACCATGATTGAAACGGTCAGTTTGCATCGTTAAAACATCTTGTTCATAGCACCACTTAACTCTTGGATCATTGTTCTACATTCATTCTTTCAGTTGCACACAGGTAGAAGAACAGGTAACATTCGACATTGTGTTTACCCTCAAAAACAGATGAAAATAACAAAACAAACATATAATCACCAATTTCTCTTTGATTTAAATTGTATACCTTCATCATAAATTAACATAGACAGGTGTTGTCAATTTTATATTCATATATTTGTCACAGGTAAATCAACATAGACAGGTGTTGTCAATTTTATATTCATATATTTGTCACAGGTAAATTAATATTACATTTCAAAATATTTCTAAAGCTATCGATGAGTACCATTATACATGCAATGTTACAAAAATAAGGCAAATATAGACTACCATAGATACAGAATATTGTTAGGAATCTCTGTCATATTTTGCTGGCCGGTGTTTCCCCCACTTCAATTTTTTTCCTAGAAAAGCTTCATTTCTATTAGCTGATGCACAACACAGCCAACTCTATAAACTTTTAGAGTTGGCTTTGATGCACAAACACCACTGTTGATGTTTTCTGTTACTGTTAAGCGGTTCTCATCATATTAATAAAAGTACACATCTTGAATATTCTGAGCGTTAAATTTTAGTTACAATGTTGAATGTTGCTAATCGAGTTGTACATTCTGTACAAAAGTGGCAGGATAAGATAGTTCTTGTAATATCACTCAAATAAATTCATACACTGTCAGTTCAAAAAGTCATATTATTATACTCTTGTAAGAATTAGGTATAAAATAAAATAATTGTTCTGACACAGAAGTGGATCCTCCTTGGTGTTATAATGGGGATACATCTTAACCTACGATAGGGCCGCCACCAGCTGCAACGTTTCCAGCACCAGCAGCGCCGTTGTTGTTGTTGTTGTTCTGGTTGCCAGCGCATTGTTAGTAGAAGAGGAAGAAGGCTGTTGGAGCTACCACCTCCGCCGCCGCTACCACTGGATTCCTTCTTGTAAATATGCTCGTGTTTGTGGGAGTGAGAGTGGGAGTGGCTATGTTTATGAGAGCCTTTGTGGTGATGATGATGGTGCTCTGTGTGCGCCCTGGCGACGTCTGCGATCAAGCTGAATACCACGAGAGCAGAAAATCAAACTGAATGATGAAGTCTTCATATTTCTGCTTTATGTTGGAAACTGGAGGCTCTACAGGCAACTGGACTGTCTGTCTTGTTCACAAGTGACTCACACTGTATATCTCGTCGACTCGAAACTTTGCAAAAAGGCCCTCGATGTTTGTCTCGTGTTTTGTAAGATTCACCACTTATCCAGTCTCTCGTACAAGCTCTGAACGGACAACTCTCGAGACAGTTGAAAGTAAATATGCCATAGATTTCTTCTCCTATTTATACACCTGGTCCCACGGAACACCAACGATCACGTCATCCGTCACTCAAACATGATGAATAAATCATAATATATTTCATTTAAACATGAATTACTAATAAAAGAAATCGTGCAGGAAACACAACTAACTCTCCCGTTGATTCTCACAATATCATAGCAGCTCGTGACATTTATCAAAGAAAAAAAGTAAGACATAAATTAATTGTGTTCATATTTGACAATAGCTGACATTTCTAATCAGATCTCTATTGAAATTGAACGCGAGTGCGTGAGAGACAAATGAACACAAATCTTATTGGTAAGTTATTATAAAATTAACTCCTTGTTCTGTAGTTTACCGACACCTTTTCTTGTGTGTAATTCAAGTCTGCGTTTGTCCTCAATTATATTGTTTGCAAAATGGTCTATTTTACTTTGTTTTATGGTGTTCATTGTTCATTTGACGGTTCTTTTCATCGCACATTGGACATGTTCATAATTACTCCCATCTCCTCCCAATTATGTATTTCATTGTGTTTCTTCTTCTTTGCGATCGCTATTTTGATGATTATACCACGTGTTCTTATGATAAAGTCGTCTGTTGTCTGGAGCTCATCTCTGGTGCCATGTAGTTTTGATGATTATACCACGTGTTCTTATGATGAAGTCGTCTGTTGTCTGGAGCTCATCTCTGGTGCCATGTAGTTTTGATGATTATATCGTTAGACGAGTTCTTATGATGAAGGCGACTGTTGTCTGGAGCTCATCTCTGGTGCCATGTAGTTTTGATGATTATACCACGTGTTCTTATGATGAAGTCGTCTGTTGTCTGGAGCTCATCTCTGGTGCCATGTAGTTTTGATGATTATACCACGTGTTCTTATGATGAAATCGACTGTTGTCTGGAGCTCATCTCTGGTGCCATGTAGTTTTGATGATTATACCACGTGTTCTTATGATGAAGTCGTCTGTTGTCTGGAGCTCATCTCTGGTGCCATGTAGTGTTGATGATTATATCACGTGTTCTTATGATGAAGTCGTCTGTTGTCTGGAGCTCATCTCTGGTGCCATGTAGTTTTGATGATTATACCACGTGTTCTTATGATGAAATCGACTGTTGTCTGGAGCTCATCTCTGGTGCCATGTAGTTTTGATGATTATACCACGTGTTCTTATGATGAAGGCGACTGTTGTCTGGAGCTCATCTCTGGTGCCATGTAGTTTTGATGATTATACCACGTGTTCTTATGATGAAGTCGTCTGTTGTCTGGAGCTCATCTCTGGTGCCATGTAGTTTTGATGATTATACCACGTGTTCTTATGATGAAGTCGTCTGTTGTCTGGAGCTCATCTCTGGTGCCATGTAGTTTTGATGATTATACCACGTGTTCTTATGATGAAGTCGTCTGTTGTCTGGAGCTCATCTCTGGTGCCATGTAGTTTTGATGATTATACCACGTGTTCTTATGATGAAGTCGTCTGTTGTCTGGAGCTCATCTCTGGTGCCATGTAGTTTTGATGATTATATCGTTAGACGAGTTCTTATGATGAAGGCGACTGTTGTCTGGAGCTCATCTCTGGTGCCATGTAGTTTTGATGATTATACCACGTGTTCTTATGATGAAATCGACTGTTGTCTGGAGCTCATCTCTGGTGCCATGTAGTTTTGATGATTATACCACGTGTTCTTATGATGAAGTCGTCTGTTGTCTGGAGCTCATCTCTGGTGCCATGTAGTTTTGAATGTAGTGTTGAGTTGTAGGCCAGCATTCCTTTCTAGGGAGGACATAAAGGGGACAGTCTTGCAGAACATGTTCTGTGGTTTGACCGGCGGTGCCAGAGGGACAAGAGGGATATGGACAATCGTATCCTATTCAGTCTGTTATGTCCTATCCTGCGTGGAAAGATAATAGTCTGTCCTTGTCTGTCGAGTGTGTGGTAGTCTGTCCTTGTCTGTCAAGTGTGTGGTAGTCTGTCCTTGTCTGTCGAGTGTGTGGTAGTCTGTCCTTGTCTGTCGAGTGTGTGGTAGTCTGTCCTTGTCTGTCGAGTGTGTGGTATTCATCGTTCGGTGGTTTAAGTTCTTTTCTAATGTCCACGATATCTCGTTTTAAACTAACAACTTATGTTCTGTGTTGACTCATGTTCTGTGTTGACTCATGTTCTGTGTTGACTCATGTTCTGTGTTGACTCATGTTCTGTGTTGACTCATGTTCTGTGTTGACTCATGTTCTGTGTTGACTCATGTTCTGTGTTGACTCATGTTCTGTGTTGACTCATGTTCTGTGTTGACTCATGTTCTGTGTTGACTCATGTTCTGTGTTGACTCATGTTCTGTGTTGACTCATGTTCTGTGTTGACTCATGTTCTGTGTTGACTCATGTTCTGTGTTGGCTGATGTTATCTACTAAGGTTGAAGATGGATAATGAGGATGTTCTTCGGTCTCTTCGTGGCTGTCTATTGGATGACACTAAAATAGATGTTAACTCGATCTAGTGGTTTAAGCAGTTTGGAGGTATCCTTTGATCAAGTAGAACTGGATGTCTGAGGGGCAGAGTAAAGAGTGTGTTTAATCAGTGAGCCACGGAACCATCAATATACATACTCTTCGATACCTGTTGGGGAGACTGAGCACCTATGGGTCTGCCAGGACTGCAATGACGTCAGTTTAGTAACCAAAAACCAATAACTGAGGTTTCTCTCATGGTTTTCCCGTCTTGTCGTACCTATCGGTATGCATAACTTGAGCAAGTGAGGTTTCTCATGGTTTTCCTGTCTTGTTGCACCTATCGGTATGCATAACTTGAGCAAGTGAGGTTTCTCTCATGGTTTTCCCGTCTTGTTGCACCTATCGGTATGCATAACTTGAGCAAGTGAGGTTTCTCTCATGGTTTTCCCGTCTTGTCGTACCTATCGGTATGCATAACTTGTACAACCGAGATAGAGAATACACTTTATCTTCTTCGTTGAAATCTTCAGAGTATGTTTTCTCTTAAAACATTGATGATGTCGCTTTGTCCATAGAAGTCACATTGGATATTGATCTCAGCATTGTTCGCCAATGTTCAATAACCAAAAACATGAAATAATAGTTTTATTTGTCCATAGAAGGCACATTGGATATCGATCTCAGCATTGTTCGTCAATGTTCAATAACCAATAACAAGAACCGGGAAAAATTGTTTTATTTGTCCATATCCGCCGGAAGTGACGATATGTACTCTTGTAAGACAACAAAAAATAATATTGTCTGACACAAATAGAAGAACAACTTTTCGTCATGAATAACTCTTGGTACACCGACAGTCGATTGAATATCAAATATCTGCCGACAACCCAACGATGGGCACATTATCTAGTCTATAACTGTCAAATAGGTTAGTAATTAGCCAGTCCATAGTAGCAGTATATCGTCCTCGTGTTACAGCTAATAGTATTATCAATATAAGGGAAGACTGCAGTTATCAGTTATATGAGGACTATCATCATAGCACTCGGACATGTCCATAGGTGCTCCGATCTCCGCCTCAGCAAATCCAGCAGCGACCCAACACGCCAGTT
Organism: Arion vulgaris; assembly: GCA_020796225.1. Taxonomy (NCBI): domain Eukaryota; kingdom Metazoa; phylum Mollusca; class Gastropoda; order Stylommatophora; family Arionidae; genus Arion; species Arion vulgaris. The sequence goes on from CM036754.1 coordinate 45,269,496, forward strand.
CGATGTTGATTAATCAATCTCTTTGCATATTTAGTATGTCGTTCTTTTGGGCTGTACCAATATTGACACCAATCTCTTTCAATCTGGTCAGTGAGTGGGATTCAGAGCCCTGAAACTCCTCTGTTCGGAAAGACTCTCTCAATGCGTGAAGAATGTCACTTCGATCCATGGCAGCTCCTTCTGATATTGTAGCTAAGCCAGCCAATCTATCAGCTCGTTCATTACCTCTGACTCCTGCGTGCCCAGTGACAAAAATGAAGGTACTTTCTCTGATCACTGTCTGTACCAGTTCCTCCACCCAGTTGCGTCTTACCACACCTGATTCGACTTTACGAATCATGCTCATGGAGTCACTGAGTATGAAAACACGAGAGTAGTTGTGAGATGCCAACCAGTTCACCGCCTCCGTAACCACCCGAACCTCCATTGTCAAGCTACTTGTGGTTGTTGCGTAGACCCCACTGGTCTCTCTTATTATTTTTCCTCCTGATCGTGCTGAAAAAGCTCATGCACAGCGTTGTTGGCGAATGACTGAACCATCGTTGTAAATAACCACATCTGTATCATTGATGATATCATTCAAGAGAGACTACTGTAAAATTATGTAGTAATGGTGAAACATATAAAAACAAAGTACTGTAGTTTGACAAAAACAAAAACCAATACACAGCAACGTTTCCACCAAAAGGCCTTTATCAAGCAAAGAATACAAAAGTAGTGAATTTCTTCACTTCTTACTACTGAACACATCTCCAAATTCCTGGACAGTATCTTTAATCCTATATTTGCCCGCCTGCCCAGCGTGTTCATAACGCGTTGGACTACGGGTGACAAGTCATCTGTGAGTGCGGGTTCAATTTCGTGGACTGGCAGAAAAGCCACAGATTTCCTAGACTTATGGTGTTCGTGGCACCCAACCGAAGGGTTACGATGTCCATGACACCGAGCCGAATAGCTTTCAGCTCAAGTGCTTCTGGATCGGAAAAAAATCCCATATTTACCACACTACCTTCATTTTTGAAAGATACGAACCACACTTTGTCTGTTTTTTCTTCCATTGAGTTGCTATCCAACAGGACCTACCGTCTCTTCCTCCTTGATGTGTGCTCATTGTACACTATATAACTCATTCTGACGGCCTTAAAGCTCTCCAGTTCTTTCTCAATAGGAGAACTAACCCACTTGTGTCAACCTCTGCTCTCCTTCGTCTTGCAGAACTAGTTCTCACTCTCAACTCCTTTCAGTTCAATGACAAATTTTTTGAGCAGATCAGTGGAGTCGCCATGGGTACTAAAATGGGACCTAGTTATGCTTGTCTGTTCATGGGTTATCTTGAACACCTAGTATGGACTACATATGATGACCCTCTTCCGTCTGTTTATCACAGATACATTGATGACTGTATTGGCATTACAGATATGCCTGAAGCTGATTTTGTCACGCTTCATCAATTTCATTAATGTTTTCAACCCTGCTATTCGTTTTACTTCTCACATCTCCACTACTTGTGTCAACTTTCTTGACATTACTATCACCATGAACCGATCCACTATCACTACATTATTATATTATAAGCCTACTGATGCATATAGTTTTCTCCTTTATACTTCTTCCCATCCCCAGGCTTATCGTGATTCTTTGCCATTCTCTCAGCTCTTGCGCCTTCGTCGTCTTTGCAGCGAGGACGATAATTTTCTTGATAGAGCTCGCGAGATGCTTGTTTTTTTCGCAAACGCCTTTATCCAGAGAAGGTGCTTCTGCTATGCGTCGAGTTCAGAAAATTACTCGCCAGAAGGCCCTTACCAACCAGCATAGGACAACTAAATCTGACAGAGTAAAACTTATCTTAACTTTCCACCCCATAGTTCACTGGTAAAAAATGTTTTATTCCGTCATCTGTCTATCCTTATATCAGATCCTGAGACCTGTTCAGTCTTCGCCAACTATCCTTTGGTGGCTTACAACTATCCTTTAGTCGCCTTAAGTCGAATATCCAGAGTCATTTTGGCACTGTCCAGTGTGGCCGTCGGCGTTGCAATACGTGTGCTTATGTGATACAGACTCGTACTGTATCTTTTCCGTTAGCCACGTTTGTTATTGAAGATGGTTTCACATGCAAGTCCCGAAATATAATCTACGCTATCGCTTGCAAGCGATGTGCTAAGGCATATATCGGCGAAACAGTCAAAAAGCTCATTGACCGTTTCAACCAACACTTACGCGATATATGCCAATGCTCTGTGACCCCTTTAGCCACTCATTTCAATGGAACTGACCATTTCTTGCACGCGACGTCCATGTCACTGCCATCCGATCATGTTCATCTGATGATCGTAGTCGATTTGCACTGGAGAATCGCTTTATTTCTTTATATGGTACCTTGCAACCTCATGGACTCAACGCTCTACATTTCTATGCTTCTTAGTACTTTCTCTTCTCATGCTCTATATTTTATATGTGTGTATGTTAAATGTCAACAAAGTCGACCACGAAGTGACCTCTCCGTGACGCATGCCTGGGCGATTTTTATGGAGTAGCTGAATTGCCCAAGCGTCAACTACCCCCTCTCGACCTCGCTGATAGAATCCAGAGGAGTACAAGCACGACATCTGGTATCAGTTCGGTTGCAGGAGCTGCCGGTAGGACATCATTTACATACCTTGGCTCTGTCATCAACAGCAACCTTTCCCTCGATGATGAAATTAGTAGTCGCATTGGGAAGGCCTCAACTGCTATGTTTAAATTAGCAAAGCGTGTATGGGAAAACAGGGCACTCACAAGAAACACCAAGACACAAGTATATAAAGCTTGTGTTCTAAGCACTCTGCTGTATGGTAGTGAGACATGGACCACATATGCTAGACAAGAACATCGCCTCAACACCTTCCACATGCGCTGTCTCAGGCGAATATACAACATCCGATGGCAAGATCACATCTCCAATATAGAAGTCCTAAACAGTGTTGGCATTCCAAGCATGCACACTTTACTGAGTCAGCGACGTCTCAGATGGCTGGGACACGTGTGCCGTATGAGCGATGATAGAATCCCAAAGAACATTCTATATGGTCAACTCGCACCTATTGCTAGACAGCATGGGTGCCCATTATTACGCTTCATTGACACCTGCAAGCGTGATCTAACTTCATGCGGCATAGACAAAGAACACTGGGAGGGGTTGGCCAAAGACAGACAAGCAGGGCGAGCGGCAGTGAGGGCGGCTCAAAAGAAAATAAGAAAACAACATCACATGTGGAGGCAAAAGAGAGCACAGAGGACAGAGAGAACATCCCATGCATCGACTCTAGTCTCCAGTTTTACCTGCAGCAACTGTGGCAAGGATTGCCACTCCAGAATAAGCCATTACAGCCACAAGAAACGTTGTGATTCAGCACATAACATCTACGTGACGCAACACCTATTGTCTCCTGAGACAAAGAGGCCAATGATGATGATGATGTTAAATGTATATGAGTCATATATTTACTTGATTTTTATTGTTTCTCTTCTTTTTCCACTTCTAGTTTTTCTGTATACATTTCGTTATTCGTTTTTGGTCCCATATTTTCATTCATGTTCAACCGTTGTAATATTTTTGTCAAAGTCTATGTGTGGTGTTCTGTGACATTCGTCACTTTTGTTGTATCGTTTGCTTGATAAAGGCCTTTTGTCGAAACATTGCTATGTATCGTTATTGTTTTTGTATTTTGTAAAACTACAGTGCTTTGTTTTTACTTGTTTCGCCATAACGGCGAACACATTACTTACGCCTTCTCAAGTAGTAACATGTCCTTTGCTTTCATCACAGTTCGCCTAATATACTCTGTTTCTAGTAAGTTCTACCGTCTCTTCCAGCGCCATGTTCAAGGTTTCTTTGATGTCCTACTAGGACCTTCGTCATGGTCGTCTCCTGCCTCGTACTCCAGAAACCATGTCTTACATTACCCTTCTCTCCACTGTGACGTTTAACGTGGTTAAAATATTTCATCGTCTGGGACATGATGTTATATATGAACCAATGCTCATAAATAGCTATGTCTTATGTTCGCTATTTACAAGTGTAACCAAAAACTATTGTTACTACCTGTAACATCGCTTGTTAGGGAGGGCAAGGGACATGTGACTGAGGAATTTAATGGCCGTATGGCTAGTGCAGTCGTCGCAAAACTGTTTATGTTAAGATTTGTCTTTCTAACTCGACAGAAAATACTCATTGACCTTACTGGGGATTGAACCCATACCATTTGTAAGTTGTTTAAGTTTGTATAAGGCTACGTTTGTTCTTTCTTTGATTTCCTTCATCCTATTTCCCACCCCGTGTGTTGTCGGTGCTCTCAAGGGGAGCAAAGAATAGTAACACTGCCACCTACAAGGCATGTCGTAAGAGGCGACTGATGGAGGTATAGCCTAGGGAAGCTACCCTAGTAAATAAAAAGCATCGCAGAAATCAGATGTGCTGGCCTACTTGTAGGTGCATAGCTGACACAACGTACACTCGCTCTTAGGCTCAAATCACATACAAATCCCACAGAGTGGTTTAACAAGTGGTCGATATGGAGCGTTCGAAGAAGTAGAATAATCATATCTCCATCTTTTGTTAGCACATTTAATCGTATAACTCACACATAATAACTCACACATAATAACTCACACATAATAACTCACACATAATAACTCAACTCACACATAATAGCTCACACACGGAGAAACAAGACTTGCTAGGTAAATTCTAGAGTTGATATTTTCTTTTTATTATTATTTCTCTCCGCTCCACTCCTCGTGGAGCATAGGCCATCAACAATTTCCTTCCACTTTCCTGGTCTCTGGTGGTTTTCTTTATTGATTTCTAGGATAGTCCAGCCTCTTTCAGTTCCTAAGGAGACTCCGTCGCCAAGTCTGTTTATGGCGTTCTCTTTTCCGTTTTCCTTGCGGGTTCCACTCAAGTTCTTCTCTAGTGACACCCCACTGTGTCTTCCGCAGAGTATGCCGACCCAATCACCAATTTCTCCTCTTAACCTGGGTCATCATGGATTCCTGTCCTGTTCTTATCCACAGGTCTGTGTTTGCAGCTCTGTCACACCTTCTCAGTCTGAGAATCCGTCAAAGACATCCATTGACAAAGTTCTGAATCTTATTTGTATGTGACTTATAGAACTGATACACACCTAAGTTATGATATGTGGCTCATGTAATGGTTGACAGCAGTATAAAATAATAACACAGAACCGACGTCTATGACGTCAACAAGCGTTCTTATAATTAACTGAGTATTATCTACTCTATTCCACAGCCAGGAGACAACAGATGAGATGCTCACAGGAACCCTCCGCCGAATTGGACAAAGTTAGTTTGTTTGTTTATAATTTAGTCAAAAGTTTCAATTTTTAAAATAATTTATTTCAACTTTGATGATTTGTTGATTGTTGTTAGATTCGTTATGTGAATGTTTTCGTTATGTGAATGTTTTCGTTATGTGAATGTTTTCGTTATGTGTATGTCCTCGTTATGTGAATGTTTTCGTTATGTGGATGTTTTCGTTATGTGGATGTTTTCGTTATGTGAATGTTTTCGTTATGTGGATGTTTTCGTTATGTGAATGTTTTTGTTATGTTAATGTTTTCGTTCTGTGAATGCCCTCGTTCTATGAATGTCCTCGTTCTATGAATGCCTTCGTTCTATGAATGCCCTCGTTCTGTGAATGCCCTCGTTCTATGAATGCCCTCGTTCTGTAACTGTTTTTAGAGATAACGTTATTCGGGCCAAGTACAGTACAGTACATGGGCAACTATAATATTATAGTGAGTGAGTGAGTGACATTTGACAACACTTTATATAATGTGCGGTAACTTCATGTATTGAAGTGTGCCGTAATAATAACTGTGAACTTACAGTCGTAATTGACGTCATCAAATGTGGATGGTCTTAGTAGATAAAATGCTATCATTCATTTGTAGGTTTCATATTCCGTTTAAGTTGTGTAATTGTTCCGAACAAGCTATTAGTAACACGTGGTCCACGCTTGTTTAGTCTGTGGTGGATGTCTTTGAAGGCTGACTGTATGCTGTCTGTGAAGGCTTACTGTATGCTGTATGTGAAAGCTGTCTGTGCTGTATGTTGTCTGTGAAGGCTGTCTGTGCTGTAGGTTGTCTGTGGAGACTGGCTGTGCTACAGGTTGTCTGTGAAAGATGACTGTATGCTGTCTGCGAAGGCTGACTGTAGGTTGTCTGTGAAGACTGTCTGTGCTGTAGGTTGTCTGTGAAAGCTGTCTGTGCTGTAAGTTGTCTGTGAAGGCTGTCTGTGCTGTAGGTTGTCTGTGGAGACTGTCTGTGCTGTAGGTTGTCTGTGCAGACTAACTGTAGGTTGTATGTGAAGGATGTCTATGCTGTAGGTTGTCTGTGAAGGCTGTCTGTGCTGTTGGTTGTCTGTGGAGACTGTCTGTGCTGTAGGTTGTCTGTGGAGACTGTCTGTGCTGTAGGTTGTCTATGGAGACTATCTGTGCTGTAGGTTGTCTGTGGAGACTGTCTGTGCTGTAGGTTGTCTGTGGAGACTGTCTGTGCTGTAGGTTGTCTATGGAGACTGTCTGTGCTGTAGGTTGTCTGTGGAGACTGAACACATCATTTCTTTCTTTTCCTTTATCTGCACCGAATTTATAAGTAGCCATGGAGCCTAATATTACTCTGGCCGAATGAGTTTTGTATAAAGGCTTGCATTTAGCTCAAGCATAAAGAACGGGAGAGATAGGGACAGAAGTAAATAGAGAAAGGGGGGAATAGAGAAAGGGGATTGAGAGAAAAAAGAGAAATAGAGAACGGCTCTTGTACAATGCATACGTTTAGATTTTATTGCTAACGTCGTAATAAAAACAACAATTGTTATTCTGACAGTCATATCACATACACCGTCCCAGGTAACTTCAGATCTGATTTGTTGGCTTCATATCAATTGACAGGTAAACCTGGAACACTTACCTGAAAGGTGCTAAGTCACGTTCCCTTTTGTCACCTGGGAATAACTTTCAATTCTCTGACCGACAACCGTGACACTTTCTAACGTAATCAAACAATACCGTATTCGTTCAATGAAACTCGTTCTAGAGAATGTGTCTCGTATTGTAGGGCTAGACGTTGCCTCCGATAACATACGGCCGGCGGGCTAGGGGACAAATTCTAGGAAATAAGACCACAACTGTCACGTGACCACGCATTCCAGTATTGTTAGATATAGACACATTTATTTTCTTCTTCTGCGAACGCCCGCTGTCAATTCAGACGGTAGTCGTCATGTCTGGTATTGCGCTTCTGGCTGATTTTTGCTTGAAACCTGCTTACCATTTGACTGGTTTCCTCACCAGAAAGGTGCGCATTCGCCGTCTTCTGATGTAAAATTCATTTTAAAAACAAGACAACGTTCGAGAACAAGACTATATTATGTTACAAGTGAAGTTTAAAGTTAAGGAATATCAGTATTATGTTACAAGTGAAGTTTAAAGTTAAGGAATATCAGTATTATGTTACAAGTGAAGTTTAAAGTTAAGGAATATCAGTATTATGTTACAAGTGAAGTTTAAAGTTAAGGAATATCAGTATTATGTTACAAGTGAAGTTTAAAGTTAAGGAATATCAGTATTATGTTACAAGTGAAGTTTAAAGTTAAGAAATATCAGTATTATGTTACAAGTGAAGTTTAAAGTTAAGGAATATCAGTATTATGTTACAAGTGAAGTTTAAAGTTAAGAAATATCAGTATTATGTTACAAGTGAAGTTTAAAGTTAAGAAATATCAGTATTATGTTACAAGTGAAGTTTAAAGTTAAGGAATATCAGTATTATGTTACAAGTGAAGTTTAAAGTAAGGAATATAGTATTATGTTCATGAAGTAAAGTTAAGAATATCAGTATTATGACAGAGTAAATTTAAGTTAAGGAATATCAGTATTATGTTACAATGAGTTTAAGTTAGAAACATCAGTATTATGTTACAAGTGAAGTTCTAAGTTAAGGAATATCAGTATTATGTTACAAGTGAATTTAAGTTAAGAAATATCAGATTATGTTACAAGTAAGTTTCAAGTTAAGGAATATCAGTATTATGTTACAAGTGAAGTTTAAAGTTAAGAAATATCAGTATTATGTTACAAGTGAAGTTTAAAGTTAAGGAATATCAGTATTATGTTACAAGTGAAGTTTAAAGTTAAGAAATATCAGTATTATGTTACAAGTGAAGTTTAAAGTTAAGGAATATCAGTATTATGTTACAAGTGAAGTTTAAAGTTAAGGAATATCAGTATTATGAATATTTTTCATCAATAAATAACCATGAACTCATATAATTGAGTAAAATTGAAAAAAAAAAAAACTTACAGTGTTCTATCAATCGTATACAAAAACTAGCTCCCATTTAACAGGAATTTTCTATTTCCCGTCTGAGCTAATCGGCCTTATGTTGCCGGGGGCCACGAGCTAGAAAATGGGTGTCATAAGAAATAAGGATAAGTGGTTGGAATCCTGTGTTTGGTCATTTGTTTTTCCCAGAAGCCCTTAATACTTGTTTACTACCTATTTATTGATCTTATTCATTGGTTCAGTTGCTTCCCCTTGAGTTCTTAAAACTATTTATTCTCTTCTAGAGAATGATCACTTTTCGGTATTCTTTTATGTGCTTATTTTTCTTAGCAACACTTGGACCATAGGGTCTCAACAGTTGTTTTCCATTCTCTCCGGTCTCTTATTGGATCTTCCTATACGTTGTTGCCTCATAGTACTTGTGTCTTCTATTGGCTAATTTCAAGCTATAATATTTCAATTTTTTACTTGTAAACATGTTATCATTATTTCAATTGTACCAAATGTGTGTCCTGTTGAACAGTACTCTCCCTCTCCCCTCAATCCCATGTTATCTAAGACTGAGGTGGAGAGTCCAAGCTGACAAATACCCTTATCAGCCTCTAAGTGGTGGACCTGATAATCAGCTTCGTCATGGCAGTCTGGCAAAGCGAGAAGGGATTATAAGGCGGATACTAATTCGATCTGACAATGAAAATTATCAAAATGATTCAGAGTTTCTGTGGTATAGAGGTTAGGTGCTCGTCTCTCGTTCCAAAAGTACCAGGTTCGCTCCCGTGTGGAGCCATTTGGATATTTTTCCAGATATCCATGATCTCAGTGTAGGTGAGATCGAGTTTCTAGTTCTATCGGAGACGGACGATAAAATGTAGGTCACGTGTTTAATTTGAGCACGTAAAAGAACAATTAGCAGCTCAAAATCCAGAAGAGCAGGCTGGGAAACCGCTGCCCGGGTAAAATTCTTTAGAAAAGATTCGAAATAAAATATTTCCTACAAAATATCTTCACCATCTTCAAAATTACATCGCAGACCCTCGCTGGTGCTACGGAGTTCGTGCACTGCAGCTGAGATCTTCCTGTGTAAGAAAGAGATGGGAGCACATATGATTACTCACCGAAGTGCTATTATGATAGTTATATCAATCAATCAATCAATTTATGCTTGTAAGCATGTTCAACTGTAAGCATGTTCAACTGTAAGCATGTTCAACTGTAAGCATGTTCAACTGTAAGCATGTTCAACTGT